>PVLA01001470.1:0-81785 GCA_004027455.1 Hydrochoerus hydrochaeris | reverse complement strand
TACTGTTTATTTTTTTGAAATTCTGTATTGTTTCTACCCTTTTTTCTGTTTTGCTTCCCCACCTCTTTAAATAAAATTAAAAAAAATAACAAGGAACCAGGAAGTAACAATACAAGGGCTAGAAGACAACAAGAGGATCTACAACTTAAGAATAAAAAATGTGAGTGAAGAAGCAGGGTAAACACAAATGAAATACAAAGGCTATTCACAGAAATACTTAAGGAAAACTTCCCAAGCATAGGAAAAGGAAATGATATCCAGATATATGGGGCATACAGAACTCTAGCCAGCTACAACCAAAATAGATCTACACCCAGATGTATAATAATCAAGATCCCAGAAATTCAACACAAGAACAGGATATTAAAAGTGGTCAGAGAAAAGAAACAGATCATCTATAAAGAAAAACCCATCAACATCACTACATACTTCTTGACACAAAGCATGAAATCAAGAAGCGCTTGGAGCAAAGTATTCCAAGCCCTGAAAGAAAATAATTTCAAACCCAGATTGATATACTGTGTAAAAGTGTCTCTCAAAATTAATGGAGAAACAAGATGCTTCCATTACAAATGGGAACTGGGGGAGTTCATGACCATCAATCCAACCCTACAAAAAATACTGAAGGACATTCTAGAGAGAGTGAAAAAAAAAACCCTATGGTTTCAGGAACAGCAGCAGAAAGGCCTCACTGAATGAGGCAGACAGTGGAATGAAGGGGAAAAGTAAACAACCAACAGCAGAAAAATAGCATAACAGAGATGAGGCAGAGAAGGTTGGCTATAATCACTGACATAGATGGCCTTGATACACTAACAAGAAACAAAGGCAGAGTAGATCAGGAGATAGGGTCCATCGAGATGCTCTGTAAAGAAATATAATTAACCTGAAATAGGGTTTATGGACTAAAAGTCAAAGATGAGAAAATAATTCTCTATGTGACAGGGAACCAGAGAGAAATAGGGGTAGCTTGCCAAGCAGCTCCAGATAGGTTGGAAAAGGCATGATGCTTTTGTGCAGTGGAGAACTACTCAGCTGTAAGGAAGGAAAACCTCGAGGCTCTCGTAGGTAAATGGATACAACTTAAGATGAAGCTCAGGGCTAAAAAGGTTCAGAACTACTTAGGTAAATTGCGAGTTGCCTCCCTAATCTATACATTAAAGGAGTTAGTGGGATACAAAATGCACAATGCACCCTGTGAAAGTGAGGGGGGAGGAATTGTCTAAAAGGGGAAGGCAGAGGACATTGTTAATAGTGTATCGGGATTTAAAATCAACATTATTCTCATTGCTCTATTTAGTTTGGTTATATTCTGTTCCAGTCTGTCTACTTGTACTAGATCTGAGGGCACAGAAAGCTATTTCAAAACTAGCAGGATATACTATGGTATGGTAACCATCTTTAATTTCCTATTAACTTAATCTGAAGTCTTGTATTACTTACACTGTCTTATTATGAATGATTTTATTTGAATCTGGTTTGTTAGATCACTGTCTTGTCTTGACTGATTTTATTTGAATGTTATGTTTGATAGTATCAAGTCTGAGAGTATAGGCAACTACTCTGAAGATGATAAGATTTAGTAGGATACCCATTCTGGTTTGGCTATTACCCACTTTTGAAGTCCTATAATGTCTCCAGTGCTTTGTTTTTATTGATATTGTTCTTTACTATGTTTAATTTTACTATGCCTGATGATATACACAATTCTATTGAAGATAACAAGAGACATCATAGTAAACATTGTAGATCATCTTGTATTGTGGTTTTAAATCATGTACTATGTCCATCTTTTTGTTTTGAAAGACCTTATTTTGCTTTCTTTCTCATTTGGTTTTATTCTTTTCAAAATTAAAAATAAAAAGACAAATTATGTGGGCTGAATAATATATGACAAAATTAATCTTTTAATTTGAAATCTGTATAAATTATAGAAGGACCACTTTGAAACTCTGTCTGTATCTGTTTGATGTTGATTATGAATTTCTTGTATAAAAATATCTTTTGTTATGAGTATTAAAAGATGAGTGTTGCTCAGAGAAGTAGCTTTCATGTTTTGCTCTTTAAGAATCCTTCCCATTCTCAAATTTACCCTTCTCAAACTTGTAGGACAATTGAATGTCTTCTAATTCAATTATCTCCATAGGATGTTCTGAGCTTGTTAGGAGGTTAGCATTCCAGCAAACATTTGGCTTAGAAAATTCTTAAAACAATGTGTACTGTGAAAGCATTTAAAATGTAGGAAGCCAATAGAAACAGTTGGGTGTGTGTGTGTGTGTGTGTGTGTGTGTGTGTACTAGTGTTCTCTCTAGAAATTTGCTTTTTTCTCTCATGCTGATTACACTTTCAGATTCTATGTAGCAGAGTGCATATTATGTTGTTTTAAAGGAATGTTTTAAAGGAAACAGAACATTTCTTCCTTCATGAATTAATTTCCTAGTTTTGGTGTAGAAATAAGTGCCTCTCAGAGAAGCTGATGAAATGAAAAACAGTTTTTTAAATGGATTTAAATTTTCTGCAATATTCTATGCTTGAATCATCAGCTGAGTAGCTTTCCTTTGTATGTGTGTATTTCAAAGTACCAGTCATGGTCCAATGTTAATAATCAATCTGGCCATTGATCTCTGAAGACATAGAGTATCTTTCCAAATGTACTGACTGTTGTGTTTAATGCAATTTTGTTTTTGTTCTTGGTGTGGAGAGGAAAAAGAGGACAGTCACACATGTGCAAGGTTTGTTTTTGGTATTTTGACACTTTGTAATCTTAAGTATTTCTCTAAGCATCATCCTTCCATCTATTAAATATTTAATGAATACTGTGTGCCAAGCTTTGTGCTAGGAGCTAGGAAGTGTCTCTGAAAAAAAAAAAAAAGACCTCACAAGAGACAAATAAAGAACAATTTCTGAGAAAGAAACAGCTTCAGCGGTAGTCTGCTAGCTGCCCTTACAGAGCCACTGTTGCCTGCCACTGGCCTCACACAAACCTCCTTCCCTCCTTTTCTAACTCTTCAGTACCGAAGACCTTTGTGTGGCTTAGGGGTCAGCTCACAGATGTGGCCCTGGGACACACTTGTCTTTGTCTGTATTGGACTTACAAGAGGCAGAGGCACATGGATCTTTTATAATTTTTTCCCTTTTTCTTTTTGATTAGCATCTGCACAAATGGCCTCAGTTCACTGCTTTAAACTAACTAATCCGGCTTGTTAAGAAGGAGATTGTCATCCACAAGTTGTTATTTGCAGGCTTCTAAAGGAAGAGGGTCCCAGTCAAAGCAGGGCAGGCTTGGGGAAAGGTTATATAATATAATATGTTCTTCGGGCACCGTATGAGAGGGAGACAATGCTGCCTCCCAGGGCCTGTTCTCAAGTGCTACTTTACCGGCTTCAGAGTCTGCCTATTCTACCTCATGAAAAGGGAGATCCAATCATTGCTTTCTGGAAACTATTCTCCTCATCTCTTTGGCTGTCATATGTATTTAACAGTAGTGCCCTCAAGGACAATGGGGTGGGTAAGCGTGCTAGGGGGCTTCAGCCTCCAGCCTGTAGTTTTTCATTTCACGTTGCTGGGTTTGCTAAGAATGGTTGTCTTTGTTTCCATTTTGAGTCATGGCTGAATTCTTATATGTTGTCTGATCTTCAAACTCAAAGACTCAAGGGACCAGGCAGCTGTGAATCAACCCTGTGTGTGTGTATCTGTGTGTGTGTGTGTGTGTGTGTGTGTTTGCTGGCAGGTACTACAGCAAAGAAGGCAGTATACTTTTCCTCATTTCTTTAAATCAATTGGGATTTGGAGGAAAATACTTTAATAAAATAGAATTGTGACTGATTATTTCCTTCTTTCTGAGCACTGCTGTAAAATCAGAAGGTTATGAATAGCACAAGGAAAAAATAATGAAAAAAAATTCTCTTTTCCAGTGTAGTCCTGTGGGTTTAAACCCAAACCTTAGATTTATAATGAAAGCTCAGTGTCTATATACTAACCTCTACCTTCTGAGATGGATCTCCTTTCTGATTGTGGAGTATAAAGGAATCTTCCACATGCTTTCACTTACTGGGAGTGTACACAGTTGCTTATCTGTTGTTTTTCTTCCACACAGTCTACATTATGATGTGGAAATTCGACATCATGCATTTTTTTCCCCAGGCCAGATGTTTTATCCTGCTATGTTAAGTCATCTTGACATGTTGCCATGAAATGAAAACAACTGCTAGTTTTAATATTGCTCCATATCTTTATTACAAGGTATGTCTCATGCATCTTAATTCCTCATATTCTTCCTGGCTGTCATTCTCTGACCTTCTTCCTTCTAACCCCTCTTTCTACTGAAGAAGGCATATTGTAACTGTGTGACAGTCATGTCCCAGTAGCTAAAGAGGTTCTAGATAGTATAATGAATATGCAACGCATTATCTCCTAGGATGTGTGCCTGTGTCTTTAATCACAGCTGGAATGCAAAATCGGACTCCACCTTTCAACTCTATCTCCATCATGCTGAGAGAGTGAGAGAGAGCTAGACGGAGACTGCTAGACAGCTCGAAAGAGATTGCAGCTCAGATGTCCTGAAAAACAGCAAATCCCTCAGACCTGGCAGATTCCGTTACCATGAGAACTGCAGATATTTCCATTGTGATGGTTTGCTCCAGCAGCCATCTGTTACACCCATTTGATTAGGAAGTACAGTTCAGCTTGTATGGGATTTTCATCACACCTTATCCCAGGGCAGTATACAGAGGCGCTTGCTTTTTTATATGCTAAACTCCAAGGCTTTCAAAGTACTTAATTTACCAAGGCAGAGAGGGTATTTAATGAAACAATATGAGAAGGTCACTGAAGACCAAAGCTTCGAGAAGAAATACACACAGAGGGTGTAGGAAGGGATTTAACTTCATAACAGAAACGCAACCAAATCAGAAAATTAATGATATTTAGTAATCCCTTCTCTCGGTGGAGGAAACTAGGAAGAGGAGCTAGATTTTGAGAACTTACATCCTGAATTCACATATAGTCATAGCCTGATTACTGCCTGGAGAGTAATTCTTTCTGAAGGACATTCAAAAGAAGAGGAGAAAAGGGTAGCACCTCACACACTCTTAACTGATGAGAGGAATCAACTGTCCAAAGATTACACGAGCTCTAAAAGCCATCTAAGTTATCCATAGACACAAAATGACCTTAAAATTCCTTGAAGTAGTGCAGTAATTTACAGATATAAACTAGTTACTTGGACTAGTTGCCCCTCTGTGTATTTTTTGTGGGGGAGAAAATGCTGGTGGTACATCATATAGACATAAAAATAGAAATTTCTTTCAATTAAATCTCTCCAAATACCTGTCCCAGGTGATAGGTATTCTATGTCCAAGAGGGCTGGTCTGGTTCAAAAGTGACCTAGGAGTGTCTTAAATTGACTGGAATTACTGTAAACATGGAAAGTTAATTAAGTGCTTACATAATGACATGAATATGAGATTACTGCTCAGGAATCCTTGACATGGACTCTCTGTGTTTTCCAGCTTGCATTTTCTAGGATGGACTCTGATAATCCAAGTTGGGTGAGAACAGCCAAATTTTCCAAACATGCTAAGTTTGCAAGTCTATTAGGTCATATTTTGGTTTTTGCTTTGGTTTCTGGATGACTCTTACCGAATAAGAGAAAGCTGTTCCTTATCTGATTGCACTGAGGGATTGAGAACTTCTACCCACCCTCACTTCCTGCACTGGCATCAGGTTCTCATCCAGGGAGACTGATGTCAGGAGGAATCAGAGAGTTCATTCCCTGCTTTAATGCCAAAATTGTTTCTGATATGAAACGAAAAGATATTTATGACATTTATTGAATACAATAAGGCAGAATTTTCAAGAAGGGCCATGGTAATACGTAGAGGCCAGTGCAATGGGGATCTTGTAGTAGGGGGAAAAGATTGGATTTGACTTTGATTTCAACAAAGACAAATGGGAATTTATAACCAGGGATCAAGGTGGAGGTCTATGGAGGGAAAAATTCTTAAAAGGAAACTGGTAAGGCACATTCTTAGTAGACTGATTCAACAGAATCCTGCTGAAGGCAGGTGCGGGTGAAAAGACATGCAGGATGATGAGAATTTACTAGATCGTTGTAGCAGGATTTTTGCTCATACTAGATTGTACAACTACAGAAAGGGAGGCCCATATTGGGTTTATCAGAAAAGACTTAGAGGAGGAAGTGTCAAATTTATTCAAAGGAGAGAGTCTGTCATTGGTTAGCTAAAACCAGTGGCCAGGACCAACCAGACTAAAAATCAGGATGTGATAGTTTCCCTCCTCACAATATATTGGATTCTTTTATTTTTCTGCAGTGGAAAAGCTCAAACTTCATAGATGAGGACCTGTGTTTTCCTTCAGCGAAGAGCCAATTAGCTTAGCCAGCAAATGAAGGCAGAAATGAGTCATGGGCCCTCCCTCCTGGGGGGAGTCAGGAGACTGTCCTCTTCCATGACAGCAGGGACTGCTTCCCACTGCAGATCCTCCACTGGGCTGACTTTGCCAAGCTCTCAGTCCTGTACCCCAGAGACTGGCCTTTCTTGAAGGCTTTGGAGGCAGGGCTCTGGGTTTATGAACACAGTGTTTGTCTTGCAAGGCAGCAGATGCAATGAGGGCCTGCCCAGAAACAATAAACACCATTCAGGTTTCCTGCGCAGACCTTCTTATAGTGGTGCCTTTGTTCAAGAAAACGTGGACTAAAATGCCTTCTTCCTCTACCCCTCCCTTCTCTCCCCAGTTTCCCTCCGCAGCTAGGGTCTCAATCACCTTTAGAAAGCAAAGGTTAAGCACCTATGGAAAAAACCAGTTGACACACAAAAGAGAGGAGAGCAAATGCATCACTGACTTGCCAGCCAGAGGGTGGGGCTGAGAGCTACTGGGGAAGGGAATTAATTTTAGTTGAAGCCAGAAGATAAACAGCCATTGGAGAGGAGCGCTAGCTAGAAATACTCTCTTCTAAGCTGGGATGTTCACAGTGGCACCTTCTGACTTAATGTGGCATCTTTCTTCATCGTTATCAATCTCATGAGAGTTCTGCCATCTGCACCGTTGCTGCTCCAGGCTTCCATATGAAAGTCCAATCTGGCAGCATAAATACTAGCTAATGAAGGGTAGGTGTCTGACTGACTGGAAGGGAAGCAGTCCTCCGTCAATGATGGAACAGAATTCATTCATTTAAAAAAATCTGCATTATATAGCTACTCAAGAAGAAATTCTTTCCTCTTTTCTTTTTCCCCTCTCTCTCCTCTCTTCCACCCACCTTTCTCATTTACTTTCTGTGTCATTTGATGTTAATAGAGTTCGCACAAAAGTCAGTATAAAAATCGTCCTTGCCTAGAATATTTTACCTGGGAGATTAAAAACAAGGACATGATGTGGACTTGACCACATGTGGTGGGCTACTTTTTTTTCTTTTCAGCAGGAAAGCTATAACTATATAGATTAGCAAAACTCGTGCAAGAATGGATGTAAAACAGATTTATCTCTGTGTCAGCTTTATCTGATCCATTTGGTCTTGCACAGTTTGGATGGCTTCCTTTGTTACAATAACCAGCCTTCAAACATCTATATCCTTAGGGTATTAAATGTCAGCTCGGAGGTAGCAGTCAAGGAGAGAAGGCTGACAGTTTGTGGGCTGGAGGAATATTGCGGGTGTGCCCAGGCTCACTCCTGGTGTGACCTCCAGGAACTCCACCCACTTCCTTGCCTTGCAGCTTTGCTCTGGGGGTGCTGAAGCTTGCGCTAGGCTGGCCATTAATATCCTTTTACAAAGAATTCAAAAAGATTTCCTGTCACTGACAAGGACAGATTTGTTAGAGATCTTTCAAGGAAATGGACAATAACTAATTAATTGAGCTCTCCATGACTTTCTCTGCTGTCGTTTTTCATTTATCTGTTCTAGTTTCTCACCATGCAGGTCTAGCTCTTCTTTTTCTTTCTTTCTTTCCTGGGTTCACCTTCCTTTATCTACCTCATTCATTATTTCTGTCACTCTTCTTTCCCTCTGGTTGCATTCCTTCGCAGACCACTTCTCTCTTTCTTTTACGGAAACTCTCCTAAAAAATTCCCTAGGAAAGTACACACATACAAAGCCCTGTCCCTCATTTCTTCTGTGTCTGAGAATTGTCATCTTTTAAGGTTCAAGAAGGGGACTCATGGGTTAGTGTATTAAGTTACTGTTGTACCTTTAGCTAGATTTTTAAACTTCTTGAAAGCAGAGAGTCTACTTTATATTCTGAGTAAACACCAAATTAATAAATGAATGATGAATGAAGGGTTTATATGTGGGGGAAATAAAGCAGAGGAAACAAATGGATAAATGATGGAGTAAATGAATCCATGAGTGAATTAATAATTGTTTGTGTTTATTAGTAAGCTACCTACATTGCTACTCTTGGCTTGGCCATTCTGTGAATATATTATGTATCTAAATCATTTAGCAAATCCTAGGTCCTCTGTCTTTGTCCTCAGCTTCAGCTGCCATATTGTATTCCTAATACCCAATGACTCAGTTTACTCTGGGAGTACTTCTGAAAGAATATAATATTTTTTCCCTTAAAGTATCATATATAAATTTGAAAACTAAAGTAAAACTTGTTTATGAGAAACAGAAAAAAAAAATTCAAACTACTCACAAGTCTAAAATAAAAAGTAGAATTCTCCCTTGTTTTTTCCCCCTGTATCCCAATTTAATCCCTCTGAAACCCAAGTTTCATTTTTTAAATTATTGGTTGCTGTGATTAAAATTTGCAGCAATAGAATGTTATGGTTTTATTTATCATAATTTGGATTTGACATTCTTTTATGGAAATTTTGGCTATTTTCAATATCATTTACCTCTTTTACCCTTCTTACCTCCTAAGATTTTACTTATTACATTATTATTTTCAGAAATTCTAATGGTTATGTTTATGCCTTTACAAATTCTCCATTCTTTAGTTGTTAACTTGTATTTTCCACTATATAGCACACATATTATTTCTACATCTCCTTTTTGTTCTTAATTTTGTTATCCTTTATTTTTATGTTTTTAAGTTTAAAAATATATATCTTCATTACACTTGTCTTCTGTTATGCTTTAAATCAGTTAATTCTAAATATTAACCAAAGAATAATAGTGTTATAGAAGTCACGCTAGTAAGGTAACTGGATCCAGAAAGAATGAACATAATCCTGAACCACTAAAATAGATCTTAAACCACAGAGGTCAAAGGTTTTGTTCTTAATTTCTTTGCAGCTTGCTTTGTTCTGAATCATGCTCAGATATTATTTCTCTTAATATCTTTGTCTTGCCTCATTGTTTTTTCTTATATTCCAGTTTTGTTTTCCCGGAGCCTTTCATCAAGATCTTTTTTTTTTTCTGGTATGGAGTATAAGGGAAGAACATTTTAAAAACTTTGTATCTAGATTTACTTTGTATCTAATAATGTCTTTAGTTTTACTGCACTTTTGATTGATAGTTTGGCTGGGTATAGATTTTAAATTTCAAATATTTCCCTCAGAACTTTGAAAGAATTGTTTTCATTCAAAATATGTCATTCTGATGTTTTTTTCCAGATAGCTTTCTTTCTCTTGATTTGTTTTTTAATGATTTTTGAGATTTCATCAAAATTTGTTCAGATTTGTGTTATTTCTATTCACTTTGCTTTTAACTTGACAGGACTTTCCATTATAAACAATTATCTTTTTACCTCTAGGACTTTTCCTTCACCATTATTTATTTAATTATTTTCATCTGTTCTCCCTAATTTCTATTTCTGGGATTCAGATATATATTGACTTCCTCACTTATCATCTACAACCTCCTATTTTCTATTTTCCTTTCAAAGAAAACTGTTCTTTACCATCATTGCAGTAATCTATTCCATACACTGATTATATTTAAAACTGAGAATCCTTTTTTTAATCTCTAAAAAAATGTCCTTGTTTTCTGATTACCCTATTTCATAGCAGCTATTATGGTCTTTTTATTCACCCATTTATTTTGAAGCAGAAGAATAAATTTGATGTTTAACTTAAAAAAAAACACCGTAAAAGCTGCATTATCATTAAGCTTCCTCAAAATAATCTTCCTTGCTTTGAGGACAATTATCCTATTTTTCTTGCCACTTTCTGAAGCCATTCTGGAAGTTCTCTTTTGTGAGTGTCTTTAGTTGTGCTGTCATGGCTGTGTGGATGTCCTGAATTGATTCAAAACATTTACTTTTCATGTTTTTTTTTTTTTTTTGACTTTGTTGTTAAAGAGTCAAAAGTTATAAGGAGCTAGATCCATTTAAGGTGAACGAGGGCAATGACAATGTTTTTATTTGACAAACATTGCCATATAAGTAAGTAAATATTTACTATCATCAATCATTTTTATTTCTTCTGATGTCACATTGAGTCTGTCTTTTTAAAATGTCAATTGATTTCCTCAAATGTCTTGAGATGTTGATTAGAAGTGAGTGATTAGAGTGAGTGATTAGATTCATATAGGTAGCTTGTAGGAAGTCCTTTCTATTGTTTTGAAACTTGTTTTCCCTCAGAGCTCTCTCCCTCTATTAGAACTCCAAAAAAGGTGAATGAATGGGTGGATTACCATAGGGCTCATAAACAAGGAAGAGGCAGGAGGGTTGGGGGGCCTCCCATATTCTCAAATCTCCCATAGTCTCAAAAGTAGTAGAACTTTGTCTTGGGTTTGGTGTGGTGGTGAACCTGTGGCACAAATGCTGCAGTGGACTGTTTGTTATCACTGAAAGCTATAAAAGTTCGCTCTTGCTGCTAAATGATGTTAAGCTCTCTAACTACCCTTTTTCCTGGTCTAACACTGTATATGGAAGTCTAGAGTCATTTATTCAAACTTTCCCTTCATTTCTTATCCTATTTCTTACCCTAACTTCCTTTTCAGTCACATCTCCTATACTCCTAGATAGAAATTGTCATGCTTTATCCTCAGGGCAAAAAATACTGCTGCTAGTCTCCTAGGCCCTGTAAGCCTGGGGGAAAAGCACAGGTCTGGTTGACAATATTGTTCCCTTGCTGCCCTGATGAAGATGAGCCCCTGGGAAGGCTCTGTCACACCCTTGGGAAAGAGTGCTTTGATAGTTTGTCTTTTGGGCTGTGTTTTCCCAGTACTTTATTGATTTTATCCTAAATGTTTTCTACTACAGATGTTCTTCAGTATTTCTGGTTTCACCTGGCTTCCTTTGTTGTCAAACAAAACAATAAAACAAACAAGCTAACTTTCTCCTCCTATCAGTATGACAGTAGATGAGGAGGTGATATTATAGACAGCTAAGTAAAGTGGATGCAGGCAGTCAGACAGGGATGAGCCCTTGGGGAAGTCACTGCAGAAGATAAGAACACACCAGCACTGTGGCTGGACCACACCTGTGGAGGGCAAGGCCTCCAAATAAAGTCAGAACGGCTAGACTTGCATAATTCCCTAAAGGATGAATAGAAACTTGAGACTATATTGTAATTGATACCACCCAGTTCATTAAGTCCAGATTTGCCTCATTTGCCTGGGTGGGGGACCAGGACATCTGGATCTGTTCCTTCCCCAAATTGCTCCTGATTTATGAGTCATAGATATGCCCAGGCTAATGGCTAACCATGAGAGCTTGCTAGGTGCCCCTCTTCCTTATTGGATCAGTATTAGCTAAGGAGCTATACTGTGATCTTACTGGTTGGTTAAAGTTTGAACCATGTTGTTCCCACATTATGACTTTGCTGTATAAGTTACTCCTGACAAAGGACCTTGATGGCAACCTACTCAGGACCCCTCCTGTCTCTCAGGAGCTGTCTCTCAATAAACCTTTCCTACTCTTAACCTCTGTTGTCCCTTGGAATTTATTCTTCAGTTTCAGGGAATGTAAACTTGGTACATCTGACATGTAGTAGGTTGGGAGTTATATTTCTCCTATATCAGGAATGCATGTGCTGAGTCTATTGGCTAGAAATGTGACACAGAATAGAATTCCTGAGAAAGTGTGTGTATCAGTAGTGAGGTGGTGATGAGTTTAAAGCTTTCTGTGCTTTATTTAAATGACTTGTTCCCTTTGGCCAAACACAAAATTTCTTCTGTGTTTGGTTTCCTCTGCCGTCTACTTCAAAGACCTAGAAAGCTTTGCATTTTCTCTTTTAAGCTTCTTTTTGACTTCTCTAGCTCCCATGGTCTTTATTTCTGGAACTGCAGAAGTACTTCCAGTCAGGAGCAGAGAAATGAAAGCAAAAGACACTTTATTGCTTTTGCCTGTTGGCTTCCTATGCCTAAAGCTATGGCAAAGTAGATTTCCAGGGGTGGAGGCGGGACAGGAAGTAGGTGGGATTTAGTAGGTGAAAGGGGTGAATAACAAGTCTTACAAAACACTGTACTGAACATTTGTTGATAAATTTAAAAAAATGAAAATCTGTTATCTAAGAACTCTTGACTGTGCATTGTTTTTTTCTAATTTTTTTTTTTAGGAATTTGCTAGAACTATGCCTTAAAAACCTTGATAAAAACTGAGATTTCTAGTGTCAGTGATTTTAAAAAACATTTTAGAATTGCCCATTAGTGCCTGAGAGGTTTAGGGTTGTAATACATAATTAGGCATTTCTCCCCCAGTAAGTCAGAAATCACATATTCATGGCAGTCCAACATCTCTGCAATCTTACTATTTTTTTCCTTGCACAGGAAGGTTGAAATATTAATTGCTGCATCAGCCACTTTAAGATTTAATATTTTTTTCCCCTTTCTAGGGGCTGTACACCTCCTGTGTGACTTCTGTCTATTCTCACAGCTGTCTGAGAGATAAGCAATGGTATGTCTCTGGAAGTAATCTATAAATCATATTCAAATTCATGTGACCAAATGATTCTTCCTTTAATCTCTAAAATGACTCTACTGGAGGCCTGCTAGTGAACTTCAACTAGAAACATTATGTTTTGCACCTACTCATATTCCTGTCAAATATGTTAGTGTTAGAAAAAGAGGAATAGAACTGGTGAAAGAGGGCTTCAAACCCTGCCAGCTAGAACCGATGCCTGGATACCATAGGGCACCTGGTTCATATCAATAAATCTTTTGTAAGAAAATTAGAAAAAAGGGAATGAAATAATTTGGTCACTGCTAGGAGAAACATTCCTTTTAATTTCTATTTGTCGTGGCATTGCTATCAGAGAAAGAGAAAAAAACATCTAAATTCTAATCATGTTTGATGTTTTTAAAATATGCCAAAGAGAGGATATGAAGGTTGGGCTATCATTTTAGTGTCACAAGGCATCCATATATTAAAAGCTGACTGAGTTCTGTATCACCTGGCATATTCTATCAATCCAACCTTACTGCCAGGCTCATTCCTGGTGGGTAAGAGTCTTCACCACTGTCAGCATCTGCCATGATCTCTTCATTGTCACCCATATGCCTTTCCACTGATCACTCCTCTGCCTTTATTAATTTTTTTAATCTCCAAAACTTTTCTAATGAGCAAGTAACCTCTCCAAGATATCCCTTAATATCAAAGAGTGAAGTAATTTCTTACTGAGATCCTGCTGTGTTCCTCATGCTCTGTTAGGAGCAGTTAGGGAGGATATAGAGAAAGACATATAATTATGTGTGCCAAGCATTAGAGTAGGTCATATGTGTGAAGCATTAGCTATATCAACTCTCATTCCTTGCACAATTTCTATTTTGTAAATAAATAAATAGCAGTTACCCCTTACTAAGTAGACGAACTACTTACTGGAATTCATCACTGTCTGACTTGCACTTCTACCTGCTTTTGCTTTTACACCATGCTGTTGATTTCATTTAGGAGGGGCGCAAGGTAGAAATACGTAGAGTCATTAAATATGATTTCAAAGTTGGAAAGGTTTTTTGTTATCATGTATTTCAACATTTTCTTGGATATTGAATATTTTGTATAATATCATGAATATAAGAAAATAGCTTCTATCAGAAAGACTTTGTGATAAGAATTCCCTACTTGTCCTGTTGGATGAGTGGGCCTGTGTCAAATCTGTAGATTCGTTGCTATTGAATGCCATATTGTCGTCTTTGTTTTTCTTTCTTGCCCATTCAGACAATTTTAGAACCTTACTTGGTCATTCAATATTATACTTTTCTCCCAGTTGTATATTTTCCCAAGTACAGTATGTTATAAATATTACCATCCTGGCATTAAAAAAAATGTTTCTTGGATGGACCTGAAAGCATACCACTAGATCTCTCCTAATGGAGTGACAGCAATATAGACTGACATCCTTTGAGCGTGGTCATCTGATGATCTAGAAAGCTCATCAAGCATATTACTGTCTTTAAATTTAAAGCAAGGATTGACTTTGTTAAACTCTTTATGAAATTTGTTACTGCTCTTCAGAGCATTGCACATGCTCCATTTTCCTATTTTAACTTTCTAAAGTACCAGAACAAAACAGAATCAAGCTCCTTTGGTGTGGCATGTTCTTGCTGGGATCAGGTTAGCTTCATGGCATCTTTTCACTTTTTTCTGAGTCTGTGGAAGCTGCCTATTTGATAATATGTTCTAGAATTTGTCCAAAGATGATACAGATGACTTGTGACAGGCAAATTCTTGAAATTCGGTTAAAAAGAAAAAAAAAAAGATACTGAAAAACAGTGAAGCAGTGACCTGGTTATAAACAGTCTATAATGTTTGTAATGAAACCCAAAATTGTTTGACATTGGATGCTTTGTATTTGTGGGAGAACAAAAGGGCACAATGTCAAAGAAGTCTTCGCAGAAGAGCTAAACATTGGAGGATGTTTGGAATTGAGTTAGGAAGTGAGAAGATGAAAGAGAATTCCAAATGATGACACAGGATGAGCAAAGCCATAGAGGTCTAAAAAAAAAAGAATGAATTTGACATCTTTTGATCCAAGAGACATTGATTTAGCTGGAATGATGAGTATATGTTGGAGAATGCCAAGTAAACCACAGGATAGGCATGGTGAAACTTGTCTGTGGGATAGTCTTAGGTAATACAGATGATACTGATTCCAAATACTGGGGTAGGATAAAAGGCACTGAAGATTTTTTTGAGCAGAAAAGTGACCTGGCACGGTGGCACTGACAGATGAGCCCATCTTGTGTAGGAGCGATAGTGTTGGGCTGCTGCTAGAATGTAGGAGCTTAAATGGAACTGACACAGTGATCCTAGCATGAGGATGGAAGAATCTTGCTTAGTGTAGAGATATTGGAACCACATAAGAATAGACCCCAATGCCACCTCAGTGGAAATTAGGCCACAATGCCTGCTTTACTAACCCAGTGACGGAATGGCTGAATGAGAAGATATGATGAATGATAGAGAGTATGCATCAAAAAAAGTTAAACTTCTCCAGGCTTAGAGCATAGGAGGATCTTGTTGTCATTAAGAGAAACAGGATGAGTGTGTATCCTTTACAAAACTGGGTTACGTGAAAATGAAATCCTGTGCAAAAATGTTACTTTCATGGGCATTCCAAATCCCTCTCCATCAAAACTTACATTTGGAGGTGAGTCATTATAGCTATCTCTTTAAATATATATGCAGGGGCAGCAAAATAACTTCCCACCTAAGATCTTTAGAGGAAATAAGAGGCTCTGTAACTATTGAGGAAAAATGCATTCACCTTTAAATTATATTGTTTTAGAGGTTAAAAGTATATAATTTCTCAAGGAACACATTGCGATTCAGCCTGCTGGGAGGCTATTGCTCAATTACTCTCAGCAGTGGCGAAGGTCCCTACAATTCCTTTAGCTTTGTTTAAACTGGTGGGAGCAGAGGTCTTGTCCAGGCTGCAGGATGTCAGGGCAAATTTAGGCCAACAGGATATGTGGTCCTGCCCCTGGTGTCGTGATCCCTCTGCTCTGATGTCAGGAACCTGCCTAATCACAGGTTCCCTGCACAGGTGGCTGGCTCTGGCCTCTGCTCTTCAAGGCTATGAGATAACTTGTCTGGCTGGCATGGCCCTGAACATGTTCATGCACCAGGTACTGTCTCATAGCTGAGACCAGGTAGAAAGATCTATGGATTTTCTTGTATGTGTGAGAAGAGACCAGATCAGGGATTAGCTGGTTAGAGGAGCCTGGGTGACTGCTGGGACAAGCCTGCATTTGTAGGTGTAGACCCTGTTACCTTCCAGCTGTGAAAGCAAGATGAGCTGCAGAAAGTCTCAGCAGGCTCCAGGCTTCACGCCTGAAGAAGCATCTTACAGACTTAGCTAGTTGTTACTGGGCATTGTGTGGGTCTGTGGCAACTTTAAATTTTGGTTATTTTTATAATTTAATAATTTAGAATTTGATTGTGGCATAAAGGGTCATCTTATGTTTTTATACCAACACGTGTAGATCAATACACATAATTTGGTTTTATATGTATTTTTTTCTAGGTGTACATCTTGATGCTCTGAAAAATACAATTGTTGAAACTCATTTATCTGGATTTTTGGTCTGTCTTTCTTCCCACTCCTCTTCCTTAATTTTGTCAGGTTGAATGTCACTTGGTATGAGCAGAAACAGTGCTTGACCTGGGTAAAGCGTGGAGAAAAAGTATCAGAGAGAAGAAAACAATCCTAGCAGGCAAGTTGTGCTAACTGTGGGGTCCCGGGAAGCCCCATTCTGTGAGATCAATTGTTTTACGTTTCTCATCCTCCTAATAGTAATCCCAAAAGATTGCTTGTTAAAATTCTGGAGAAATGTGCAACCCAAACAAGTCCATGGTAATTAATTCAAAGGTGATTCTGGCCTGCAGTGTAGATTTTAGGAAGAGATCACTGGTTTCTGTTAAAGATTTGCAAACAGACCTCAATGTCACTCAAAGGCAGAGCCTCTAGAAAGGAAATGCTAGCATCTTTGACTCTTCAAAGAACGGATTCCAGCTCTCTTCTCTCTTTTTTATTGTCTCTCTTGGTAACAAGCAGAGTTTGGAAATTGTTTTTTAGCAAATGCATTAGAGGAAAGGTGGAAGGGAAGTGACACATTGACAGGTGATGGAAGAAACAAGCCTAGGAAAGGATTTAAAAAAAAATCTGCTGAGCATGAGGGCCACCTGAAACCCAGGTTTAATTGTAGGTGTGCAGCTGACCCATGTAGGCCAGAAAGTGCAGAGAGGGTGTCCACATATTTTCACATCCCTGTGAAAGCCAGACAAATCTTGAAACAACCCAGTAATAGGAGCAGCAACCCGGCCTGAATTATTCAGGGCTGATTTTGATAATTTTGTTTGTCTGCAATCCATCCGCGGCACTTATGCATCTCCACTCACCAGCTTTGTGCAGGTTTCCTCTGTCATCTTCATCACCAGCAGCATCTTCATCACAGTAGTAGGTAACAGTATCAGTGCTAAGTCTGTGCCAGCCACGGTGCTCAAATGGAGTTGCTTCTAGGAAGTCAAACTTTAGGGTAGGTACTATAATTATTTCTCATTTTATAGAAGAGAAAACATGTAGTACCTTCAATTTAGGAAACCTGCCACCAGAGCCGTTATGTTCTAATGAATAGATGGGTGAATGAATGAATAGATGCATAAATGAACAAATGGATGGTGACTCTCAGTAGGCTCTCAGGCTGTGTTCTCCTTTTCCTACCTTTAAAATTCACAAGATTGAAGGGAATGTTTGTGGCATCCCTACCTGTGGTACCACCATTCTCTAGTTGAAGTGTGTACCCCCTTTCTCAGATGTTTAGCCCTCCTGGAACAGGTTACAGATGTCAAGTTTACCTAAATGAGCTGTGGGCAGGCTCTGAGATTTCCTGGGAACTCCAGGGGAGGGGAACACCCTCAAATTCATGTACTTTGAGTTTCTCAGTGGAACCCACATTCAGAGGGACCAGATCAAGCATTCTTTCATGGATAGCTACAGCAAGAAGGGGGAAGGACCAAAAGCCAAATCTGCTCACTTGAATCACCAATCTTCTCGGAAGACATCCTTTGTAGTGGGTTGAATTGTGTCTTTCTCAACAGGTATTCTCAAGTTTTAACCCCTAGTACCTGTGAGTGAGATTTTATTTGGAAATAGGGCTTTTTCTTTGTCCACATTAAGATGAGGTCACAGTGGATTAGGGTGGATCCCATATCTGGTGTTGTTATAGGAAGAAGAGAAGATACATGAAACACACAGGCAGGAAGGTTGTGTGAAAATGGGGTACAGATTGGAGTGATGCAGCTACAAACTAAGGATTGGCACGGATTACTGGGAGTCCTCGAAACTGGAAGAAGGGAAGGATTCTTTCCGAGAGTCTCTGGAGGGAGCAGGAATGTACAACAAACTTGACTCTGAGTTTCTAGGTTTCACTTTGATTCTGGGATAGAATATATTTCTATCATTGTAAGACCTCAGTTAGCATTGATTTATCATAGCCCTAGGAAACTTATATCCACTCCTGGTACCTCCTCTCACACTTTTTTTTAATGGTAGGAGACAAAGAATCAGTCTTTTCTTTAGGTATTTTCACCTGTGTGTGTCCCATCTGTATAACATTACCCTCAATTTATACAGAGACTGCAGCAAGGTCTTCACTGGGTGTAGCCTGTGATTAACTAGGTTGGAAAATGATCTGCAGAAAAAGAAGAAAGTTTAATGTTTCAACTTGTTGGCATAAGAAAACATATCACATCACCCACTGACACTTTGTGTTGTATAGGTGCTCAGAAGTTGTTTAGTGAATCAAAGAAAGACTGAAAAAAGATTCATCTCATGGGGCACAGCTTTCCAACTCCCGCTTTGCTTCTCGCCAAGAGGAGAGGATTTGCATGAAATAAAAAAAGATGGTTTGTTTCAGGTCTATTTTGAAGTATAGATTTGCTTACGCTGGAGTTTAAGCCAAGAAGCAAGTGCTCAGTGCATTATTGTTAATTGTCTAGATTCACTAAGATAAATGTGTACCAGGGATTATGCTAGGTTCTGACATGCATTGTCTTGTTTACTTACTATAACCCAACAAGGTATCTACATAATACTATTTAATTGAAAAAGGGACTAAGAACCAGAGTAATTAAAATATTAAATAACAATCTAGACATAGTGTAGTCCATGCTCATAATCCCTATACTCTGGGAGCTGAGTCAGGATGAAAACACATTTAGTAAAGCAAATACATTCTGAGTATTTCTGCTATATTCTGGGAATGTTCCTTACCTCATTTCTTACTGTAGTTCATTCTATTATTTCCCCTCAATTTTATACAGAGACCGGAGACCCATACCATGTTGCATAATTCCGTGTTTGTGGTCAGTACACACACACACACACACACACACACACACACACACGTACACACACATGCATACACACACCGTACATGCACACACAGTGTCTTAAAATGTGGCTTCTGTCCTCTTAGAGTTCACAATTCAGGTGGAAAACTATATTTATATCATTGTAAGATCTCAGCTAATGGACTGAGGCCCAGGCTGGCTTTGACAAGGAAAGGAGAGAGTTAGTGAAATGGCTCAATTTAATTGTATTAGAGGTTTATGAAAAGACACAGGGCCTGGCAGTGGTATTTCCTTAAGATTTATAAGAAGATTCTCTTCTGAGAGGGATAGCTATATATATCAGTGCAGCCTTGGCTCTCTGTGAGGAAAGAACTGAAGGGAGGGACCCCAGATCTGTCTACTTAATGTCCACTTAGAAATGTTCAAGTTGGTTGAAAAGATCAATTTATGACATTAGGTGTGTTAAGAATCCATTGTTTGAGCATTTTATTTGGGATATTATAGTCCATGAGGATACAGTCTGAAGATTTACTTGAGAATTTTTAGCTGTGGAGCTTATGTCATTCCGTGCAGCCCAACATTGAGTTACCTCTCTCAGAGGACTCCATTGAGTCTCTTCTCTACTACTATAACATTTTCTGCTTACCTTTGTCCTAATGATTGTTATCCTATTTTGCAATTGTTTATTTTTCCATCTCACCTACTATGCGCAAGTTGGCACAGGGACCTCGTAGTCTTATTTGCGATATTTTCATCCAGAACATGGTCCATAACAGAATCTCAAAGTGTCTTTGTTGAATTTTAAAATGGCCATTTAGTTTTGCCTAATTGTACTGTCAACCTAAAATTGCTTTAAGAATAAATTAAAAATCAAAAAGTCCTTTAGCATGTGAGATCCTCTGGACGTGAGTTTGTTAAGAACTCAAGGTGCATGTGCAAAGCCATCATCTTCAGGCCTAAACAGCTCAGAGATACCAGGCCCCGCAAGGTCCTGCTGATGTCAATTGCCTCTTTTTGACATCCTCGTTTTTTAAAATTCAGTGGCATTTGAGGCTGCCTCTGTCCTCTTGGTCTGTGGAATTTGCAGATGTGCTGGCAGATGCTCAAATTGGTGCTTCCTCTCAGTGTTTCTTGTTCCTCTGCAGGCGGCCACCACTGACAGACCTAGGCCTGGCAGAGGGCTGAGATCCTGGGGAGAAGTCTGACTCCCCTGGGGGGCATGGAGAAAGCATTTTGACCCTCTCTGAATTGCCTGTGTAGCAATGATTGTGGAGCCGCAAGTTCCTTCTGACCCTGTGGAATGACTGCGGGTACAGGCCTCTTGGCCTTACTCATTTTCCATCTCCAGGGTATAAACATCTCTTGCTCCTGCTCTTGGAACCTTTCTCTAAGCTTCTTTGTGAGACATTTCTGAGAAGTGCCTGCATCCCGTTTCTGGTGGTGAATTGATTTGGAAGATCCTTTGTTGATAGTCCAGCTTCAAAAGTGCTCAAGCCGGCTGTTTATCTTCTTTCCCCTCCCAACCAGGGAAATGCTTCTGCCAGGGAGAGAGGAAGGATAAAAATGCCCTTTTTATTGACTTATAAACTCATTAAGCCCTTTCCACTCTGTTAAATGAAGGGTAATGGTAAATCAAACCAGGCTGTCTGCAAAGAGTGAATTTTACATTAAATGTTTACAGTTTTCTTTTGTTCCAGATGTTTATTTAATTTTATTTCAGCAGTCAATGAGCTTTTAATATGTGTTAAATGTAGATAAAGTGAGATCCACAGTTTTGAGAAAGCTCCTGGGCTCCTAGAAGAGAGAAGTAAACAAACATCCACAGTTCTGAAGGTCACTTCGGATGCCAAACATTTCCCTCTTTACCATGGAGTTCGGATTTCCTTAAGAGCACTATGAGGGTGTAAATTATCTTCACATGCTCTTGGATCTCATGTATTTCCTGCATTCAGCAGACACTGTCAACACTTATTGAATAGATGAATAGGCTAATGAATTATGTCTTGAATCCTATCTATTCTTTCCTGTTTTTTCCTGATGTGATAGGATGCCATGTTTTCATGAATCCCTCGGAAAATATGATCCCTCCCCACTTAAGGAAGTCTGTTCAATTTAATATTGGTGTTTGGAGTTTTAAAAAAAGCACATAGTGCTATGTGAACTATGCTTAGCAAAGCAGCAGAGGGTCACATTTACCTTGGGGAATTTTCTATGACTCCAAGGTTGGATTTTGAGGAGTTAGATAATTCAGTGCTCAGCAGGCAGCATGCTCAGAAGAAGCACTTGAAGGGTGAAGTGGAAGCCAAGAAGAGAAGATAGATTCCCAAAACGGCCCCAATTCTCAGCCTCCATGCCCTTAGCAATGTGATCTTTTAACTATTTCTATTGGGGGACTGAGCCTGTTTCCCCATCCCTTGAATTCGGTTGATCTTGTGATTTGTGTTGGCAAATTGAATGAGGTGACAGTGGTGGTATTACAGTTCAAGTGTAGGCTTCAAAGAGCTGAATCAGCCGTACTTTCTCAGATTCTTGCTGTCACATGAAGAACTTCTGACCAGCCTACTGATGAGTCACCCCTGACATCACTGCCAGCAGCCAGCTAGTTTCTAGAAACTAATGAACGTTAGCCACATGAACAAACCGCTCAGCCCTCAGCTGATCTACCAGCAGATTGTAGACTACACGAACAAGCCCAGGCAAACCTGCCCTAGATCAGTAGAACCATCCAGCTGACCTATAGAGCTGTATGCAATCATCAGCACAGCTCGTTTTAGGTCACTGACTTTTGGAATAGTTGGTATGTAAAGATAACCAGATGATACAGTAGAATTTCTAGTTATTCATCTCTGTGTGAGAAAAGACTGAGCTGCCATGCCAATTCACTCATGTTCATTGGCTGGACCAGAAGATTCTGTCCCCTTACTAGCTCGTAGGGGCCCCAGAACAAGGACACCTTCATGCTTCAGGGCTCAAGACAACGGGAGGTACTTGATGGGAAGATTCCAGTGCTCAGAGGCTTTCAGCTTGGATACATCCAATTAGTGATGTTGAAAGTTCAGTTGTACACAGCTGCAGAATTCCATTTCAGCTCCTTGCCTAGAGTCTCAGAAAAAGAATAATACATAAGAACAGCCAGCTAGAATGTGTTAGGGTTAGAGCCACAGCCAGAGATAAGCAGATCCTATCATCTTTTAATTTTCACATTTTTCCTTCAAAACTAATGCCACCAATGCAGTAAAGTCAAATTTTGGTCTCACCTAGGAGCTATCAGCATGGCTGGAGATACGCATTTGGGTTGTGGCTGCCTCGCAGAAGGAACTTCATTTTCCTCATCACTGTGTTCTTTCCAGCCCTGGACTTGATGTCTGGGATGTTTGGTCACTGCTGGGCTAGACGCCCCTAGATATCACTTCATGAGATGTCCGTAAGTGAATAGTGAGCATTTAGATACTTTTATATCAGCTTGATAATGCTATAGCATCAAAGCGCTTGACATCTTGTATGGTGAGAAGTATAGAAAAGGAGTTGCTGAATTCATACAGTGGTTGCAAACTGTATCCTAGTCAAGTTGGAGGGTTAAGGACTATGAACCAATGTACAAAAGATTGTAAATAACACACACACATACTCATACACACACATGCCCCAATACAAAATAAGATTTGGTATAGGGACTTTAAGAAAGAACTGTTTTGGAAAACTGCTCAATTTTCAAGTCTTAGTTTAAATTCTCTGAAGGCCTGAAAGATGTCCTTTATGCTTTATGTGCATTGTTCATATTTTTAGTAATGAAATTAGTTTATCATTTCTAATTTACTTTTTCTCCATATCTGATTTGAGTAATAGTTATTTTTTCATATTTATTGGTGTATACTATGAAATAACAATTAATTTTGGTATATTGATACATGCATATGAAATATTTTGATTATTTCCTCTATTCCAGTTCCTTTCTTTTACTTTTTTTTTTTTCTTTCTTGATCTCTAAAAATCTAACTTCCGGTCATCTCTCTTAATTAAATAATATTTTAATAAGTAGTTTTAGATTGCTTATATAAGAGAAAATGTGATATTTAATTTAATATGATGCTATTCATTCCCACTCATTTTCCTGCAAAAGACATGATTTCATGCTTTTTTATGACTGCATTATACTTCACTGAGTATGTATAGCAGAACTTCTTTGTCCATTTTTTTGTTGATGAGTATCTAAGCTGTTTCCATAGCTTAGCTATTATGAACTGCACTGCTGTAAAATGAGCCTGTGTGTGTTATGAGAGTATGCTGTCTTTAATTCTTTCAGACATATATCAAGAAGTGATGCAGTTGGATCAAATGATATATCTATTTTTAGTTGTTGAATTTCCATGTGATTAGCCTTGTGAAACTAGTGTGTTTTCCCCACAACTTTACCTGGAATAATGGTTTTTGAATTCTTTTCTTTTTTTCATTTTTTGGTACTGGGGATTGAACGCACAATCTCGTGCTTGCCAGGCAGGTGCTTATGCCGTGGAGCTAAATCCCTGGCCCTGTTTTTGAATTCTTGATAATAACAATTCTAACTGCGATGAGATGAAATCTTAATTTAGTTTTAATTTGCATTCTCTTAACATGTAAAGAGGCTGAACACTTTTTCACATACTTCTAGTTTATTTTGTTACCTTCTGCCCACCATGAACTATTTCTCCTCTGTTGTGCGCCTCTGTTAGGCTACTTTGCCTTGGAGCCAGCCCATTATGGGCTGAAACCTCTACAAACTTGGGCTAAATAAATCTTTACTCCCTTAATTTGTGGGTGTTTGGTATTTTGTCTAGCAATGGGACAAGTAACCAAGACATTTATCAATCTCATTTAGTTTTTCAAAGAACAAAGTCTTTGATTTATTGATTCTTTGTATTGTTCCTTTAGTCTATTTCATTAACTTCTGTTCTATTCTTTTATTACTTCTTTTATTATTCTAGACTTGGGTTTGTTTGGTTTTGTTTTTTTAGAACTCTGAGATGCATCATTAGATTATTTATTTGGAACCATTAGACTTTTCTGATGTGGGTACTCAGACCTATAAACTTCCCTCTTATAATTGTTTTCATTGTGTCCCATAGATTCTTATATGTTGTATTTCCATTATCATTTGAATCTAGGAAGTTAAAAACTTCTCCTTTGATATACTCAATTCACTGATTATTTTAAAGTGTATTATTTAATGTCCATTGTATTTGTGTAACTGTTGATTTCTACAGTTGATAGAATCCATTAGATTATTTCAATTTTTTACTATTTATTAAAAATTGTTTTATGGTCTAAAATATGGTCTATTTTGTTTTATGTAAATTGTTTTATGGTCTACTGTGAAGAAAGTTCTATGTGATGCTGAAAAGGAATATTTTGCTATTGTTGTATAGAGCATTCTGTAGATGTCTTTTAAGTCTATTTGATTTATAGTGTAGTTGAGCTTTGTTCTTTGCTGAATTTTTGTCTCGATCACCTATTTGTGAGATTTGAGTATCAAAATCATACACTATGATTGTTTTGGAGCCCACATCATTCTTTATGTCAAATTGTGTTTGCTTAATAAAATTGAATGTGCTAACATTTGTGTATATAAGTTTATAATTATTATAGCTTTTTAGTGAGTTGTTCCTTTTAATAATATATAGTGGATTTTTGTCACTTCTAATCTTAGTTTGAAGTCTACTTTCTCACATATAAATATAGTTAATCCTACTTGCTTGTGGCCTTCAGCAACCTGGAACATCATTTTTCATCCTTTTATTTTTCAGTCTCTGTGTGTTTCTGCAGGTGAGGTGTTTCTTACAGGCAGTATATAGTTTCATTTTAGTTTTGATCAGTACATTAGTTGATGTCTTTTAACTGGAGAATTAAAACCACTTGCATTATGTTATTTTTGAAAGATGTGTACTAATTCCTGATATTCTGTTGTTTTTCTAGTTTTTGATTCATTCTTGGTTTTTATTCATTTATCTATTCTCTCAGTGAAATCTATTCTTTCACTTGATCTTGTCATTGTTATTGTCTCCCCCCTTTATTTTTCTGTTTTTACAATTCCATTAAGTACTTTCTGCAATGCAGGTTTAGTGGTCATGAATTTGTTTAATTAATATTTATCTTGGAAAGTGTTTATTTCTTCTCTAATTTTAAAATATTATAGATTGGAAATTAATTTCTGTCACAGTTTCAAATACTTGATTTCCAGCCTTCGTGGCTTTGAGAATTTCTTTTGAGAAATCACCTGTTATTCTCAAGGACTTACCGTTGTAAGTGATATGCTATTTTTCTCCAGCTCCTTTAAATATTCTTTCTTTCTTCTGAATTTTTAGCATCTTGACTATGATTTGTCACATAGAGATTCTTTTCTGTTCATTTCTATTTCTAAATGCCTTCCATACTTGGGTATCCAATTCATGTTCCAGATTTGGGAATTTTCTGCAATAATTTCAGTGAATTAGTTTTCAAGGCCATTTATCTGAACTTCCTCACTATTCCTGAGACTAATGAGTCTCAAATTTGTTATTTCAGAGTTGTCCAAGGGCTCTGCTTATTATTATTATTTTTTATTCTTTCTTTTGTATTATAGTTCACCTACCTTGTCTGCAAGTCCTGGTGTCCTTTCTTCTGTTTCACCTTGCCTACTGCTGGGACTTCCAAGTGAGCTTTTATTTGATTAATTTACAGTTTTATTTCCAGAGTCTTTACTTAGTTATTTTTTAGAACCACTATCACTTAGGTGTTCTTTCATATCTTGTATTGCCTTCCTTAATCTGTTCAACTGTTTATTTGTAGCTTGAGTTTCTTTTCTTTCTTTTTTTTTTTTGAGAAGTAGTTGGAAATTTTTTTTTATTTAAAGAGAAACAAAAGTGTGTAAAGGGTAGAAATAATACAGAATTTCAAAAGAAAAAGATAATAAGAAATCACTAATTGATAAATTACATGTTGTTCTCTTAGAAATAGTTGTTCAAATTATAAAATTAAAGCATACAAAGTAGATATTCAAATAGTGAGAGTGTAAACAGCTACACATGCATGAGTCTCTACATGTATTTCTATCATTTCTGTGTTAGAGGGAAAAACAAAACCTAGCAAGACAAAACAAAACAAATTCCTATAAAAACATGAAACCAAAAAGTCATATAAAACCACAGTACAAGGTGATCTACAATGATTACTGTGTTCTGTGTTATTTCTTATTACCTTCAATAAAATTGTCTATATCATCAGGTATGATTGAATATAGCAGTATAATTGAATATAGCAGTACATAGCAATATTAGTAAAATAAAACATTGTAGACAGTATAAAACTTCAAAGACAGGTAATAATCAAACCAGAGTGGATATTCTAGTGAATTTTGTCATCTTAAGTACAGTTGCCTATACTCTCAGACTTGATACTATCAATCATAACAACTTTGAATAAAATCTATCAATACAAAACAGCGATCTAACAAACCAGATTTGATTATGATCAGTCATGGTAAAACAGTGTAGGTTTTACAGAGCTTTAGATTAAGTTAATAGGAAATTAAGGATGATTACCATACTATATCCTGTTATTTTCAGGATAACTGCCTGTACCCTCAAATCTAGTACAGGTAGAATGACTGGAACAGAATATAATACATCTAAGCAGAGTGGTGTGAGTAATGTGTGTTTTAAATCCTGGCGCACTGTTAACAATATAGTGTATCAAGGCCATCTGTGTTAGAAGTTCTAGTTATCCTTCTCTGCCTCATTTCTGCTATGCTATTTTTCTGCCTTTGTTTGTCTACTTTTCTTCTTCATTCTACTGCCTGCCCCACTCATTGAGGCCTTTCTGCCACTGTTCTTAAAATCCTGGTATTTTTTTTTTCTCTCTCTAGAATGTTCTTCAGTATTCTCTGTAGGGTTGGATTGGTGGTCACAAACTCGCCCAGTTCCTCTTTGTCATGGAACTTCATTCCAAGCTCTTCTCCATCTGATGGTCTGTGTCGAGAAGTCAGCCATGAGTCTGATGGGCTTACCTTAACAGGTAATCTGTTTCTTTTCTCTGATGGCTTTTAATATTCTGTTTTTATATTGAATTTCTGGTATCTTGATTATTATATGTCTGGGTGTAGATCTGGTTGTAGTTGGCAGGAGTTCTGTATACCTTGCATAACCCAATGTCATCTTGATCCAGCTTTGGTGGTTCATATGTTTCTAGGAATCTGTCCATTTCTTTTGTGTTATTGAACTTATGAGAGTAGAGGTTTTCGAAATAGTTGTTAATGATCTTCTGTATTTCCACAGGGTTGGTAGTGATTTCACCTTTTTCATTCTGTATTGCATGAATGTGAGTCTTTTATTTTCTTTTTAAAATTAGGTTGCCTAGGAGCTTATCAATTTTATTTATTCTTTCAAAGAACCAACTCTTTGATTCATTGATTCTTTGTATTGTTTTCTTAGTCTCTATTGCATTAATTTCTGCTCCGATCTTTATAATTTCCTCCTTTCTTTTGGCTTTGGGCTTGGCTTGCTCTTCTTTTTCTAGATGTCTGAGGTGTAATATCAGGTTGCTTATTTGTGTTCGTTCTGTTTTCCTAATGTGGGAACTCAGTGCAATAAATTTTCCTCTGAGGAGCACTTTCATTGCATCCCACAGGTTCTGGTAAGTTGTATTTGTATTTTCATTTGCTTGTAGATATTGTTTAATTTCTTCTTTAATTTCCTCTGTGACCCACTGATTGCTCAAGAGTGTATTATTTAATTTCCATGTGTTTGTGGGTTTTTCACAGTTACTTTTATCATTAATTTCCAGTTTCATGGTGCTATGACCTGATAACCTTCATGGGATAATTTCAGTTCTTTTGCATTTACTTAAATATGTTCTGTGGGTTAGTATATGGTCTATTTTAGAGAATGCCCATGTACTGCTGAGAAGAATGTATATTCTGATGTTGTTGGATGGAACACTCTGTATACATCTATCAAATCCATTTGTTCACAGGTGTGATTCAGTTTTGTTATTTCTTTGCTGATTTTCTGTCTAGTTGATCTATCACTTTGTGTCAATGGTGAGTAAGGTCTCCTGTTATAATTATGTTATTGCCTGTTTGATTTTTCATTTCTGTTAATACTTGCTTCATGTAGTTGGGTGCTCTGGAATTTGGTGCATATATATTTAAGATTCCTATCTCTTCGTCTTGCAGTTTTCCCCTAACTAGAATGTAGTGACCTTCTTTATCTCTTTGGACCATTCTTAGTTTGAAGTTCACATGGTCTGCAAACAGAATAGCTACCCCCGCTTTTTTTTGAGTTCCTGTAGCATGGAGTACTGTTTTCCATCCTTTGAATTTCAGTCTATGAGTTTCCTTTTGGGTTAGATGGGTTTCTTGTAGACAGCATATGGTTGGACGTTGTTTCTTGATCCATTCTGCCAGTCTGTTTCTTTTAATTGGTGAATTGAGGCCATTTACATTAATGGTTATAACTGTCATATATTGGTTTATTGTTGACATGTTATCTTTCTGATGTTGTATCTTAACTTTCCATTCTGTTTAGTTGTCTGTCTTGCTTAGTGGTTTTTTCCTATGTGTACCAAAATGTCTTTCAGTATTCTTTGTAGCTTAGGTTTGGTGATCATGAAGTTCTTCAGCTGTTCTTTATCATGGAAGTATGTTATTTCTCCATCCATTTTGAAGGACAGTTTTGCAGGGTACATCAGTCTGGGTTGGAAGTCGTTTTCCTTTAGTATCTGAAATATTTCACACCATGCTCTTCTTGACTTCATTGTTTGTGTTGAGAAGTCTGCTGTAATTCTGATAGGTTTTCCTTTATAGGTGATATGTCTTTTCTCTCTAACAGCTTTTAATATTCTGTTCTTACATTGGATTTCTGGGATGGTCATTATTATATGTCTGGGTGTAGTTTTGTTTTGGTTATGGCTATTTGGAGTTCTATATGCTTCACTAATCTGTATGTCAGTTTCCATACTCATGTTTGGGAAGTTTTCAGCTATTACTTCTGCAAATAGCCTCTTGATATCATTTGCATTGTCCTCTTCTTTTTCATTTATCCCTATTAATCTTATGTTGTTTTTCTTTGCATCACCTTGCAGCTGTTGAATTGTTATTTCCTGATTTCCTGTTACTTTTAGAAGATCTTTCCTTTCCTGTTTACTAGCTGCAATCTTATCTTTGAGGTCTGAGAGTCCATCTTCACTTTCATTGAGGTGGTTTTTGCAACTTTCAATAGAGTTTTATATTTCCTGTATATCTCTTTGAATCTGCTTCATGCATTCTGTTTGTTTCTTAAACTGTTCATTCAGGGATTCTATCATTTGCTTTGTTCCTCAAATTTTTTAGCTGTGTCTTCATTGGTTGCATTCAATATTTCTTTCACTACTTTTATTATTTCTTCTTTTACCTGGGAGATTATTTCTAATTTGAGTTCTCTCATAGCTTCCTGTACTTGCTTCTTAATTTCAGTTGATATCATTTCAGGCATTTCAGGTATATGTGTAGTATTTTCTTCTATGTACATGGCTCCTAGGTTTTCTTGGGATGGGCTGGAGGTTTGAGATTGCATTTTGGTCTTTTGTTTTGTCATTTTCCTATATTTCTGTGTTTCCAGTGATGTTCCAAAGCTTTCCCTGGATGTGTTGGATATCATCTCCTACACCCTCTGCCATTGGAACTCAAGTGGCCCTGGCTCCCTTTGTGCAGTGGGCCTGACTTCCCTGGTTGAAAGAAGGTCACTGGGCATGGTCCACTCAAGCCCGTGGAACCTCTGGAGCTTAGTCCAGTGTCCCAAGGGTGCTGGACGGGCACCCAGCCACTGGATAGATGGTCCCAACTTTTTCGGGCCTGCCCTGGTGAGCTGCAACTCACCTCATGACGGCAGAGCAGGCTTGGCTCAGTTGAGAAGTACTGATCAACATTTATTTCTGCCTGAAAAGAAAGCAAAGTCTCATACTCATTCACTCTAGATGTCTTTAGCCAGTTACCTTTTCTGGTTTGGGATATTACAGGCTACCCTCATGCTCATCATCATGACACTTATTTAGTGATCAACTGTTACATGCTAGGTGCTAGACCAGGTGTATGAGATATATTATCTTCTTTATTTTTACAACAATCTAATAAGGCAGAAATTGTTTACCTACTTTGCTGAAGTTCAGCCACATTCAGTGACTTATCCACAGCCACACAACCTAGTAAGCAGGGGAGAAAGGATTTGGATTCTAATCTCTCTGCATTTAATACATCTCTTCTTTTTGATATCCTATTACTATTGGAATTGTGCATAACAGTACATAACAGAAGGACAGTACATAACAGAACTCAAAGGCTTTCAGGATCTACTCATGGCCTCTAAACTCCCCACTAGAAATTCTTTCTGATGATTCACATTCTTGTCTTTATCAAGGCTAAAGGTAATATGAAGAATGTTTGGAACAGGCTTGGAGGAAACAGCTCTTCTAGCATGTTCAGTGATCTGCAAGTGATGAGACGGTTAGCCAACTGGCAAAGAGTGACTTCATCGATTCCTGATTGTTGAAATCAATTATTGTGTCCATGATTACTACTTTTCTAGAGTGTTTGGGAAAATAGGCCAAAGAAATAAAATAAAATGTTCCCAGGTAATGCTCTGTTTAGCCCTAGGCCACTGCAGAGACTCAATTTTGGCTGACAATGCAGTAGTTATAACAATAATAGCAATGTAAATGTGCATAGTCTGCTACTGGTTCCCATTTTCCTCAAACAATCAAGTACATAAGAATAAGATAAATTTCATTCTTAGTTTGAATAATAGAATCAAGGTATCCGAAATCCTCTTTGCATGAGGCAGATAGGTTAGTTCAGCTTTCTTTCTTGAAGATGAATGAAGTTCATCCCCATAATAACATTGATGGTAAAGATGAAGGGAGCGTACACCTTTCTAACATTTTCCAGCCTCCTTCCCCTGCAGAGGTATGTCCCACTATGCAAGGAGAAAAGAGAAAAGTCACGTGAAGGGTTGCCTGTATTGTTATTTGTTAAGAACTGAATATGTGTTGATTAAGTTAAACTATGGTATTTTACAGTTTCTAAGCCTTTTAGTACACATTGCTTTTTTAAACTTCTGTAGCCTTGTAGCTGGTAGGGAACAGAATATTTCTGCTTTAAAAGGAAAGGTATTCAATAACTTGCTTAAGGTCACACAGCTAATAACTAGAAGGTGTTAATTTAGAATTCAAGATTTTGTTTCCCTTTGGATGCTCAAGTTACTGGATAAGCAGTACCAAGATTTAGTTTTCATGGACCAACTAAAACATTGGGGGAAATTATGCAGGATGTGGCAGATTGACTAATGGTCAACTTGTAACACCCAGCTGAACTGAATCAGTGTGGTGCTGGGTATGGAAGGCCCATCTGAGAATTGTTGCCAACAGCACAACAAAGAGAACTACAAGGAAAGATGGTGTGATGTTGATTCTCCTGGAGAAGCTTGTCATGCTGGTTCCCCTGATATGATCTCAGTTGTTCTCATCATTGGAGGAGCTTGGGTCCTGGCTGTAGTTGAGGATGGCTGTGGGGTTCTGGTCCTCACCTTGAGTGTTACTTCCTAGCTCTAGTGCAGATGCTTCCGCCTGTTGTCACAGATACTTCATCTTGCTACTGAAGAATTTCTAGCTTCCACCACTGACCTTTGGGCTTTCCCAGTGCAAATCCTTGATACAGACTTGCATGAGACATTGTTGTGGGCTCTAGGCCACTAGTTGGGCTCAGGAAGGCCATTACCATGGGCTCTAGGTGTTTAGCTGGACTCATGCAGGACATTGTCATGAGATCTAGGCCCTCAATTTCATTCTTTGGTTCTCTAGTATGTGGAGAGGTTTCCTTCACTCTTTTGCATTTGACTCTTTGGGAGAATATTATAAAATACTCCTATAATTATGGGTTCTGTATTAAATATTTTTCTCTTGTACACCCTGATTTTCACACAGATTATTCCATATTTCTTCCCTTCCCCCAATCCATTGTGCTCATCCCTGACCTGTTCTGTGCCCAGGAATTTGACTGTAATGGGTTGTACATTTATTATTGAACTTCCAGTTGATTTGGACCAATGGGAGTTACTGGCAAGAGACTGAGGAGTGACAACAGAGATCTTGCTTTGGTGCTGCATTTGGGGAATTGTGATGTCCTTCCAAAGCTGTAACTTCTGTTGATGGCTGTAGCTTCTCACCATTTTCCATCTTAATTCCTCTGGGCATCTCATCACCCTCATTTATTCCTCTCACTCTTTCAGCCTTGTGAATGACCCCTTCATTAAAGTCATTTTGCTTAAATCATCCAGGGTGAATTCTGTTTCCAGTTGAGATCCTATTACAGACCCTGACCAATATGGACTTATTTATTTTTAAGTTGTCAAGTAAGGGTAAAAGACAAAAGTACTGTTTACTCTGACTCCATTTATCTTATTAAAGCAAAGATAATTTAAGACAGGGAGGGAGATGAAGGACAAAGAAGAATGAGGAAGAGAAAGAAAAGAAGGAGGAGGAGGAGAAACAGATGAATTGTAGAAAACCTTATTATATTGTTTTTTTCCTATTTTGTTATGACCTAGTAATTTTATTTTTATATGAAACTCTATGGGTCAATGTACGGGAGCAAATGGGTGAGTTCATTTTATCAAAGTAACAATCTGTTTCCTTGATATTTAACAGTTAGAAAGGGACTTTAATGCTTTAAATATGTAGTTCCTAATAGTCTACACTATACTTATGGAGTTTCATAAATCTGTCATGTGCTGTTTTGAACAAACCTCATGATTATTCTGTGCTCTCCTACACCCCCAAACTGAGGATGTACAGGTGTATAAAAGATTCTTGTTGTCATAGTCCAGTTGGAGTGACAGACAGGAAAAGAGGCAATTGTAATATATTGAAGACAAGGCTAGGAAAAGGTCAGCATAAGGCTGTGAAAGCAGAATGCAGAGATAGCAACTAATTTTCCTGTAATGGAGATGGGTTGGTGACATCTGGACCAGGTGGCATTTGAACTGAAGCTCTGAAGCATTATAGGAGTTTGTCTAATGGACAAAGAAAAAGGGCATTTCAAGCAGAAAACCCAGCTTGAATAAATGCCTGGGGATGTGCAGGAATATGTTATCCCTGGGATTATGTCCCGGAATTAACTTGGTGTAGCCGAATTGTAGGATTGAGGGTGAGACACAGAATAGTGACAAAGGATGCAGAATTTTGGATTAAGCACAGGGAAGTATAGACATTATCCTATGGTCACCTGCTATTTATTAGAAGATTTAAAAAAAATACTGAAAAATGTGACACAGTCAGATTGGTGTTTTACAAAAGTCACTCTGGTCATCATTTAAGACATAGATTAGAGAACATTGAAACTAGAAACTCAGATTCTTGTTGGGATGTTACTGCTGTGGTTTAGGAAATTTAAAAAAGTGAGGTTCTTGATAGACAGAATAGATACGAAATTCCCAGTGCAAATCACCTCAAATCCATCTGCTGATCCAAGGGGTGACCAAGGAGAGGCTTCCTTTAGATTTTTCTCTTAGCTTTAGCTTCTCTGCCATCCAATACTCTTAAACCTTGCCAAGGTAATGAAAAGTAGCAACTAAGAAGTTTCCACTCTCTCATAAGTTTTTGGACTTCTGTGGAGTGAGGAATCTCATGAATGCTATAATTTTACAAAGTGGTGTATTGGTGAAATAAAAGGCACACTGTATATCCCAGGAAATATCCCCAGGCCAGTGACACTTCCTTTGATTTGTGACTACTTTGCCTGCATGTTTATACAATTATGGCCTGAGGGTGCTGTGCGCTCTCTGCTCTGTGTGTGTGTGTCCTGTTGTCCCTGTGCCCACTTGCCCACTGTCACCTTGGAAAATGAAACCTTATTTGCTGCCTGCCCAGGAGCAAATCTCCTAATTGCAAAGTTGGGCTTAGTGTTTTCAGATACTTCTATGTGATTGGGGCTACATTTCTCTGGTCTTTTTGTCAGGTTTTCCATTCTAAAACAATGAAAATTTTATATACATACACTAATCATCATCATGAGCTCTGTAGCATGGGGAGTTTCATTTTATTTATCACATGCATCACTTTCTCTCTCTCTGTCTCTCTCTCTGTATGTGTATATATATATATATATATATATATATATATATATATATTTAAAATTTTTTAATTTTTTATTTTTTAGAAATTTTCTCACTAGTTCCATAGGAAACCAAGAAACCCGCTTTATGCAACTCTAAGCATGCCTGTCTTACTGAGCTGTGAAGCAATGGGCAGATTACTTAACCTCTCTGAGACTCAGTGTTATCACTGGTGAAATATAAGTCTATTATAAATTCTAAAATGTATCCTGAACTATCATTGCTGTTATTATTAATAACATGGTTTGAATGTGTTTTAAATGTCAGTGTAACCTTTGCCAGATTTTCTTTCTGACCTTGGGTGGGCTTGTCAGAAATTTCAGATCTGGTGTCTTTTGTAGGTGAATATAAGAAACACTGTTTTTTTACTAAGGGGACTAGATTATTTGCTTAGTTATATGACTAATTCTTGAGAAACTTTTACAGGTCTTCTTGCCCTAAAGTTGGCTACTAATATTAATAATTTACTATAAAACACTTGTTAAAGTTCTTGATAGCGGATACTGCATCTTCATACGCATCAGGTAAACTGAAGCTCTTCATGTGCCACATAGATGAATTTAGATGACCTTCATCATCCCCACTTTACAGACAGGGAAATTACCTTGAATTGCACCCACAGTTAACTGTCTTGGGAACTTCAGCTCCCTTGCTGACAGCCCCTCCTAGAGGCTGCTGTCACAATGCTCAGCCTCCTGAAGTCTGTGACTTTTGATTGTGCACCATACATAATAAAATGTTTTCAGTCTTAGAAAAACTTAGAGTTTTAACCATCAGAAAGGGGAGTGCCCTTAGCAATCACTGAATTAGACCCTATCATTTTTTCAAAAGGGATAGTAGAATAGGGACTTGGTCAATGTTCGCTATGAGCAGAGCTAAACTAGAACTCAGGTGTCTTTCTTTTGAACTAGAATTCCATACCTTCTCAACCAAAGCATGAGAGGTCCAGGGTCAATATGGAGAATATTTTCATGTAAGAATTTTCTTCTTGTTTTATATGTGTAAAAAATAGAGACTTAATTTTAGTTTAGATTAGTCCATAAGATTTCCACATATATGTAATCTTTGCTTCAACTCACTCTTTAGTAACAAAGGACAAGAATGAATTTAGTTAAATAATTACATATAAAAAATTCCTTGGAAGCCTAAGTGCCAGGTGCTGAGAACACAATGCCTATGTTTTCAAGGAATTTACTGATCAGGAGTAAAGAGAGAGATATGGAGTCAAATGAAATTCGAGGTACAGAGAGGTGTTGCTGAGGTATATATAAAGCACTGCCTAGATGCCCAGAGGATTTACCCTGGCCAGGAAGGCCTGGACTGTATCATTGGGAAGGTGACTCTTAAACAGAATTTTAAGTGTAGGTGGGTGCTTTCCAGATAATTGAGCTTGTGTTGATACTGGGGATCCCAGAGGTGAGAGTCACAGAGGGGAAGATTCAAACACATGAGAAAAATGGACCTCCCAAATGGTTTTAGTGTGAGTTTCTAGGTGTTTGAGTTGAGAAGTGGATGACAGGATCTCACTACAGTGAAACAGAGTGACTTTGTAGAGATTGTCATGTGTCACATAACAACATGCCAGTCAACAATGGACCACCTATGCAGTAGTGTGACATTAAATTCTAGTAGAGCTGAAAGATTTTTATGGCCTAGTAATGTTATATGTAGTATAGAAGACTCCTTAGCTATTTATGGTGATACTGGTATAATCAAGCCTACTATTCTGCCAGTCATATAAAAGTATGGCATATATAACACTTGATAATTATAGTGAATGAGTATGTTACTGGTTTTTCTATTTACTATCCTGTACTTTAAGTCATCATTTTTGAGTGTACACCTCCTACTTATATAAAAGAAGTTTGCTGTCAAAAAGTCTGCTGCATTGTGCCTGCAGCAGCCTCCTACTTATATAAAAGAAGTTTGCTGTCAAAAAGTCTGCTGCACTGTGCCTGCAGCAGCCTCCTACATCTGCTGTTTACCACATCTCTCACTTGCACAAAGGGAAGATATGGTGTGGTTGACTGGCACCAAGCAGCTTTGTCCACTACTCCATGCTGTGTACACAATGATGACATCATTATGGCCCAATCATTAAGCAATTCTGAGTATATTGTTTCTGAATAAGAAGGAAAGGGCAGTAGCTACTAGACAGGAATATAGGGATGGGAGAGGACTCTACAGTTAGCAGACCCTTGGTCGTATTTCCTAGTGGTGGAGGAAGGATCCAGTAGACAGGGAGAATTTGAGCTATCAGAGTTGCAGGATGGTGGATGAGGAAGGATAAGATAAAGGGCAGTAGGAATGTTGTATCTGGAGTAGGAGGAGGAACAAATCTTCCTTGATTATTAGAGGAGAGATATCAGGGTGAGCTTGTAGGATGGTTGCTGGTGTAAAATAAAGAGGATAAGGGGGTTCGGGCTGGGTCATCTGCTCTATCTGTGAAACAATTTTCTATGAGATCATCTGGAGAAGAGGGATGTGGGGAAGATATAGGGGTTAAAGTAAGTACTGAGTTTAGAGGTGTTGTTGCAGAGGATGGAGAAGGATCGGGTCATATTAGACAAGTAAGGGGGGTGTCAGATAAGGCGTGTTGAGGGCTCAGCTCCTAGTAAAGAGCCCCGACCTCCCCTAGCACTGCCGCAAGGAGCTGTGGTCCATCCTGGGCTCTGTCTTGGGTGGTGTCTGGTATGAAATGGTATTTTGTTCTGTTACAGTATCTATAAAATTGTGTATTTGGTTTAGGATTCTGTTAATGTTCTGTTCTAAGCATTTGATGCTTACTTCATCTTTGGGGTTAGCTACTCCAATTGCTTTTTTGGTTGTGTAAATGAGGGCAAAGGATAACAAGACATTCCCTGAATTCCTCAAGAAGCCACAAAACCTGATTAGTACTTATATGGAAATACAACATTCCTAATAAAAATAAGACTCAGAAACTGCAAAATTGGCACTAGAAGTAGAAGTCCTTTAAAAGGAAGGGTAGTGGATCAAAAAATGTCAGCCCTTCTCCCGAGGCTTCGCCTTTTAGCTGCTGCTCCTCTATCTGACTGCTGCTTCTGGGGTGCTGTCTTCTAACGAACCCATTCTACCTCTGACACCTGTGGTAACTGCACTGTACAGGTAAAAGGCTGACCCAGTTGTCTAGCTGAGGTGTGCAACAGGACTTGCTTGAAGATGCCAATGGGAAAACTAATGGAGGATTTCTGAAGTCTAGATCTTCATTTTGGTTGTGTATCACTAACTTGAGGTTCCCATAGGAACATTTGTTGTTGTCACCTCTGCACAGAGGAGTCAGCCTTCGGCTGTCAACCTTTCAGGAGAACAGCCGCAGATACCTTCAGTGCTCCATACTAGATCAGAGACAGAAGCAGATCTCTGTCCTGCTTACTTAGGACCCACACTTACAGCTCTTTGTTTTCTGAGCAACTTCTTCCTTCTCTAGGTGGCTTCAGCTTCAGGGACATGTCTATCCTGAGGTACAGATCCTCAGCCTTCTTGGTGGGTGTTAATCAAATAAAAGTAGCAACTTATATCAGAGTGACCTCAACAGTCAGAGGATAAAGTGCACACACAGCCTTCCTTACAGGAAGTGTGGTAAGATGCAACCGGAGGTGAAGACCAACACAACTGCTTTTAGTATCATTTGTTAAACACCTACTACATGGTTTATGGTGCGTGCTTCAGCAGCACATATATGGTGTTCTGTGACCTACATTTATTAGTTTTAATCCTTATGTACTCTTGTGGACAGGAGTAGTGTCATTTCAGTTTACAGATGTTAAAAAATGAAACTCAAGGAGATGAAGTAACTTGTCAAAGTCACTGAGCAAGTAAGTGGAAGAATGAATGTGCTAATCAGGTCTGCCTAATCCCAAACTCCTGTCCTTTCTTGGCTCTTCTCATGTTTATACCCCAGGTTTAGGATCTATACCTGAAGGAATAATGAGAAAATTAGGGGTGAGCCTGTCTTTGGGAAGTGGAAAAGAGACTAGCACAGGGTGCTAGGCATCATGCCAGGACAAGTTTGGGAGGCCTGTCCTACAGGGGACACTGGAGGAAGAAAAGAGGGCTTATTCCCAATTCCTACATGGGTTGCTCCAGGTAGGAAGTTGTTAGTCTCTTCTGCTACTTTTTCCAGATCTTCAGTTAGGTTGATTTTGCTGGATTCTGAAGGTGTTTCAAATCTGCATTTGTGTTGATGTGGACTGAACAATAATATGCTTGGAACTGAGGAGCTGGAGGGCAAAGGGAAAATAGACCTTGGGGACATATGTATTAGGAAGATTATCCTTGTCACAGTGTGTACTAGAAAAGGTAGGGAGGGGGAGATGGAGGAGAGGGACAGGGAGAAGAAGAGGGTGAGGGAGACACATAAGATGTGAATTGCTTGTTTAAGAGCTGAGTTCACAGTCAAATCAAAGCAATGGAAATAGAGAAGGAGAATCAGATTTAAAGAATGTTTCTGAGGTGGAACAAAGAATTCTTGGTCATTTAGGATGAGAAAAAGGATGGAGTGAAAGTTAATTCCAAATGTAGGGACTGTGTGTTTGCCAAATTTACCTAAGTGCTGAAGAAAAGAAGATCGACAGCTCCCAAGAAAAAACGGATGAATAGTTACTGTAAAACCAAACAGCAAAAGAAGGCTTTCATACAAAACTATGGTTTTCATAGTTATGGGAGCCTTAGACTCAGAATCCTTTCCTCACAAGACAGTTTAGCTGGAGCCCAGTAAGTATCTGATGCAGTGGTTGTGGTTGAAGCTTGGGAGAAGGGGGCAGCCTGTGATCATAATCTTGACATGTCAGTTTAGTTGGATGAGGAAACATCTTGCAGATTAGCAGAGCACACTTTTGGGTGTGTCACGGTGGGTCGTGGGGGCATGACCTTGGTACTGTACATGGGCAGTGGGTCCCGACTCGTTTCAGTTGGTCCTGTTCCTCTGCTGTGGTTCTCAGCTGCCATGAACCTAACCTGCTTGCTCGGCCACACCTTTCTGCCATTGTGTTTCTGCTTGGAGCCAGCTGACTTGGACTGAATCTTCTGAAAACACATGCCAAATTACACTTCTCCTTTTAGTTGTGAATGTCAGGTGTTACAATCCATAAAAGGGAAAAGCTAACAAATAGCTTCAGCCACTGCTCCTTCTATGGCCTTTGTGGAGTTCCCAGGAGCTCTCACTAATTCTCAGAGCATAGCTTGAAAAATCAGCAAATAGACAATAAAAAGGCTGAGTCTCCATGTTAGGGGGCAGAAATAAAGGAGAACTAAAGAGATAATTACTAAGTATTGTGTATAACTGTTGCTTTTTCATGCTCTATAGCAAAGGCTTTAGAGCCAGAGGGATAATTATAAGGCAGAAGGAAAAAAGAACAGCCAGCAGTTGTCACCAAGAGAGAGTTTATGGAATCTTATGGGAAAGAAAGGTGAAGGTAACAAAAATCCGCAAGCCAAAGTTATGGGTTCTCTGGAACATCAGCAAAGTAAAACCTACAAATGTGTCAAAATGTTGTTCAAATGAAGCTCATTATGGACAGGATGAAGAAAGACGAGGAAAAACATAGAAGTTTAAAGCAGGGATTGTATATAAAAGGGCACAGAACTATGTAGAAATTTTGTCAGTTTGGGGTGGGGAAATAATTTGTAAAGATGTGTTTTTATAATAAAGCATTTGATTTTTATAAACTCCTCTGAGGTTAAAATAAGAAAATCTATAAAAACATTAAAAATGCTAAAGAAATGTTATAGGTTACTGGTATTATTATTGCAATTACTTTTTCTTCATTTTTCTGTTTCTGGTCATCTGAATGCTGACAGCCTTGTTTGGCAAGAAATCTTCTAGCCACCAGCCAGAGAGATCCAGTGACTACAGCCAGGGCCTAGAAAAGAAGCCACACCCTGAGGCCCTACCGCCACTGGGGGAGCATTGGTGACCAACTGCCCTGTGCCTCTCCACCACTCCAGGAGCCCAGAATCTGAGGAACCCAGGTGTCTAGTCCAAGCCACTACACTGAGGGACTGGCAGTCAATGCAGGAACCACCCGGGAGCAGCAAAGGGCTGATTTGGAGGAACACAGGAAAATATCAAGATGAAGCAGTAAAATACAACCTCAGACCTTAGCCCACACAGAACAAGTTCAAGAGACACAGACACAGTAGAAATTAGAAGTCACACATCTGAAATTTCTGAAAAGATAACAGCTGAAGTAAAGAAATAACGTAGTTCTTGTATGATTTGGTTAATTTTACATGCCTATGTCTGATGGTAGGGGCAGCTATTTTGAAGATAATAAGACATATTGTAATAAGCATTGTCGATTTCCTATTGTCTCATTTTTGAAGTTTTGTATCGCTCTCATTGTTTTATTTTGATTGTATTTTGTTTGGTTTGGTTTGGTTTTATTGTCTTTAACACAAAGCAAAGCAAAAAAATCTTGTAGACACAATGTTCCATACTGAACAGAAGGAAGTGCTGTCCCTGCTAAGGAACTTGAAGGCCAGTAGGGGAGACAGTGGAGGACCTGGGTGCTATGTGCCCGGTCATCAGTAGGTAAGCACCTGGCATGCTGCGGTTGGGGGCAAGTGTGGACCTGAGTGGGTGTGGGTGTGGAGGTGACACTGACTGGAGTTTTCCTAGATAAGTAGCATTGTAGCAGGTAGACAAAGGGAATGGAGACAGGAAGCATATCTGTGAATCAGGGAAGGGTGGAGCGGGAGGCGTGACCCCTAGCGGAGATACGGGGTTGTGGATGTGGCCGAATACGGAGGACGTGGCAGGATGTAAAGCTAGAGGGTTTACATGAGGCCGGTGTACGAAGCTTTTGTGACATTGATGAATGTCTTGAATTTTATACTTGAGGAAAGAAGAATCACTCAAGAGCAAGTCTGTCCCCTGCACCATCCACTGTATCACCAACCCTGTATCATCATTGATTGCAGATTGCACGATCAAATTAGCCAGAGTGAAACTTGGAGTATATGTCCCTTCCATGCTTTTGCCTTGATTTCCTCATCCATACAATGAGATATTACTAGTACCTACTTTGCAGGGCTAGAGTGAGTGGGAGATGAAGGGAGAGTGCTATAAACTTGTTAGTATTAAAACAAATTAGTTTATTTCTGTTTTATTTTCCTTTTTTCTTTTAAGTACTAGGGATTGAACTCAGGGCCTTTGCACCATCCTGTCTCCCCAGCTCTTTTCATTTTTTAATTTTGAGACAAGGTATCATTAAATTGTTAAGTTTCCCAGGCTAGACTTGACCTTGTGATCCTCCTGCTTCAGCCTCCCAGAGTATGATGATTACAAGCATGTACTACTATAACCAGCTCCTTTTTGGTTTTTGAATTACCTTGTTTCTGGTGATAAGAATCATGCAGAAAATACTTTGAATGTTGTTTTAGGTGTAATCATTTTGATCTAGAAACACATTAAAGAAAGGTATCTCTTTAGCCTTCATTTTACCATTTTACAGAGTCTGGGCAAATGAGGGGTGATTAAAAAATACAGTAAGGGTTTAAATTCTAAAAATGTGTTAAAGTAAAAAGCTCATTGCCATCTGTCTCCCTCAGAGTACTGCCTCTCACTTCAAACAATTGATTCCATTGTTCCTACTACTTTCTCAGTTAAGTTGTGGATTTCCTCTTTTGTGTCTGTAACAGTTATGATCAAAAATATATGAACAATGCCACTAAATGTCATCCAATAGGAAAGCATGCATATAAAAACATTATGGTGTGTCCCAATGTACCTTACCAGTGAGAACTGACTCCATGGAAGTTTTGTCTCTTCCCAAAAATCAAAACAGCCATGCAAAGTAAATGTTTTCAATTAATTCAGTACATCAACTCAGCCACAACAGTGCAGCTAAAGATGCAAAAGAAGCCTTTCAGAACTGCTTCAGAAAGTGGGAACAGTGATGGGATAAGAGTGTTTGAAGGAGGAAGGGGTATTTGTGTGGAATTATTGATAATGTGTCTTTTACTGTAATACATTTTTAAGATTTAAACACACACCATATTTTTTAAAATCACACTTGATACTTGGGATAAGCAAAAATCTCTGAGGTTGAGTTTTGGGAAATAGATGGCACAATAGTGAGGGAAGGGATTGATCCTCTCCTTAGATTAGGACAAGTAGTTGGAGCTTTTTAGTTTATGTATGTGTCATTTAATTGCATAGATTTTTAGTTATCATTCTGATTTCATTGGCAAGGAGGCTGAGACATAATCCATATTCCTGAGTGGGCAATCCTTGATGCAGATGCTCTGATTCCGTATCTGGTGCTCTTCCCACTCTCCTGCATTGGGTAGGAATTAAATGGGGTAGCAAAATTTTCCTTTGAAGTCATGGAGGCACAAGCTGGCAGCTCCCTGTATTCCTTATCAGAGAGCTGAGGGAAGTGCTAGCCAGTGGGAAGCTTCTTCCGGTGCATTTTTCTAAACCCAAGTAAGAAGATTGATGAAATAGAGCCTCATCTATCGTCTAAAATTCAGCAAATTTCCAGTTAACACCTTAAGTTTCCTTGACTTTTCCAAACATGTAGATTCCTGGTGAGGAGTTAGATGAAGCGTCCTTAGCTTTTGAAAAGAAAATTTCCTCTGCTTCTACTGCCTGTCTATTCATTTTTAAACCTCCTGATCCTGGGTCATCTATCATTTGTCTTGTATATAAGCACATCTAGTCATTTTTAATACTTGAGGTATAAATTCTTAGGATACTGGCTAAAGAGAAAGGGAGAGAACACAGTGGGAGAAATGAGACTGTGCTAGGGGAAGCTTGTAAATCATCGCGGGAAACTTAAAGATTCTGCAGGTGCTCTAGCTTTTGCATCCGGAAAAATAGCTGGGAAGAAAAAGCAGCAATTTCCTGCTAAGCTGATTATTCAAAGACAGAACATCTCTAGAACTTCATACTTTCTATTTTCCTTTGCAACTCTCTTCTTTCTCCACTTCTTCCCTTCTTTTAACTCCTCTCCTCCACCTTGGATATTAAGGTTTCCCCTTTCCTTCCAGGAGTATTTATTTCAGTAAAAGAAGCCAAGACCTAACAAACAGCTATGAAAGGCATAGAACTGCTGTTGCTGCTGCTGAAGAAGAAGAAGAAGAAAAGAAGAAGAAGAAGAAGAAGAAGAAGAAGAAGAAGAAGAAGAAGAAGAAGAAGAAGTAGAAGAAGAAGAAGAAGAGGAGGAGGAAGAGGAGGAGGAGAAAGAAGAAGATACAAACTCTTCCTAGAGGAAGTAGTGACTTGTTAGTCTTGGAGCAATTACAAAGAAGAAGAAAGAGGTGGTGGAGGAAGAGGAGGAGGAAGAGGGGAAGGAGAATGAAGAGGAGGAGAAGGAGGAGGAGATGATGATGATCATAACAACCATAATGAAGAAGAAGAAAAGAAGAAGCAGAAGAGGAAGAAGATGATATCACTTCTTTGCAAAGTTGCAGATTAAGGTTGCGTTGCTACTCACAGATAATTTGGAAGCAAATGCAGACTTGACAAATGAACCCTTCCTTCATGGATGAAATTTAGATTATCCCTTTTTATCATAATTATTGACAGATTTAGATTGAAGTGATTGTGGAACGGATTCTCCTTAAAAATATTCAGGGCTGTGACCATGATGGAAATGATGGGAAACAGTGTAGTTCATCACTGCAGCCCCCGAAATGGCTGAGATATGCAAAAGTGCTGGTTTGATCCAAAAGGTATAAATAGCACTTGAAGGGGGAGGCTGAGCAGGGCTTGCAGACTTCTGTGTTTGAGGAACAATTTGACAGAGACAGAGCAAGATGATGATAACTTGGAAAAAGGATAATTTGTCATGATTACCTCTTTCCCCCTCCTGCCTAGAGAGAATAGTTTGTATCCACTGGAATTCATGTGTAAGGTGGGAAAAAAAAAGCAAATTGGCATTGTAACAAAGAAAACATATCATTTTATTTTTTCCTTTACTGTGTCGACGTTTTGTGTGCATGGCGGCATCAAATTGTGAAGGTGCTACTAACGAGCCGTGGCATGTTGATGGGCTGCCTCTAAGGCTTTGGACAATTTAGTTTGAGTAGCTTCTTCCTTCGTAAGAGCTGCTCCTGAATGCAAGCACTTCCGATTTATTAGCACTTATTCAGAGTCATCGCACAAAGTAGTCTCCACTACCAATTTGCTGCAGATGCATCTTCTCCATAAATGCAAAGGGTGCTACCGGCTATCACTGGTTTGCAGATAAATCTTAAACGTTTTGTGGCAAAATGTTTGAATAGCCTCCCTTGTTTTCCTTTGTAAGATAAGGTTTGGTAGTTTTAAAAATAAAAATAGCACTTACTCAGCATGGCACTTTTAGAAATACAGAGATGTATGAAGATTAAGGAATAGAATAATACTGGTAGTTACATTACTCGTGTGTGGATGTGTTGGGAGTCTTTGGAGTCTTTTGCCTGACACTTAACCTATGAGGTGTTCTTTGATCTGCCTCCTCCTCTTCTTCTGTCTCTGCAGTTGCTCTTTCTGTCCTGTTCTGTCCTGTTCAATCCCTGTTTGGGATTGGGGGCCACTGGTTTATGAAGGATATGACTAGATTACTCTTATACAGTTTCTTTATTCCAAAACATGTTTTGTCATAAGAATACTAGAGGAAAAGGACTCCACTGATTTACCAATGGAAAGTTGCTCTATTTGTGTGGATCCCTACCCAGTGGTAAGATAATGTTTCTTTTCCTCCTAGGAATTATGAAAAGATTAAATCCCTTACTCCTGGGAGATGTGGTGAGTAACGGTGGGAATCAGTGGAGGAGGTGGTGGGGCTGAAACCAGGGCTGTCAACTTGGCAAATAGGGACAAAAGATGCTCAATTGCTTTATGAGACATTCTTAAATTAAAAATAATTGTGGTTGATACGTGAAGTTCAGATGAACTGGGCATCCTACATTTTACATGGCAAACTCCAGTGGAAACAGTAGTTCAAGCTTTAGAAAGGGCAAGAGATTGGAAAAAAAGGAAGGTGATCCAGGAAGGTGGCCTTATCTTGCTTTGCTGGATTCACCAAAGCCCTATTCACTTCAGTACTGAATGGTTCTGTGTCTTGATCTAAGTTTGGCTGGCTCCCCCCTCTCTCTGAAGTGGTTACCCTGTCATGGTGATTCTGTCACCTAAAAACTCCTTAACTGCAATCCTATCACCATGTACCATTCAGTTCCTACCAGTGGATCCTGTACCACAGAGATGCTTCTTTGCTTCTTAGTATTCTTTCCACTGATTCAGCTCTTACTCATTTTTCTTGCCAAGAAAGCTCTTATTTAGTCAGTTCCTCTTGGTTAAACCTTTCATAACATTCCCATGCCCTTGGGCAAGTAGCATTCCAGAAAATCTGGCTAGACCTTCCTGATTTATCATCACATCAGGATTTTACTCATTTCTTTACATTCATCCTAACCACACCCCAACGCTAATCGTTGGAATCACGTGTTCTTCTTAGACTTTAGCCATTGGCCATTTGAAACTTTCACTCTAAAAAACATTTTCTTCTCTAATGAGTGCTAAAAACTATTCCTGATGTTGAACCCATAGAAATAAATAGATGTGATTCCCACTCTCATGAACATATAGACCAGGACCTTAGCCCTCAAAGGCATTCCCATGCTGGGCCAGCCACACTGATACAAAGAGCAGGGAAAAGCATGACTTTCTTGTTCTACCCTACTTTTTCCACTTTGGGCCACAGCTTAGATGTATAAAACATTTTGGTTTTTCTTGAACTATGCTATCAGGACACAAAAGCACAAGCTTTGATCATAAATGACAATTAACCTGGGCCTCACTGCTAGTGACCTGTCTCAGTCCATTCTGGCTGCTATAACAGAATACCTTAGACCAGGCCATTTATAAACCACCAGAATTAATTGCTCACCATTCTGGAAGCCAAAAAGTTCAAGATCAAGATGGTGGCTAACCTGGAGTCTGGTGAGGGACTCTTCTTCCCCATGGTTCTCTCTGTGTCCTCATGGCAGAAAGCTCAAGCACAGTGTCTTCCCAGGGCTTCTTTTATGAGGGCACTAATCTCATTCATTAGGATTCCACCCTCACAGGTTATTTACTTTATTTTTTTATCTTAAAGATAGTGAAATACCACAAAGTAAGACAGAGCAAAACCAATCAAAACAATGCAGCAAAATTGGTACGGAAGCATCCAGTTGCTAATGGGGGTGGAGGTGTTGATTCTCAGCCCAGGTGCCCATAGTCTTGTGCTGCTTACCAGCGTTGGGTTGTTGATTTCTTGGGTGGTCCTGCAAGTCTTGGAGTGGTGGGTTCTCGGGAGACCCTGGCTTTTCTCCTCCTGGCATGCACACAGCTTGCACTGCTTACCAGGAAGACTGGATTGTTGCTTTCTTGGTTGGTCCCCAAGACCTGGCACGGTGGATTCTCGGGAGATGTTGGCTTTTCTATTCCTACTGCGCATGCAGCTTGCGCTGTTTACCAGGAAGGCTGGATTGTTGGTTTCTTGGTCGGTCCCACACTCACTGTTAGTCATTTCCTAAAAGTTCTTCCTCTTAATGTTATCACACTGGCAATGATATATCGCATGCACATTTTGGGGGAATCCATTCAGATCATAGCAGGGCACAGGAAGAAGTGATATACCGGGACAAGTTTTCCTTGCTTAAAGAGGTAAAGACTTCTTAATCCCATGAACTGTTACCACAGAGGAATTTAAAGATAAACCGGAAAACTGAATTCTATCTATCTGTCCATCTATCTATCTACTATCTATCTTTTTTTTTTTTGTACCAGGGATCAAACTCATGATGTTGCACTTGCCAGGCAGGCGCTTATGCACTGAGCTAAATCCCCAGCCCAGAAGTCTACATTTCAAAGTAAAAATCTTCCTCAGTAATCAGCAATTAATGGCTGACCGAGTGAACATGGTCAGGAGGGATATTAATGGTAACAACTACAGTAAACTCATCAAACTCTGTAAGACAAAACGTATCACTCAGTTAATTTTTTTCTTGGGTTTCTGGAATGAGAACTCTGTTCCATCTGCCCAATTTACCTTCCTCATCCTTGAATGTATATTAATACCACATGGTACCCTACAAATGCGTATAATTATTATTTGTCAATTTAAAATGCAGGGAGCACCACAGGGAGGCTTTCTTTCCCTATCACAGCACTTATCCATATTTGCCCATTTTATTTGTCCCTTAGTCCGTGGTAACTGCCATGCAGTCAGTGGTTCTGTCTCCTTGTTGACTTCTGTCCTCACAGTATGGGATGCTGGAGCCTCACAGGTGCTTAGAAATCTGGGGCTGACAGAGTGAACATGGTCAGGAGGGATGTCTGCTCTCTCCCTCATGCATAGGCACGAGGGATTTATTTTCCCTATGCCCTGAGGATTATGGCTGTTTGCTCATCTTCAGGATTCTATCTCTGTGGTCTTTTCCTCATCTTTATGACTGAGTTTTCCCAACCTCTGTGGTGTTTCTTTCTCACCACAGAGTTGTGTGTGTGTGTGTGTGTGTGAGTAGTTGGGGGCATAGAGTAGGGGGCTGGGAGTTGAATCCTCCTTGCCCTTAATTAATCAGAGTATGAATTAAAAACAGATCCCTTGGGTGGAATCATGAATACATTGATACTTTCTGTGAAAGACCACCCTACATGGCTGTCCCACCAACTCGGTGAGCGTGTTTGCCCATTCTGTAACCAGAAGCAGTAGCTCCTCTGATGTTCCTCAACATTCAGCGAAATGTACAAAACACGGTGGATAAAGAAAGACAGGGCACTCAGAGGGAAGTTTATTACAGCAAGAACTCCAGGCAAGACCTTGATACTATTCTAAATCAATTCTGCAGAGTAAATATTGTATTGTGTTTGTTTGGAGGCCAAATATTTTTTTCTTTAAAAATTTGTTCTTGCCTCAGCAGTTCAGTTTTTGACATGAAGTCTCAGATGTCCTTTACACTTAGGTGAAGGGGTAAGTTAGTGTTGTATTTTGTGTGTGTGTTGTGTGTGTGTGTGTGTGTGTGTGTAGCACTACTGAATGAGGTATTCTTGACATGGAGTGGACTAGACAGGCAGCTGGGCAAACTCAAGGCAGAGTGGAGGTGACCATCTTGCCTAGGCACCTCATGGACAATGCTGAGGGAACCAGGTTTCCAACCAGTTCCCAGGATGACTCACTGTCCTGAGGCACAGTAAACGCTGGGGCAGCTGCCCACTCTTTCCATCTCGCTCTGCATCTGTCTGTGTGACCCTTCCTCTTCCTTTCCTTCAGTCCATGGAGTTTTTGTCTATTGGCAGCCACAAGTCTATTCTCAGCCTTTCTGTTTCACACCTTGACCAGTGGCCTTTGAATTTAACCTTTAATAATATATCCTATTAGTCTTGTGACCCCCTTTACATCTGAGGAGTAGGTGACTCACATTTAGTGTCTGGGCAAAAGGGGGGATGTCTTTGGATTAATAGTGAAGAAGTTTTGTGAGAGCAGATATAAAGGAAAAATGTTACTGATTATTACTTCAAAATGTGTTATACCAAGAAGGTGTATGTTCTATCCCAATTGTTTGTAAATCTTTCCAAGATTTTAATACAGTAATATCGCTAAGTAGTAGACTTTTGAAAACACTCAAGTATACTTGTTAAGCTAACCTGGAAAAGCAAAATAAAGATGACAGCTGGCATCATCCTTAGTTTGCGAAGTGCTTTTACATGGGATTTATCCTCATTCCCAGTCTGTGAAACTGGCAGGATCGATAGTATTTTCTTGTACAGCAGAAAAACTCAGAGAGGTTGTGTGACTTTCACAGAGTTGCAAAGTAAATAAATATCAAAAGATCCAGGCCTTTGGACTCTAGTCCAAGCCTCAGTCTACTACCCCCAGGATACTTCTCCTTTGTATGAAAGTGCTGAGGAGTCTCTCTCTGAGGAGTCTCTGCCCAGGAGATGCCCACATAGGTTAGGATGTCACCTGATACACCATCCAACATCCATTGATGTACACTGAGTTGTAGGCAGATGACCCACCAACAGTGACCCTTCATGAAGATTTCCTGGACTCTTTTGCCAATATGGCTTATAGGACTGCTCAAGTCTCTGAACTTTTCTTAGGTAATTATAGAATTAATTGGTTGATTCACCTATGAACTATTTATTGATTCCTAGTCTTGGATCAGGCTGTGGGCAGTGCGCAGAGGAAGGAGGCTGTCTTCCAGTATATGATCAACAGCTCTGTCTAGTGATGCAGGTGATTCTGTGGCATTGTGGAAGACAGAGGTGGGACTATTAACTAGAACCAGAGTCAGAACATTCTTTCATGGAGTGAAACTGAAATGTCAAGGACATCTCAGCATTGTGGTCAGTTTGAAGAAAATCATGGATGTCCAAGATTGAGAATGTTGTTGCAACTAGTATTGAGTTTAGGGGGTGAGTGAAGGGAGAGCAACCATGGAGAATGGACAGAGGTCAGATCCTGAGAGGTCCCAGAACTTCATCATGTCTAGGCTTTATGCTAAGGCTGGGGGTGGATGAGGAGTAGGTCACTTGAGGATGCTAATGAAGAAGATGACAGCAATTTAAAAAATCTTTCTTACTGGAGTATACTGAAGGAATATTAGGGAAATGTAACTTGAGCCTGTAGCATCAGTTAGGAGATAAAAATCCTAGATCTGAGCACCTTAGATCTAGGGGCTAAGAACATACAGACCTAAAGGATACACTTGCCACGTGGTTAAGAAAGAACTGACATCAGTGGAAATGGAGCAGTAGTGTGTAATGGAGGAATATTCTAGATTTACCATCCCCTGCTGAAGAAGCAGGTTGCCAGGGTGGGCATGGTTCTCATTTGGCCTGATGTATGCAAGGGTCAGCGGTGGTGTCCAGTGGGCAGGAGGGAATAGTGATCCAGCATCTCAGAGATGGGGCGAGCAGAAGTGCAAAGTCTTTCCAGCCCCAGGGAGTTCACCTAGGAAAGCTGTTGCTATGTTTTCCCCTGCAGCAGGGCCCACCTGAGTTCCAGCGAAGAGTCTGGACTAGTACTGAGGAGGAGTGAGGGGAGGAGGGTGTGCCCGGCTGTGCTCACACACCAAACAGACCTTTATCTCATGTGGCTGCTAGGCAGCAAGGAGAAAAGAAGGAGAAGGAGAAGCTTGCAACATAGCTACAGTTAAAATCAAGAATTAAAAAAAAATCATAATGGGAGCAGGGGACAAGAGCATCAACTGAAGTGAATCCTCAGTTGGACTGATTGAAATAGATTTAAACCAGTCTCACCAAAGGATGGGTATTTTTATTTATTTAAAAAAAAAATCAAACCGTTGTTCAGGTTCCCTTTGTTAAAGAAATGCCCTTACTTGTTAGAACACCAAAACCTCATTAAATTGCAAACACCGGACTCTGAAAGATGGAGAATGAACAATTCCACTTAAACTGTGACTCTCCACAAGTCCCCCCAAAAGGACAATGAGTTCTAAAGGTCAGGGCTACACTTGGCACGGTAAATGGGCTTGGAAAATGGAGAGGGAAGGAGGGAGAAAGGAGAGAGAGAGAGAGAGAGAGAGAGAGAGAGAGAGAAAAGCAAAGAGACAGAAACAGAGAGACAGAGACAGAGAAGAGGAAAGGAGAGAAACTACAGTCAGTCTCCTTCAAAAATGAAAAATAAAGTTTTTCCCTCCTGCAGGAAAAGCAAAAGCTGCTAACTAGTTGTCTAGCTGTCTATTTGTGGACACTTCCTTTCATCTTGTCGTATCTTTTGTGCTGTTTGAAATATTTGGAGCTTAAGAGTGGAAGAACACTCAGTGGAATCCAAACTTTTATTAAAAGAAAGAGCAAGGGAGACAGCAAAGTTCTGACAACAAATGTGTGTTTAGATGTCAGGGCCATATTCTGCCCAAATACCAAGCAGAGGAGTGGTTTATTTTTAGCTAAATGAAGCAAAAAAACCTCCCCTACTTCTATTAAAAACACACGATAGCATGTAGGAAACCAAATTGTTTTGTGGGGAGGCAGCAGATTGACAAATGGACCTTAAGAAGGGGCCAGGAGGAGAGCAGCCTTACTTCCCAGGCTTGGTCAGGGTCCCTTTGTGCTGGCCCATTGGAATGCTAATTTCTGCTCCTTTGTCCCAGAGAAGCCACTCTGCTTTCTGTCCCTGGAAGCCTGGTTCTCAGTCTCTTGTCCTTGGTGGTCTTCACCAGCTGCGACTATTAGCTTAGAGCCTCAGGAGATTTTCATTCCATGACTGTTGTTTTGCCCAGACCTCTTTTTTATTTGATCAATTCTTCAATTTGATTTTCATTCCTTCTTGCATTCTTCGTCAGGGGTTAAATCACCAGATTATGGTTTCCTTGTCAAAATTAGAAACCTAAAGTGGTTTGTCACAAGGATCCTGGGGTTTTTGCCTTTGACATCTATTTTGGAGGAAACAGAGATTGAAATCTTAGCAGGAGAATCTCTTCAGGGACTCTGATTTTCCTTTAAAAGGAACTAAGTTTTGAATTAAAATGAATACCTAGACTTCAGATGAGACATCAGGGAGAATCAACAGAGAGGCTAAGTCTTTGTTTCTCTGGCTGTCTCTGTGCACCATAATTAGGAGGAAAGAGCTCAGGGAATTATCTACCGCTCTGTTTTCATAACCAGTTTTTTTTTTTTTTTTCAAATTGGATACTTAGCATAACGCTCAGCAAATGCATTTGAAAGACTACTCTGGGTGCCCATGGTACGGTGGCACTGACAGATGGGCAGAAGCTGGAGAGGCAGATGGGCCTTGCTTGTTCATGTCCTGAAATACCAGCCGCGTTTGGTCTGCACATCTCTGTGCTTCTTATGGCTTTTTACCTGACCCTACAGTGAATTGTGCTCTTCTCTCATTTCTCCTGTGCATTAAGTGACAGCCGGTACAAGGTGGCAGGGAAGCCTGGTGGAAGGCCCAGAGCAGGGCCAGCTAGATCTGACTTCTGCTGTGCATCTTCTCTGAGTCTCTGTTTTCTCATCTGTAGGGACAGACCTTGCTCTAGCACACAGCTTTTCCAGACAGAATAGTGCTAGCATTATTTAATAAGCTCCACCAACCTGTTCTTTTCTTATAATGAAGACATTCTAGGAGTAGATATGTACTAATTGCAGTTTGCAATAACACGTACTTTGTTTTTGATTTATTGATTGATGCATGTCTTTTTCATGAGACTATTGTGTTATTAATTGCCATGTACCTAGTACTTGATATGGGGTTTGACCAGAGCAGGTACACGAACAAATCTGTTGCACGAATGCAGTATTTCAGTCATTACCTTGAACAGCTTTGATAAATGTGACTATGATATATTCTTCTTTATTGCAGATTCAGGTTAGCACAGATAGAGGGGCTATTTCTGTATACAGATGTCATCTCTCTTCTGAGAAAGTTTGGAACCCATTTGCTAAGGACTTTCAGGCCTTTCCCTCACTTAATGTCTATGTAATGCTGAGAACTTCAAAGAACCCCTGGCTGCAATGCTGTAGTTTTGTCCTTTTGTGACAGAGACTTGAGACTCAGAGGGTTTTTCAGACACATCAAGGGCTAGCAAGTTAAGCACAATTGTTTTATGCTTAAATTGGGAGTTAGATTAACAGATCTGAGTTTGGCTCTGCCATCAAGTCTCTGTGATTTCAATTAAGAAATTTAACCTCCTTAGCCTCAGTTCTAGTCCAGTAGCTCTTTTGACATCAACAGTAGCTCATGGGCCTTTAGAAACCATCTCCAGGCTAAACAGTGTCTCTGACATGTACTTTTTTGCTAAGGCTTTGAGTCTTCCTACCTTGTCAGTGATCTCAACTGAACACAGCTAGGTTTTTCTCTCTTCCTGGGAGTGTGGAATCTGGAGCTGAGAGCAGTCAGCACTCAGGGTGTGGTCAGAGATGAGCAAGGATGTTTTTCCCTTGATCTAGGTTCAGGTCCATCACTGCACACCAGGGTCCTGGTAGCATTTATGGCAGTCACGTGACCCCACTCCTTACCAAATCCACTGCTCCTTTTTCTCATTTCAGCCATTCTATTTTTATTATTATTTTTAAAATTCAATTTTAAGTCCTTCAGCCATGCCGGTTAGTCTAGAGTTACAGTTATTTCCCTAATAGTTCTGAATTTATGACCACTTGGTGAAATCAATCTTTTCCTTTTCAGGAAAAAAAAATAAAGTCCAAATCACTGAATTGTGTTATTTTCTCATTCTCTATCTCCTCACCTCCGTGGGAGAATCCTCCCGGCAGGAGCACTTAGGGTCCTTCCTAAGTTGCTATTATGCACATACTGCATCACAGTTGGAAAGTTGGAGAACTGGAAGATTCACTGCAGCACAAAGAAGGCAACCGTAGGGCCTCGAAGAGCAGAAAACCAAACCATGGAGACCAGTGGTCAGGGCACAGTGCAGTGTCCAGGAGGAAGGATATTCAGGCTTGAACCTTGGGGAATTGGTGTCTAGTTCTTCAAAATCTTAGCACTTTGAAGACTGGGTACTTTCTGGTCTTCCAGTGCCATATAGTGGGCACTAAAAAATAACTGCACACCCTGATAATCCATTTATTTGCTCTTTTATTCAGTGAATACAGGAGGAATCTTGGTGTGGCATTAAATAAGGAAACAAAAGGTATAACATCTCTGTCATGGAGACGGTGCTTGTGTCTGTGATCTGCTTGTTTAGGCCATTTTATTCCTTGCTTTTAACCTGTGTCCAGTGCCTTTAGATTCTGACCACTTGGTTGTTTTTTGAGTGCTTCAGTTTAACTGTACAACAGGGACTTGACATTGTTTTTCTGGATTGTTCTCATTGATGTGACCCAGACCTTTTTCTCTGAGGGATGAATATCTATCTATCCATCTATCTATCTTGGAAAAATAGCTTTCTCAGCTTAATCAATGTCTGGACCACATGTGTCACTTTCACACACGTGCCTCTGTTACTTCTCAATGATAGCTCTCTTTGGGTTTATTTTAGTGTCACAATCGAAAACTAGAGACATGAAAGCTGAGTGAGTCCAATCAGGTGTGATGTTTGACATCAGAGTGTATTGTGATTCATAACAGAACTCCATCAAGGACAGAGAATAAAGAAAATTCATGGTACTCTTTCTTGTCTACGACCTAGTAAGATAGACTGAGATTTTGAGCAAGGAGCTGGGTTCAGGAGGGACAACAAACACAAAGACCCTCAATTAGCTCATGGAAAGTGAAAGAGTATGATGATGATGATGAAGAAGAAAAACGTATATATCATTCTTTACAATGGACTGAAAACTACTCTAAATATTTAGCATACAGGGACTGATTTAATCCTCAGAGGAAGATATCCCAGTTTTAAAGATGCAGCTTCTGAGGAATAGAGAGGTTAAATAACCTGAAGTCATCACTCAGGTAGGCTAAACTTGAATGTCCAGCCCCATGTTGGAGAAACAGGCTCTGTCTCTACACCTTAGAGCTGATGATGCTGAGTTAGTCTGGTCAGGTGGCATTCTTGGAGCCTTCAGCTGGGGGGGGGGGATTGGTTGTTGGGGGAAGGTTAAAAGGTGGGTCCTGAATGGGAAGCACAGTGAAGTATTCTGGGGGGGGGTTAGGTAGGGTCTGAATACAAAACTGCTGTGGTCACTTCTGCCCATCTTCTCCAGATTAATTATTGATGTAACACTCCAACATTCTCCATATTCTAACCTATAGATGGGGCCCTCTATTATGATCTGCACTCTCTTTAGCCTTGAAATATTTACAACTCCATATCCCCTGCATTTTGTTAAGATGAGCTTATGTATAAATGTAGTGATTGTCAAATCCGGTGATGGTGCATTATATATAGATATATAGATTCAAATGATATATCTGGAATTATAAAGCTAGTTCAGCTGCATTCTTCAGCTGGTAAATTCTTTTGTTTAGTTTAGCATGTTTCCAGGGATCCTGCACAGGTACAATTAATTCATCACCCCTAGAAGAAGCTAAGATTCCTAGATGATACAACTGAGAACAGACTCTGTACACTGAACACAATGTCCTCTCTGTCTCTCCTGAAAGTACATCATATCCTTGTCATGCTTGAGTCTTTTCATGGCTGGATACTGAATTATAAGCCAAAGTGTGCTGGGAGCTACCTTGTTTGAGTAATATTACTTTACTTGCAGGGTTTTCTAATGATGGGGAGCTCTACATTCCTCTGGCAGACAATTTGCACAGTCCGAAGGTCTGTCTGGGTACCTAGCTTGAAAGGACATATGGTTTCCTTGGAAGAAAGGGTGCTCATTACACTTTGGGAGCCACACAAGAATGGCTAGACCAGTGAGTGTATCAGCACAGTACCTACTACAGAGAAAGAAGACTCACATATAGGCTGCCCACAAAGCCCTACTTTTCCTCCTCTTTCATTGTTTCCAAGCTTCCTGACATGTGAGAAGCATAAGCTGAATCCATAATCAGGTCTTTATTCACAGGTCCACAAACTCTTCCATCGATGGATGATTATGCTTAACCTGTTATGTTCAAGATGTCTGGACATGGAGCTAAACATACGTGAGTCTAGCATGTTGTGACTTTGAGCCAGTTCTCATTTCTGAGTTTTATTATCTCTAAAAGCGAAAACACCAACTTATTGGGTTGCTTTGAAAGAAAAAGAGGAGATGTGCAATACTGGGCGTCAGGTAGGTACACAAAAGGTATTTGTCCCTCCCTTCTTTGTGGCTGCTTTAATTTTTGTCTCCTACTCTGCCATTCTGTTTCTTTGTCACTTTTGTCAGAGCTGAGCGTAATGAGCCCGTGGAAAGCCTGCTTGCCCTGTCTTTGTTTTGCCTCCCCCACCCCATAAATGAAGCATCACCTCCTGGTTCCTTGTTGGTTTTCAGAGACATGACTGTTTGACAAACCATTTCAGGTGCTGTCTGCAGGCTGCCTAACGAGCCCTCATCTTTCACATCACTGACTGTTCAACTGATTTAAGGAAAAGTGCCCCCCGCTGCTGTGTAAGAAACAGATGCAGCATAATTGTTCTGTATCCTCCTTCCTTTTCTTTTCTTCCATCTTCACTCGCATGTAAGCTTTTGCAGGAGAACTGATAGTTTGTCTTACCCTACTGGGAATAATGCAATTTATTGGTAATTGAGGTATCATATTAATTCTTAGTTTTTGAGTCTAAAAAGCTCTGTTTGTTGCTGTTTTAGCTAGCGTTGAGTATTTAATGCTCAGTTTCCCATTTCTAGATTACATTTTTGCCTGCCTTGAACATCATTTTTATTTCTCCAAGGTTTGGTGGCTTTCCTCTTCTTGCCATTCCATATAAAGATGGTAAATAGAATGCTTGTGTGCCTGTAGTTAAAAGTAGCTTTGGTAAACTTTCCTTGGTGTGTGATTCAAAGTAGCTGCATCAGAATAGAATTCACACATTTTCTCATCAATCCCATTCTCTCTGCCCCTCACCCAAAGTTGGGGTTTAAACCTTAGACTGGCAAAGCATGCACTTGAATTATGGGTTCCTGGGGCTGTGTAGGTCTGGAAAAGTCCTATGCAGATTCCTATCTGATGCTTTACTTGACTTCCTAAGCTAACGCAGAGATGTCAGAACCTCTCACCTGCCTATGTGGGCTGGACAGGCTGGAAAAAAAAATAGCTAACTGTGGTACTGAATTTGGCAGACAGTTTCCATTTTGGGGAGTATGTCTGTAGTAGTATTAATTTCAGATCAGTAGACTTTTTGTTGTTGTTATTGTTGCTAAGTCAGAATGTGTTGTCTGTATGAGTCCATGAGAATTGGTTGTCCTTTGCTGATTTATGGATAAAGCCTTAATACTCTTTTCTAGATGCATTATTTGCCTATAGTAGTAATCTTCCCCAGGGCAGGGGGAGGAACTTGGTCAAAGTGATTCATTAAATTCTGTTTTGTATCTAGGATGGAAAAATTCAAGGGAAACTCAATTGCTTCTGCCAAATTCCAGAAACTCGATGCTAAGGAGCTGCTTAATTGTGGTAGTTATTTTAGGTGCAATTATTTCAAGCAGGGATTCCCATCTTCTTTGGAAATAAATTTATATCCTGACCTCTTCCCACAAAGGATTTGAGGCACCTCAAATATTTTGTTTCATTACACAGCAACCATTTTTCTCAAAGAGTTGAATGGAATATATTTGCTTTTTTGAATTAACATAAATTAAACTAAATTGTGTTTTGAACATTTTTCAAAAGTTAGGGTGACAGAGTAGGAAAAACTCTAGAATTAGAATCAGAGGATCTGGGTTCTTCTACCTGCTTTACAGATTCATAGCTGTATGGTCTTGGACAAGTCATTTGGTTTTGTATTTGTAAAATGGGGAAATATTATCAAAGATGTAATAGTAACAGCTTCTACTTATTATTGATAGGAATCAGGTACATATTTCAGTTCTAAATCCCTCTATTTTTCTATACAGTTTAATGTCTTCTGTTTCAAAGATGAGAAAAATAGAGGCTGAAGTGATGGAGTTCTCTAAGCCACAAGGAGCAAATAAGAGATAGAACTTAGGTTTTCATGTTTCTTTTTGCAGTGCTAGACTAGGTAGACTGAGGGGACGAGTACATCTGATTTTGTTCATTGTATGTTTCTCCATCTCGAGAAAGGGTGGTCAATGAACAGGGCTGTCTCAGCGATGGGACAGTCATCTCACTGAGGCTGTTGGGTGGCATCTCAGTTAGGGTCACATTTTATAAGTTACACATTTAGCTCAGTTCTTACTCTTGCAACTGAAGAATAAATAGCTTGTGGTAAGATGACCTGGACTTAAGTCCCACTCTGTTTGTATTTGCTATTTTTAATATGGTAGCTTAAGACAATGTACATTTATTATAAAATTGTTTCTGCAGGTCAGAAATCTAGGCATGTCTGGGTTAGGTTCCCTCCTCAGAATCTCAAAGGCTACAATCAAAATGTGTGCCAGGCTGCATCCTCACTGGGAGACTGAACTGGAGAAGAACACTTTTCCAAGCTTGTTGAGGTTGTTGACAGAGTTTGTTTCTTCATGGTCTGTAAGAGTTTAGCTTGGCTTCTCAATGGCTTTGGCTGAAGGATACATCTTGCCCTAAGCATCACCTACAATTCCCTAGCACATGACCCTCTCTCTCTAGGCAGCTTACCTCTTTACTTCTAGCAGGAGAGAATGACTGAGCTTGCTAACAAGGTGGATAGAACCATACATAAGACAACACATTACAGGTATGACATCACATCTTTTTGTTTTGTACTACACATTAGAGGAAAGTCACAGTTTCTAACTACCCTTGAGGGACTCTCAGGTTTGGAATTTTCCATGGGAGCTGTAGTTATCCTTTTTACCACTAAAATGTGGTGGTCTTTGACTGGGAGATTTTAACCATTTGTGGCCATAGCTTCAGCACAGGCTAGTGATGTGTGAAGGTGATCACATTGGCCAAATCAATTTGGGATACCTATATTGAAGTCAAATCTTGTTTTGCAGAACTTACACTGGAAAATCACTAATTCTTTCTCAGTTCTCTTAATTGTTAAGTTGCAGTCTTAATTACTTACCTTAGAGGATAATGGTGGACGGATGGGTGACAAAAAGTTATGTGCAAAATGTAACACAATATACCTTGCCCGTCACCTCCTGAATTCTCATCCACATCAGCTTCTGAGAGATGGCATTGTGCCAGCTTCTTTTCTAGGAATTCATCTGTTCCTACTCCACAAAAATAAAAATGCAAACACTTTCTGGCATGATGAAAAATAATGCAATGATTTGCACATTTTGGGTGCTTAAAAATCAACAGGGGCCATTGTAAAGAGTCTTCCAAACATCTTTAAAAAGGACTGACATGTCATCATTTTGCTGGGAGTTTTCATCTCTTTTTCATTCCACCTTATAATTTTCCTTCTGGACTAGTTAGAAAAAAATGAAATTTAAAAAGCAGTAGTAAAAGAAAGCCTTAAGAAAACACTCCCATGTCCCACACTTATCCAGAGGTTTCTGAAATGGTCACTTCCTGTCTAATTCTGGCCTTGCATCCTTATTCAAGTGCCTGGGTTGGGAATCTTTGGTGAAGAAAACAGGGCCATAATGATATCTTGTGTAAACATATGCTCGCTTTTAAAGTGATTCTTATGATTACCAGGATATTTATAATTTTCATCTCAAGGATTGACTGAATTGGGTGACTTAGTTTTTGATAGTTCCAAATCTCAACATGTTTCTGACAAATGGTAGATGGGCTTGTCTTTAGCAGAGTTACTCCTTACACCTGTAAAATTAGATGGGTGTAGCTCAAATTTGATTGCAAAATTTTCTACATTCCTTCTGGGGTTCCCATTAACAATGTTTAGAAATTTTAAAAACAATTTTTATTGTATTTTGGTGTTTAATACGAGGTAACTTTTATATTTGTAACCCAGGGATTTACTGGCCTTATTTCCCTGTGCACTGATCATTGTTAATGACCAATTCAGTTGTTTAATTGTGGATTTGATTTCTTTAAAAGAATCCTAACAATACAGTCATTAAATCAGGAGAACTACCAAACAAACACAACAGTATTTTAAATGCACCTCTTAATAAGGATTTGCATTTGGAAACTATTCTCTCAGGAGGAAGCTTTTGCAATAGCCTATTCTGTGCCAAGCATCCTCTTGGTGTTAGAGTACAAGGATAAATATAGTCAAAGTTATACTGGCCGCCTTTGAGGGCAATGGCTGTGTTTTACTCATCCTTACATATACCAAATATGTATATTGCTATGATGTTATGTACTAGGTGCTTTGCCATCTCTGGGGCAAATACCTTATACCTACAATTTAAAGGATGAGAGATTTATTTTGACTCATGAGCTCACTGAATTCAGTTCACTGTTTGCTGGTTCCAAGGCAGAAATAGCATGACAGAAGGGTTTGGTGGAGGAAAGTTGCTCAACCCAAAGTGATTGGAGAGAATAAAAGGGGAGTTGGGGACAAGAATGCACTCTTCCTGGTGATGACCCCAGTGGTCCACCTTTTCACCAGGACCCACCTCTGAAGAGCACATTTAGCAATAATCTCACCAATGGATCAATCCACTGAGGAAGACTATGGTCCTGCAATCCAACCACCTCTAAAATCCCTACATCTGAACATGTAAGATTTCTGGGGGGAAATTTTAGATATAAAGTATGACATGACACTAAGTTATTGGTAAAGTGCCCTGGAGCCAGGTGGTCTTTGTGATGACTTATTTCAGACTTTAAAAGATCAATTGCATAAACTATTTTGTATAACACAGCAAATAAAGGAATTCTTCATGTAGGAAGAAATTTTTTGTTGTGAGTAGGGTGACTCCTCTGAATCCTTTCTGATGTTTGTGTGTAGCACCCTTGTTGTTTAACACAAGCTGCTGTGGCTAACTTGTTTCCTTGAACCCTAAAAAGAGGCCTTGTGTAATCTATCACCCCAGAGTTTTTTAAAGAGTGAAGTGCAGAAGCAACAATATTTAGAATGAATATTCTTTAGTATTCTGGAATGGAGGAGGTGGGACCAGGGTCCAATGATGGCAGTGTGGGTGCTCAAAGCAAGACACGGGCTACATCCTTGCATACCTAGTTTCCCTTAGCTTATAGGTGTGGTTTTCTAGCTTTGCTGTTAATCCTATGAGCTGCATACTATCCTTCTAATCCAACCACTAAGTTACTCAGCATTGGCTTCTGTTAGTTGTATTTGACAATATGTCTCAAATGCATTCAAATCTGCTACCAGTTTCTTCAAGCGTTCCTCTTATGTCCTACATTTGAGTTCACTTTTCTTCCTATTTTTCTCTTTTTTTGTTTTAAACAGAAAAAGAAATCAAAACTTCAAAACACCATAATTAAAGGGTAACTGGTTAACACATTGCATATTGTTTTTAAGTTAGTTACTCAGAATACAAGTTGTCTGCATTTAATTATTTGAACAATATTAATAAACATTCCTTTTCAATGATCTCAGAGAAACTAGTAGTATAACTATCTTAACTATCATACATATATAAAATTTCTTTCAGCTTCTTACACTAGAGAGACAATATGATGTTTACACATGCAAGTAATTTATTTTACTTATAAGTGTGGTCTCTAGTTGCATCCACTTACCTTATAAAAATCTCAGGTTTATCCTTCTTTATGGTGAGTAGTTCTCCATTGTATAAAAATGCTACATCTTTTTTATCCATTCCTCAGTTGATGTGCATTTGGGTTGTTTCCAAGATCTGCTATTACAAATTGTGTTGCTATAAACGTGGGTACACATATGTTGCTGTGGTACTATGTTTTAAATTCTTCTGGGAAGATATCCAGTAAGGGAATAGCTGAGTCAAATGGGGCCTCCAATCCTAATTTTTTAAGGAATCTCCACACTGATTTTCAGACTGGTTGTACCAGTCTTAGTTGTTCTCTGGTGAAACTTTTTCTCTTGTTTTCATCCAAGAACTGTAAGGGTACAAAGATTGTGCTAGTAGAGAGCTACAAGTGAACTATCTTCAAAAAATAGGGAAGGATGTATGCATGTGTATGTGCAGGTACAGGTTTATACATGAGCAACTGGGATTCTTTATCTGTCATGATTAGGAATAAACTTGGTGAAAATCCAGATAGCAGTCAGAGAAATGTGGTAACTAGAATGCGTTTATAAAACCCAAATATCACTGGTGTCCTCCTAGAATGGAGTACCCAATGAAGGTTTCTTGAGATCAAGTGACCATCACTACAAAATAACTAGGCATGGAGAGGGCAAGAAATGCATGAATTATCAGAGGGATTTGAGTAACTTAAAAGAAAAAGACTCCTTCAGATACCTTGGCTCAATGAATCAATAGAAACCCAGGAAATTTTAGTGTCTGTGCTTTGGCTAGTTTAAACAGAAAGTGATTTACTAAGGCACACTATCAACCACATGCATAAGGATATTTTGCTAATTGGAAAAAAGATGAGAGCCTAAAACCTGCTTTTCCTGTTTACCAAATAGCTCTTTGTCTCTTGCATGTTAATGTTAATTGTATCTTGCTTAATAACTGCTACCATTTCTTCATATTTCTTGCCTACTTTATAAGGTAAACTACTTTTCTTCTTTTCCACTTCTGTACTTTTTTATTTCTAAACAACTGAAAAGTTAGCATATATCATGCCTCAAGGGGCATCCTAAAAGAAGAAGATTTCAACACCAAAAGAGCTATAGGGTTTTGTTAATTTATGTTGTCAAGACTAAAAAAATATGTGTGAAAATGCTTATTTGGGTGCTCAATTGAAGAAAAGGAAATCATAATTTCAGATATACTGAATGCTTTGATATGGGTATGCTGATTGGAAATTCTGGGTTCATAGAGCCATATTTAGCAGATGGTAGTAGCACTCTTTGGTTGACTGACAGAAACTAGGATATTATTTTGTATTTCTCCTAATAGTAAATGAAGTTAAGATATAAAATTTTCATTATTTATTGTAAAAAATTTTCCTCTTATGTCTTCTTTATGGGTAGAAGATAAGGGTGAAATAAATTAATGTTTACTGGTAGTGAAATCAGTATTAGAAGAAGGTAAAGTTCCTGGTACTTACCAGCTAGAGAGAGCAAGTAGGGATTATCCCCACTATCAGGTTCTACAGAGATCTTTGATTAGTGACCAGGATAAAAAAAGGAGGACAGTATGCTGAAGTTCTTCCTGACTTGTATAATTGAAGAAAGAAAAAATCTACAATGGTCTAGAGCTATGGCCTGACATGAGTTACTGAAAAGATGACTGCCAAATCCCCAGATGTAAGGAAGGCCATGAAATGCCTCCTCTAGAGTAGAATCAGTGTACATTTGTGGCAGAGCCTTACAGTAGCATCGCTGATAGTCTTCTTCCTAAAGGTTCTATCATACCTTACAAGGTAACCATGCACTGGGGGATTAAAAATACCCAGACTCCTTCAAGATTGTTGGACAAGTCCTTAGAACTTATATTAGTTCCTGGATGCCCAGAATACTACTGCATCCAACTAGTCTGAGTGAAAATTTATTGGGGTCAAGAGCTCAGCCTCAAGTTTCCTGCAAAGAAGACTGAGTGGTCCCTGATCCCATAGGTACTTTTCTATTTCTTGATGATACAGTTTGAATATATAATCTCAGTATTTAGGATAATGCTTATTTTGGCTCTATGACTCTTGGATAAAGTGATGCAGTTATTAAAAAAAAAAAAAGAGCCAACATGGTGGAACCCAGGAGGCAGCACAAAGAGGCAGTTCACCTGCCACCCTCTTAGTAAGTGCCTTTCTCAGACTTGAACCAAAAGGAGAACCAGAAAACCACTCCCGAGATCAGGCCACGGTCATGGTGGAACCCAGGAGGCAGCACAAAGAAGCAATGCGCCCTCCGCCCTCTTGGTAAGCACCTTCCTCCAGTGAGAGCCAGAAAGAGATCCAGTAGTGTCTCCTGTGAGCCTGCCGGTGCATGGGCTTGGAATCAAACATTCCCCCCCCCCGCCCCATGTTAGCAACTGGGGACAGAGGTCTGAGCATCTCTTGGCAGGATGACTGTATGCAATATAGCAAATATGGGGGGGGGGTCTCCTCTATCTTCTCTTTGAAACAAAGTATTGTTTTCGGTTTTGTTTCATTATGATTAATTGCTTTACTCTATTCAATATTCTCTTTTGATTGATTTTATAATGTTCTGTCTCTGGCTTGATTTTTCTATACCTAATTGACTAGACAACTATTGTGAAGATAATGAGATATACTTTGGTACCTATTACTGTTATCCCGGTAACCTGCTGTGAAGTTCTGTACCAGATTTACTGCACTGTCTCAATTGGCTTTGTTCTGTCTTGTTATGTTGTATTTCTACTACCTTTAAAATAAAAAAAAAATTTTAATAAGAAAAAAAAAGCCAAATGTAAGCCCCTCGAATTTTCCATTTTTGTGAAAAAGATAAATTTAAAGCAGCATTTTATCTTTGGGGAATTTTCAGTGTTTAGTGCTTCCATTAAAAAGTGAAATATGTAGGGATGAGAATTCTGTAGTATTATACTTAATATTATAAGTGTATGGACAATGCATAATATAAATAGGTCTCATTAGCATAATATTAATAGTACACAAAGAATACTGTAGAACTTTCTCACTGTGAAATAAACTGAACTGGATGTTCAAAAGAATCCTCTATCTACTGAGTATGGTTTATTCTAGGAATATAAAGATATTATCTTTATTCCAAAAATTAAAAGGAAACTGATGAGCATGATAAATCATAATTCTAGATAAAACAAGAGCTATATGATGATCGTAAATAGTGAAAAGGAATTTAATAACATGCTATTCCAGATTTTATAAAATAACTCTTTAAGAAACTAAGGGTTTGATTTTTTTTCAAAGTGCTAAAACTAAACCACTTAAAAAGAAATTCAGTATACTTAATAATGAAGTTTTAGGCTCATTGCCACCCAAGTCAAGAAAAAGATATTTTTATATAACTTTTAAAATAAAAGTTTTGGACCACATACTAGTGCGTCAAAAAGAAATGAGAGACAAGACCATTGCAAAGAAAGACAAAATCATGACTACTTGTATATATTTATATTCCTACAATATCAACTGTTGAACTCTTAGAACAAAGTCTAACAAAATATTCATATATAATAAATAGGCAGTAACAGAATTTACCTATATAATAAAATATTAGATGATATGGTAGAAAATTATGCAAAAAATTGTCACAGTAAAGGTGAAAATTGTAAAGCATGACAGAACTACTAAAAATTATACAGAGCAATACAAAGAATCTTTGGATTACCTGAGTGACACGGTGTGTTCTATATTCTTGATTGAGGAGGCTGACTCATGTGAACATATATTGTCCTCTCCGAAGACACTGTGCTCTGTTCCTTCTAGTCCTTATCCAGGATGATGTGACAGAAGGGGCCAGATCAGAGATGAGTCCTCCGTGCGTTGTTGTAACACATGTGCCATCACATCTCCTATGGATAACAAAGCCTGTGCCTCTGCTGGCAACACAGGTAATTGCACACGATTCTGAATAAGTGTGGCTCACAAAAGACAATTTTTAAAAACATATTAATCAACCAAGGGCATGTTGGAGAGATAATTCTATATTTTATGTTTCCAAGTAGGGCAAGCTGCCACTCCTTATGTGTCTTAAAGGACAAACAAACAAGCACTGCTGCCATTCACGGAATTAAGACTCGAGATTTCTTAGTCCACTTGATATTCTTGAGAACTAGGGCTGGGCTTCATGGCTGTCATTTACATAGTTTATTACTTAGCTTTGTATCACTATTATGAAGTAATGAAACAACTAGATTTATAAAGAGAAAAGGATTTCACAGTTTGGGAGTTTCAGGGTTCAAGATCAGGTAACACCAGTGGTTTGACCTATTGTGAGTGTGGTGAGCGGTTCCATGTCATACACTCAAGGTATGTAAGGGCAAGCGTTTGTGCCTTGAGCTAGGTGTGGAGAAAGAAAGATTGTGGTCCCACAATTGACTCAAGTGTGTACTCCAGTGACCCAAAGACCAACTACTCACTAGGCTCTAACTCTTACAAGTTCCACAGTACTTCCCCATGAACCAAGGTGTTAATCATAAGAGAACCCTTGGGGAACACCAAGTGAATTTAAACTATAGCTTGTAGAAAGACAGGAGCTCACATTTAAAACGATTACATACCTACTTTTCTGCTTTGCTGCTCCCATCTTGAAATTCTTAATTTTACAATGAGGATCTCTGAATTTTCTTTTTGTACTAGACCTCATAAGTTATGTACCCTGTCCTGTATAGCACAGTAGAATCTAATGTGTATGAGATATCACAGTATTCATCTTTGTCCTTAAATTCAGCTGCTGCAGACAGAATTCATCTTAGTGCTACCTCAGTCGAGATTATTCTGTTGGAATCCCCAAAGAAACCATGGGTCTTATATAGCCATCTGTTCTGTGTCAAATTCTGTGTCAAATTCAAGTGCCTACTCAAATTATAGCAGGTGATAGAAACACTAACAAATGCAGCACAAGGTGATGTGTATTCTAAGAAAAGTATAAATCAAGAATTCTGGGAGGAGTAGAGAGCTAATCACTATTTTTCTTGGAGATGTAATATTTGCTCTGGTCTTTGAAGATGAATAGCAGCACATTGTGGAAAAGCAGGGGAAGACAGTATCAGGCAAGGGAGGAGTATAGGTACAAGAGTTGTGACAAAAAGAGTGCACTTCAGGAACACCAGGGAAGTTATGAGGACTAGACTGGGGAGATGAGGTAGGATGATCAGTAGAAGTACCTTTGCAGAGACAGGTTAGGGTTAGATTGTAAAGAGATTTGCATATTTGGTAAAGAATTTGACTTCTATCCTATTAACAATGAGGATAATTTGAAAGATCTTTGACTCTCTCTCTCCTTTCTTTTTTTAGGCAGGGTTTCACTGTGTAGTTTGGGGTGGCCTGGGTAGTCCAGATTGGCCTCGAACTTGCAGTGAACCTCCTGCCTCAGACTCCCAAGTGCTGTAATTATACGCACGCACCCTATGTCTCGAAGTTTCATTTTTTAAATTACAAAAAAGTTTAAACAAAACTGAAAAAAATTTACCATGGACATCTGCATACATACAATCTAGATTCTATTATTAACTTTTTATAAGCATATATTAAGCTCTGAAAGATTTTCAGCAAGGTAGTAGAATCAGAATGCAAAGGTTGTGGAAGTTGGATTGGAAGTAGAGAAATAGGTGGAAAGGTATAAGGTGGAAAGGTGACCAGTTAGATGCCCTCATATTATTATATATTACACAGAATAAGAATCGCAAATGAAAAAGAGTTTCTGTGGGCTCAAAAATACTCATTTCACATTGTTTCCACCTTGAATCTTTGTAAAGTTTGTATCTTTTAAGATAATTATTTTTCCTCCAAAATATTTTATCTATATCTGTCCATATCTATATCTTTATGCATCTATATGTAGTTATGTATACATATATAAAAATTTGCTGGATCAGTTATGTAAAAATTTCTTTTTGACTCTGGGAAGTTTTCTTTAGTTATGTTTTTTAGTATTTTTTTCTGTATTCAAGAATTCTAGAGTCATCTATTATTCTTAGATTGTATAGTCATTTTCTTTATTTTTTTAGTTATCTACTTAAAATTTTTTGGTTTTTTTTTTTTTTTTTAGTTCTTGGTGACCTCAGTTTGTCTCTTATATGCGTGCCTTGATTTTTCAGATGTCAACTCTAATTTTAACTGAGATATCATTTTTCTTACTATTTTCTAATGTTACCTATTTCTTATTTTAACTTCAGTGTTGCTGAACTGAGTGTACTGCCTGGCTCCTGCATTAATCTCAGTTGACTATCTTGTGTTTCATCCTATTTTCATTGTATCTGTCTTCTTTGTCCTTTTGCTTATTTTTTATTCATATTGTTATTATTTTTAATTTGTAGCAGTCATCCTAAATTGCACTGGAAAGTCATTGTAATGTAGTGAAGTTCCTTTGTGGCTCCTATAAGATTACTTTCTGAGATGTCATGTCTCCTATGATTATTCAGAGGGTGCCATCTTTGCCTTTGCCCCTTTCATATCATGCTTTTCATTGGATTTATCTTTTTTTTTCAAATAAGACTATGTATTTGTGGACCTGCATTTACATAAATAAAGTGCCTCATTTGGCTTTGACTTTGTTGTCTTCTTCGGTATAGATAAAGCAATCTCTCACATCTAGGACTAACAGTTTATTGTGTGCATACTGTTATCCAAATACCTGTGGATATTGGTCTTTCATAGACTGCCAATGATACATGATGAAATGAAATCATCTTGTACACAACCACCTAGTTATCTGACACACTGGGCCAATGGATTACACAAAGAATAGCTAGTTTTAGCATGTGATGATTGTACTCACCTCATAGCACTTTTCTTCACAAGATTAAATGGACCTTTGAAGATAACAATATTCCTGATATTAACCATTGTTAATTTCCTATTATCTTGTTTTGAAATTTTGTATCGTTTTTATTATTTTTTTTCTCTTAAAAAAAAAGATGCAATGGATTTCTCCCATAGTCCATAAGTAAAAGAGATTGTTAAACTGTAAGTCAGTTACATATTGTATTGTGTTCCCCAGTTTAGAATCATGTTGAAAGAAGGCCTAGTAAACTAACGATGGTGGTATTGATTATATAAAACAGATCTTTTATATCATATTTGACTTACTAGGCCCTTTCATTAATGATTTCTGGAGTTCATGTTCTTTGGTGTGTACTAGGTTTCCTTAGTCTAAGAAATCTAGGGATTCTAAAACCAGGAAACAGATGTCAGTAGGGAGAGATTCCTAATGCCATGACTTCTACACATACGCAGAATTGCCTCATCCACCTGTAAGGCTTTTCCATCTTAGCTATGCCTCATATGCAAGTGCTTACATTCCTGCTGATGGTCAAAGTGGGATCTGAGTTAGTATCACGTGATTTAACACTGTGGCCTTTGTGGCAGGAGTTTTGGTGGATGTAGAAAATCCAGGGCTTAGGGAAGAGAAGGAGAGGAGACCTTAGATATCTAACTTGAATGCTGGAGTTTATGATGTTTGTTTAACTTCTAGGAAAAGAAAGACATAAGGAAGGATAGTAATCCTAAACAAATTAGTTTCAAAGATGTAATTAATCCAAAAGTTATTCCACTAGGCTAAGAAGCTTGCTGAAAGATACAGGATTATGTTAATATTGCCATTTAAGACCCTCCCATGTGCCAGTAATGGTCAGGCCAGCCAGGAGAGAATCAGAAGCAGCAGCACCTTCCCATGTGCCAACAGTAGTTGGACCCACTGGGAGAGAACCATGTAGTGGCACCCTCCCTGTGAATGAGATGGTGCACAGGCAGGGAGAGAAGATCCTCCCCTTGCCCGCTCTCCACCATATGCAACCGCCCATTTGTAAAAATGCAGGCTGAGATGATAGCACTTGAAGTAAAGAAAGAATTTAATGCTTGTATTGTTTGATTGACTTTGCAGACCTAAAGCTGGTCATCTGAGCATCTATTTAGAGGACAACCACATGCAGTGTAGTAACTATTGTGGATTTCCTACTGTCTTGTTTTTGCCAATATCATTCTCATTCTTTGGTTTCATTTTATTGTTTTTCTTTATTCTCTTTTAAATAAAAAATATTACCATTAAAAATCTATAGTTATTCATTTTCAAGAGAACAAAGGGAAAGTTTTATAGCATACCATTTATGGTTCTTTGTAGTTGGATGTTACCCATTATTTTCCTATATACATGTGTCATACTTCAGCATCTCTGGAAGTTCTTGGATACTCCATATTTTTATTCATACTATCAATTCTGATTGGAATGTTCTCTTTCTCCACCTCTACCAGGTAGATGTCTGCTTATTCTGAAACAATTAGTGACTCCAGGACAATTTTATCAAAACCTTCCATTATTTCTCCATTTAGAACTAGTTATTTTCCCTCTGATTTCTATATGCCCCTTCCAATAAATTAAATTAGAGTGTAATTTTGAATTTATGCAGTATATAGTATAATAGCTAATTCATTCAATCAATAAACATTTATTCATCACTCACCATATAAAAAACATTGCACTAAACCGTTGGGACATAAATGCCAATGAAAGAGTTGAGGTTTCTGACTTTGTGAAACTCAGAAATCAGAGACATGATGATTTATGACAAGTAAACAAATAAAATAATTTCAAGAGTGGCCCAAAGAAAATTGTTTGATGAGTTAAAATTTTGGAATGAATATTTGGTTCTATACAAAGGAAGTTTTTGAAGCTGTTCTCTATAAATTCAGAGCGTTCAACATCAACAAAATTCTCAGCGTTAAATGCCAGCAGGATTTTTTTCCTCATGTGTATCTAAGCTGATCTAGATTGGGGCCAGCTGGCTGAGTAAACTAGATTCCTTAGGGTGTCAGTGACTACCTGGGATTAGCTCATTTAGGCTAGACTCGGTTAGTAGCATGTCTGTTTGCAGTAGACGGCAGTACAAGTCTGACATAATGTGTAAAAGTATTATCTCTAATAAGCAATCTCTTCCAAGCTTTTACCTGTATTATATCTGCTACCATTCCATGCACCAAAGCAAGACATGTGGTCAAGCCAAGAGTCAAAGAATGAGGAAGAACATCCCACTCAAAGCAGGACAGCACTGCAAAGTTATATACAAAAGGTATACAGTGATAAGCCTGTTGTTGGGTAGACAGTGAGAAAGTTGAAACAATAATCTAGTTTGCTTCTGATCTTTTAATGTATATGATATATCATATAAGAAGGACTGGAGCCTGTTAAATCCTTAAGCCAGTATTTGCGTGATTTTCTTCACCTTTCCTTCCTTGCTTTTCATTTATTTTCCTAGTCTTTCCTCACCCCTAGCCACTATCATATGCTTGTTCATTTACTCTGTCTTGATTCATGTATGTACGCTGCCACCATGATTTTCAGCATCTGCCTCTTTCTTGGGAGCAGAGTAGTAGTGTGTGTGTGTGTGTGTGTGTGTGTGTGTGTCCAACTGTTCTGCTGTACATTAGGGTATAACTAAAAAGTTATTGCCAGACAGGAGTTTGTGTATAAGTCCTAGTTCTCTCACTCAGAGAAAAAGAATAAGTCTGACGTATATCTATTACAGTGACCACAGAGTTCCTCCCTGGGTCAGACTTCTCCCTTGGGAAGAAACCCTTCATTGACTATATCCTCTCTCTGCTTCTCTACAGATATTTCCTGGAATCACTCTCAAACCACTTGTACTCTGATCTTTGTCTTGGAGTCTACTTCTGCAAAAAAGCTGAGAAAAGAAAAAACCTATTGAAAGTATACTGTGAACAGACAGTACCTTTGGTAGTCTGCTTTTATTCTGGTGAGTGAATCCTGAAAGGTTATATCATTCTATATCAGTTTATAAAAAGGAGGTGCAATAGTGGAAAGAATATAGAGTGTGAGTTATGTAAGTATCAGACAAAACTGGGATCTAGCACTTTCTTCACAACTTAGTTTCTTAGCCTTCATGAACTTCAATTTTCTCATCTGTAAAATGACACCTTGTAGGATAGGACTAGATGCAATTGCACATGCAAGTGTCATGTTCAGTCCGTGACACATAGTAGTGTTGGTAAGCAGCAGATATCTGTGTGCTTAGGGTACCAATTCATTTCAGGTCACTGTGACAATAACAGCATTTACTCAACACTATGAGCAGATGTGATCTTCTTTCATCTTCACATCCAGCATATGAAAGAAGATACTACTATTTTGAAGGCCATTTAATAGAAAAAGAAGCTAAAGTGCTTAGAAGCCGAGAGACCCAGGACCACTCAGCCAGCATTGGCATCAAAAACAGATCTTCCGAGTTCAAGATCTGTGTGCTTTCCATTATATGCTGTCTTCCTTCAGCCAGTTTAGTTATTTATTCTTTGCCTTGACTAGTGTGAGTTCCCCAAAGACAAGAATAGATTCATTTTCTCTGTGGATTCTGGGACTCCTCTCAGGGAACTTGGTTATTGAGAAAGGAATTAAATAATCATCAGGGGGAAAAGACAGCTTGTAAGAAGGTGTGACAGATTCAGCTGAGAAAATGCCAAGAGGGAAGATGTGTGCAAAGCTGGCACCAGAGCTCAGGTCTTTAGGCTGTTGCTTAATAATATTAACAACTAATATTTGTCTAGCATTTTACACTTGTCAAGGAACTTCCTGGTGTTTAGTCTCACTAGTTCTTGCAACAGCCCTGTATTGTGAGGTGATTCCCTTTGTTAATATTTTTACTGCCAGAAACTGAGGTGCAGATAATGGTTTATCTTCAAATAATCTATCTAGAAAGTAAAAGTTAGATCTAGAAGCTCAGGTAGGGTCTAGAACTCAGATCTTTTGTTGACAGTAGTCAGTATATAAAGGGAGGATGTTCTTCTGGACTAGTAACAGCTACAGCTTACGAAGTATTTAGTAGTTAAAGCATGTTCACAAATGTCACCTCAGCTGATTTTTGTAGCTGTGAAGGCATTATCCACATTTTATAGGGGAGGAAGGTAGGGTTCAAAATATAAAAGGACTGGGCAGTTGTTAGCTGTTGCTAGAACCAGGATTCAAACTGCGATCTTTTGACTACAAAATCACGGCTCCTTTTACACCCCCTTGCAGGAGGCTAAACTCAACCACCCAGATAAAAATGGGGTGCTTGCTTCTCTCCATCTAGTCCTAGATTTTCATTCAGACACAACTTTCCTTTTTGTTCTTTTCCTGCTTTTAGTGCTTAGTCCATGGCAGAGTAGTCTTCATATAGGCCTGAAAAGAGGTCATAAAGAAGGTCTTGGCATGAGTGCAGATCGTCCTATTTGCTAAATGAAGATCAGCTGGGCCTCCTGAGATCCTCTCCTTCTGTGAAGCTAGGAGGCCTCTCACTGAGTGAAAAGTACAGGGTCAGAAGCAAGAAGGTCTAAGCTACAAGCAGGAACTGATGTAGCTTCCTGGGCAGGATGATGTCTCTGGGCCCCCTGGGCTGAGCATTCTGTTTATCTGTTGTCCATCCGCCTCTTCTCCTTGGGAGGCAGACAAGGTAATGACAGTAGGGAGGAGGAAGAAGAAAGCTGCGAGGCTGTGCTTCTCTGGGATGAGAAGCAGCTCCCTGCTGGTAAACAGCGGAGGATCTGGGGGAAGACCAAACTTTGATACCTCATCAAGTCGGTGGACTTCTATATCAGTTGCAGAATCCGGGTGTTTATTTTTCTTTGCTTGTATTGCAAATTTATAACAAGCTGAGAAAAAAGCAGACCTTCCTTTTTTTCCAGTTGGCCTCTCACTCTTTTCCCAACAATGTCTGGGTTTCCCTCAAAGCTACCAAGTGCTAATTTGAAAAGCATGTCTGGACAAGTGGGAGAAAAACAAGCATCCATTGTGAAGTGCCTTGTGGGGGATGAAAGAGAGAGAGAGAGAGAGAGAGAGAGAGAGAGAGAGAGAGAGAGAGAGAGAGATGGAGATGGTTGGGGCTGGGGAGGGAGATGAAAAGGATGAGGTAAGAAGAGCGAGAGGGAGAAGGTGGCTAGGGAGAGGGAGAGAATGGAGGGAGAGGGCAGGGGAGAGAAAGAGAGACGTGTGTCCTGAGCAAAGGAGGCCCTGGGAGCAGGAGCAGAGATGGGCTGATGGATACCAAGGCCGAGGATTCCACACATAGCTCAGTGATAGTGAAGGCATCTGCATGCAACCAACATTGCACATGAAAATCTCATTGTTAATATTAACCACTGCATTTCTAACAGACTGTATAGAAGAGACACTTCCAAAGAAAAATGTAGTTTAGAGTTGTGTAACGGGAAATGCTTTCTTCTTCTGAGGAGCTCATGTTTTCTGCTCACAGATGAAAGAGCTATGTCACTAATTAGACTTCTGATTTTGTATTGTCTGTCAGAAAGCTTATGGAAAAATTTACAGTTAAGACAGAGCTATGGTAGATATGCCATCACTTGCTGTATCTTGTTCTTTCCCTTGGCTCGTCTCTCATTTAATACAATTATTTTTTTGTTTTGATGATTTAGTAATGAATATCATACCGTATTTTGTATATTGTATTAAAGGATCCAAAGTCTTGAAAATATGTAAGTAAATAAATAAAAGTGGATATCAATAAACCTTGCTAGAGCAAATTTGTGTGAGCAAATTAGAGGAATGGATGGGCGAGGGAAGGAAATCCTAAATTGACTTCAGTCTTTTTCCTCATTCACACCTGGAGAAGGGATCTGGGCCCCTGCCAGTGCTGATGCCTGCCTGACCCTCTGTGCCGAGTCAGGAGGAACCTGGGACTGCACATCCTGCCCCCAGACAACCCCACTCCCACTCTCGGGGTCTCCGCAGAGCAGGGCAAAAGAGGTGATAACCAATGGACTAACCTGATTGAAGAAGAGACCAACACCCAGGAGGAGAGTTTTGCTTCAGGACTAAAGTGTTACTCTGCCACAGAGACAGGTTGAGAGCTCCTTGGGAGATAGACATGGATGGGGTAAGAACTAAACAAGGATCTCCTGGGATCCCCCCAGGAGGCCTGAGATCAGACCAGGAAGTTCACAGGGCTCACATTCTTTTGTAGGAGGCCAGCTTTGTAAAGTATAATCAGAGGGGAGGATACTCTAGAAGGATAAGATATTTAGTCTATGGGTATGACCTCTAGCACTGCTGCCTACATTTAGCAGAAATTAATGGCCTGAAGTACTATTGGTCAATATCTGGGTGGCCTACTTGCATTTACTAAAATCACAGTCCTCTTTGTTCTGGTTAAGATTTGTTTATGAGTGGTTACTAGGATTTGTCAATATTCAATTGACATTTGATGCCATTTTTGTTGCTGAATTTACAGCTATAGCTAAGATTACACAGTAATGACTGACAATTGGTTTTCTCTCTGTGCCAATATCTGCATTGCTTGGGGTCATAAATAATAAAACCTACACATACATACACACAAGATTTTGGGGAAGCAAGGCTACAGGAGATTCCCAAGGTTTCCCAACTCTCCTAAGGCAGATCAAGGGGAGCACAAAGGGAGAGGGAAGCAAATAGTAGGCAATGGAATGCTATGAAAAGATTAAAGAAGAGATGAAGAAAGCAGGTGAGTCCAAAGAGGAGATGAACCAAAAGCTCCCAGAATTATCACTCAAAATGCTCAATGTGGATTTGGGGGAAATAAGTGAAAAACTGGCAGAGCTGACCAATGCAGTTCAAAACACGAATGGCAAATTCATCAGAGATATAGAATCCTTGAAAAGATACCTGACAGCAACACCTGAAATAAAAAATGGTACAGAATTCATAAATTGCAGAAATGATCAATGTGAAGATAGACCATCTGAAATTGAGACCAGGATATCAAGATGTGCACAAATAGCTAATGAATAAACCAATAGATAAATGGGACAAGGAAAGACCATCCTGCAGCTACTAGGTGACACTAAGAAGATCAACCTAATGCTAGCTGGAGTTAGAGAAAATCCAGAAAATAAAAGATGCAATTGTTAATTTGTTTACAAAAAATACTGCAGAAATTTTCCCAACTAAGAGAAAAAAGTTCAACATACAACTAAGCAAGACTTCCAGATCACCAACTATGATGAAAAAATAAGTTCATCAAAGCATATCCTTATTAAGCTGCCAGAGATCTAACAAAAAAGTCAGAATTTAAAAATTTTAAAAGCAGTTGGAGAAAAATAAAACAAAGCAAATCACTTGCAATGGTAAACCTATAAAAATTACAGCACACTTTGCAATACTAACCTTAAAGACCAGAAAAGCTTGGAGCAAAGTATTACAGCCTTAAGAGCAAACAATTTCTAACCTAGATTAATACACCTAGCAAAGCTTTCCTTCAAAATAGATGAAGAAATGGGGACATTTCATGAAAAATACCAACTCAAGAGATAGGTGAATATTAAACCAGAAAATACTGAAGAATATTCTAGACAGAAATATGAAACCAATAAAGCTAAAAATCCAAATGAAACAAATCCACAAAGCAAGGTCAATGAATAAACAGCAACAACAACAATAACAACAAAATAACAAGAAAAAACCCAAAACCCAAATAAATCACTAACAGGAAAAGTATGATGATAGTAAATAATCAACACATTTCAGGATGTCTTTCAGGATTAATGGTCTTAACTTTCCAATTAAAAGACATACATTCGCAGACTAGATCAGAAAGCAGAATCCAATAGTCTGTTGCATTCAGGACACTCATTTAATAAAAAAAATTTGTAGACTAAAAATCCAAGGATGTAAAACAATATTTCATGTAACATGACTCCAGACAAATAGGGGCAGCAATTGTAATGTCAGACATGGTGAACTTCAAACTAACCCTGATTGGAGGAGAAAAAGAAGGTCACTACATACTAGTTAAGTGAACAACCAAACATTAAGAGATAATGCTTATAAATGTTAATGCACTGAATACTGGAGCACCTATCTTTATAAAATAAATACTGCTGAACCTAAAAGATGAGATAAATGCTGGCATGATTCTAGTGGAAGATTTTAACACCCTACTTTTACAAAGAGATAGATCAACTAAACAAAAGAACAACAACAACAAAATCACAGTTGAACCACACCTTTGAACATATGGACTTAACAGATATCTACCGAGTATCCCACTCCACTAAACAGAGTATGCATTTTTTTCCATAGCATTCAGTACTTTCCCCAAAATAGATCCTATACTAGTCCACAAAGCCTGCTTAAATAAATATAAAGGAATTAAAATCATGCATGTGTACTATTAGACCACTGTGCAATGAAAATGGAAATCAACAAAAAAAGAAATCATAGAAAATATAGAAATACCTGTAAAATTAGTAGCATACTCCTAAACAACCAGTGGGCCACAGAAGAAATTAAAAAAGTTTCTGGAAGTCAGTGACAATGCCAGTATAAATTACTGAAATCTCTGGTGCACTATGAAAACAGCTTTAAGAGAAAAGTGAATTGCAATCAACACTCACATTAGGAAAATAGAAGAAGCTCAAATAAATCACCCCATCAGGAATCTTAAGATGCTTGAGAAACAAAAATAATCTAGGCCCAAACCAAAATTAAGGAAGGAAATCACAAAAATTAGAGCAGAAATCAATGAAATGGGGACTAAAAGTACATAAAGAATCAAAGAGCTGGTTCTTTGAAAAAAAAAAATAGACAAGCTTATAGCCAAACTTACCAAGAAAAGAATCATATCAGTGTGGTTAGAAATTAAAAAGGGGAAATCACAACAAACACCACCAAAATTCAGAAGACAGTAACTACTGTGAAAAATTGTACTCCAGCAAACTGGAAAATTTTGGAGAAATGGACAGATTCTTAGACTCATACTAATTATCACAGCTTAGCCAAGAAGACACAAAAGTGCTGAACAACTAAATACCAAGGAAGTTGAGATAATAATGAAGAATCTACCAACTACAAAAAATGTCCAGGTCTGATGGAATCACTGCTCTATTCTACAAAAGCTTTAAGGATGTTATATCTCTTATATTCCTCAAGCTTCTAAAAGAAATTGAAAGGGTCAGAATGCTTCCAAATTTGTTTATGGAAAAGCTAGCATCACTCTGAATTGAAAACCAGACAAAGACCCAACTAAAGAAAAAACTACAGGCCAGTCTCCTTAATGAACTGAGATACAAAAATCCTCAACAAAGTATCAATGAATAGAATTCAGTACAACATCAAAAAGTTCATACAGCATGACCAAATAAATTTCATCCCAGAAACAACAAAGATGTCTCAGCATATGCCAATCAATAAATTTAATGCATTACATAAACACAAGCAAAATAAAAAACCCCACATGATCATATCAATAGATGCAGAAAATCCAACACCCCTTCCTGGTAAGAACCTTCAAGAAAATATGCTTGGAAGGAGCATACCTGAATTTGTAAAGCTATTTGTGGCAAACCAATGACCAGCATCGTATTAAATGGTGGAAAACTAAAAGCATTTTCTCTAAAGTCAGGAACAAGACAAGGATGTCCACTATCACCATTTCTATTCAACACAATACTGTACTTGAAACTTTAGCCAAAGCAATCAGGCAAGAGAAAGGAAAAAAGGGAATGTATACAAAAGTGGAAAAACTAGAATGATCATTTTTTTTTTTGCATATGGCATGATACTTTGTATAGAAACCCAATTAATTCCATTAAAATATCTTAGAGTTAGTAACCAGTGTTAGCAATATAGCAGGATACAAAAATAGCACACAAAATAGCAACTATGCACACCAATAACAAACTCATGGTAACATCAAGAAAAAAAAAGAAATACTTAAGAATTAACTTAAGGAAGTGGAAAACCTCTAAAAAAACCCCCAAACAAACAAACAAACAAGCAAATCAACCAAAAACTACAGTATTCTGAAAAAAGAGATTGAAAAAGACATCAGAAAATGGAAAGGTGTACCTTGCTCCTGGATAGGCAGAACCAGTATTGTCAAAATGCCCATCCTCCCAAAACTTATACAGATTCAGTGCAGTCCCAATCAAAATAGCAACAGCATACTTCACAGATCTAGAGAACACAATCTTATAATTTATTTTGTAGGGCAGAAGAGACCCAGGGTAGAAAATCAATGTTGGGCAACTAGAGCAAAGCATGAAGCATCACAATACTAATTTCAAGCTGTACTACAAAACAACAGTGCTAAAAATGGTGTGGTACTGGAACAGAATGTGATCAGTGAAACAGAAAAGAGGATTCAGAAACATTCTTAGACACATTCAGCATTTTTGATCATTGATAAACTGGTGAAAAACAGATGTTATTGAAAAGATAGTATATCAATAATTGTACTGAGAAAACTGAATATTCATTTGAAGAAGATTTGAACCTGATCTATATTTCTCTTCATGTATTAAACTGAAGTAGAAATGAGTCAAAAATCTAAATATTAAAAAAGAAATGTTAAACCTACTGTAAGATAAAATAGCACAACACTGAAGTCATTGGTGTAGGAAAGGAGTCCCTACACTGAACTGCAGTTGTGCAAGAAACAGCCACAAGCATCAGCAAATGGGGTTGCATCAAATTAAAAGGCCTCTGCACAGCAAAGGAATCAAGTAGCAGAATGAAGAAACAGCCTACAGAATGGGAAAATTGTTGCGCTAGTTATTCCTCAGAGAGATGAATCCTATATAGACTACATAAAGATTTAAAAAAAAAAATCAAGCCACTTAAAATAAAAGACCCAATCAAGAAGACGTGGGTACCTTAAATGAATAGGGACTTCTCAGAGGGAGAGATGTAAATGGTCAACAAATATATGAAAAAATGTTCAACATTTCTGACCATTGGAGAAATTCAAATTACAACAGCACTAAGATTTCATCTTACATCAAAAATAATAGCAGTCTTCAAGAGATCAAAAAATAACAAATGCTGGCATACCTATGATGAAAAACAAAGCCTCCTATATCTTGCAAATGTAAATTAGTAGAACCAATATGGAAATCAGTAGGGAGATTCCTCAGAGATATAGAATTAGAAATTCTATATGACCCAGTGTCCCTCTTCTAGGTATCTTTCCCAAAGAGTTAAAGACATCATGCTAAAGTGATGCATACATACTAATATTTATAACAGCACATTTTGTAATAGCTAAATCCTGCAAGCAGCCTGTGTACCCACCAACAGACAAGATAAAGAAAATATTGTATTTATACATGATGGAATACTACTTGGCTCTAAAAAAGTATGAATTCAAGACATTTGTGGGAAAATGAATGTACATGGAGAATAAAATGTTGAGTGAAGTAAATCAGACACATAAGTTTACATACCATATAGTGTGTCTCATTTGAGAATGGTGAAGTACAAATGAAGAGCATGATAAAGGATGGATAGAAGGAGAAAAGGAGATAGTCTCTTGCAAATCAGAAAGACTCCAGGAGACTGAAGATGAGGGGAGAGGGGAAAAGGGAGGGAAGATAAAAGGATTTAAAATGTGTCATGTCCATGTAGGAAAAACTGACAATGAAAGTGAACATTATATATCATAACACTGTGTAAATATCACGTGGTTTCTGTAGTGTGAGAAACTGAAAGTGTAAATAAGGACCAACATGTGTAACAGATATTGGAAAATGGGAAGAAAATGTTCAAACAAGAAGGGGAATAAGGGAGAGGGGAGGGGGAAAGGAAATAAAGAACAGGAAGAAAAAAAGTATGGCAGGAAAAATGGAAACACGGCATTTATAAATAAAGACAGGAGCAGGGAGGTGAAGGGAGGGGAAGGGAAAGAATAAAAGAAGAAAGATAAACCACGTGCAGGTACAAACTGCCTATGATGGATGCCATCATAAATACAAAATGTGCCAATGCAATAAAGATTTAAAAATAAAGGGAAAAATGTTATATGTCACAACATGAGATAAGATTAATAATATCAACAAGGTAAAAGTGGGGAAAGGAGATTTAGAGAAAAAGGAATGGAGGTGGGAGGGAAGGGGACTAGAAAAAGGATCAAGTTGTCTTATGTACATGGAACCACTCCCCAAGATGAGAAACTCCATATACTCCAAACAGGTACTAGTAAAAACTAAAACTAAATTAAGAGAAGAGAAAGGCTGTGTAGATGCCGCCAATATTTAAGACCAAGCTAACGAGGAAGTATGGAGAGTCATCTCTTGCTCTTGTTTGCAGGGTGCCAAAGATTTGAGGACCTATAATTAAATTTAGACATTTCAGAAAGCACCTCTCCTGATGCCTTCTTGGATTTTCCAACCTCACCATGGAAATTTGATGTTTTAAAAAATTAGAAAAAACCATGGGGTTGAGAGGCCAAAAACTGAAGTTTGTAGCTTAGGTTTTGAGGTTGTGGGCCTAAACTCCTTGATGTTTTGCAAGAAGGAAAGAATAATAATAACTTTACAAGATTACTTAATGGAAGTTATACAAATCTCATGATCACTAGGAATTCAGATCTGTGTCATTTTCCCCCACCAACCATTTGTAATCTCACCTTTCATGTCTTCCTCCCTCCTTTACCCCCTTGTTCTCCATTATTTCTTGGCCACACCCCTGCCTAGGATGAAATCTCTTCTCCTTGCTTCCATTGTTTACGCCTCCACAAGCTTTAAAGCCCAGTGGCCATCACCACCTGAGCCAGATCACAGCTCTCACATCTAATGTTTCCCTTGGTGGATTGCAATTGGTTACTTCCTGCCTGACATCTGTCACGGCAGCTTCCCAGTGGCCGAGTTGTCTTGTTCATCATGTCTTTAGCGCATCATAGTCACATTCAGCTTCAAAATATTGAAACAATTTGAGCTACAGGCTAAATATTAATACTTATGAGTGGAAAACAAACTTTCTCAATATTTACCTAGAGACCTTAGGCATATTTTGTGCTATGGAAATCCAAGTTGATAAAAATGATATATCAGGCAAAACTGTTGATGGGAACTGTTTCTTTGGCAACTATCAAATGGTAATGGATATCTATCACCCTCCATGTTCCTCTTATAGCTACAAATGTTTCTGATTTCTAAGTCTGAAGCCACATTACTACTAGGCTGGAGTGTTGCAGGAGAGGAGTATTGTCCAGAGCTATTTGTACATATTTTGTTTTTAGAAAAAAAAAAAAAACACAGCAGAGTGAACAGTGGAGCGGCCGGTAGAGAAGAAAGATTTGGAGTACAGGCTATGACATCAGCAGGGAGAATAATTAATCTGTTTCCTTATTTGAGAAATGAGGAAAATGCTGGCAATGATCACATTGTTTTACTTCAATAATTAAAGGTGATAATGCATGACAAACACTAAGGACAGTGCCTGGTGCGCCGTACGTGCTCAGTGAATGTTGTTTCTTCTTGTAATTAATGTGCAACCTCATCTTCATGTAGGAGGCCTCTATAGCCTCTGAGTGTCGAGTTCTGACAGATCAGTTGTTACCTTCACCCTCCCAAGAGGACCTGTGGCCTTGTATCATGGAGACAGC
>PVLA01001469.1:0-355581 GCA_004027455.1 Hydrochoerus hydrochaeris | reverse complement strand
CAGGAATTTTGTAAATCCTCCTCCATGAGCTCTTTCACTTCTCTCACATTATTCACAGAAGGCAAAACCCCACAATCAGTCCTCACAAAGGGGTTATCTAGAGGGCCTCCAGCAACCCCCCTGGAGTCTCCACCCTCGACTCCATATTGAGCATCACATAAAAACATACACATGTGAACTACACAAATTACAATTATCAATACAAAACATTTCAAGATCCCCGTGCCCAATTCCCACATGCAGTGTCCTTTTCCTGGAGAATCGATTGTCACAAGGTGTGGATGGACTAGGACACGGCATGAACAGAAAAGGGCGCCGCAGGAGGAGCTGGGTATAGATACGTAGGCATTATCTGACCTGAAAAGCATGGGGAAAACATTTTTAAAAGGAAACTGGATAACATATACAAAATAGCTCATGACCCAATCCATGCATATTTAGATTTTCAGGAGGAAACCCTGATGGGAATGTAGAAGCAAAAAATATTTAAGTAATCCCTAAACATTTTCTGAATGTGGTAAATTAAGAAGCTAAGTGAACCTCTATTTGCAATAAATACAAACACGACACACATGAGCACCCTTACAAACTGATCAAAACTATAAATAGAAGGAAAAATCTTAACTATAGCCTAAAAAATGATACCTTACTTATTAGGGAACAAAAAGAAATGAATAATGTTGACTTCTCACCATAATTATTCTAGTTAAGAGAACAATGGAATGGTATCTGTAAAGTTATGAAATGCAACGGAGGACTCATCGTGATGTATTTAGGAAAATGAACTGCAAAACTTAACACTAAATAAACATATTTACAGATAAATGAAAACAGTGAATGATTTGCACTGCTGATGAATAGGCATATGTGAAAGGAATTTTTCACATTGAAAAATCATGACATCACATGAAACCTGGTAACTACCAGAACAAACAAAGATTATTCAAAACACTAAATCAGTGTTTAACTTTTGTCTGATTCTCTTTAAAAGATAATTTTCAAAACAACAATCCATTATCTTTTCTGGATATTATAATGTAGCTCTACATTATACACTGCAACTATAGCATAAAAGATAGCAAAAATTGAAGTATGATAGTCATCGTTTTGTAAAATGACATGTTTCCTAGCTGACTGTGATACTTAAGGACACGACTTTTAATTCCAATACTAACCACAAAAATAATTGAAGGTGTAATGGTTTAGATCTAAAATGTTCCCCCAAAATTCGATGTGTACAGAGGTTTCAAGATGTTCAAAAGTCGGATCATTGGAGCACTAACATTACCAACAGAACAAACCATCGACGTGTTCATAGCTGAATGTATGCCAGCTGGTGGGCCCGGTAGAAGGAAGTGGATAATTGGGGGTAGAATTGTGCAGTGTCTATCCCCAGCCCCTTCCTCTGTGTCTTCCTCTCCTCTCCTATTCTCAGATGACTTCAGCTAATCATTTCCTTTGCCACCACCTTCCACCATGACGTTTGTGCCCTGGAGCCAGCTGACAATGGGCTCAAACCTGTAAAGCCGTGAGGCAAAAATAGACCTTTTTAAAAACAGTTCAAAAATTTCCTGCCCTACCACTTATAAGTATTGTGATTCTTTTTCAACCAACTTTTCTTCTTTGAGGAACAATTTGATAAGGTGTAAAAGTTACAGTTGTTACTTAAGAGTACATAAGACAACATTAAAAAGAGCCCACAAAGAGTTTCTGTCATTCATAAACATATTATAGACATCTCCAATGTTCAGTTTCTTCTGTTCAACATATAACTCTCATGTCATTTCCATAAAAATACCCACAATTCTCATAAATTTTCTGTATAAGCATCTGAATATGCTAGAAAATAATATTAGTAATGAAAGAAGGAGATGGAATTACATGCAGATGAGTGATTCATATAGCAAACAGAAGGACAAATAGGATTGAATGAATGTTTGATTTAAGCATGCTAAAAAAAACCTGCAATGTTAATCCCAAAGAGGAAAAGGAAAGGATTTTCTTAAACATTATGGAGAGAGGAAATACTAAAAGAAAGAGATGAGAAGTGAGGAGATGCAGGAGCTGTTAGAAGCCTAAAAAGACAGGGGTGACATCACTATCCCCACTTTGAGCAGCTGAAAACTCTTTCATCTTTCTTAATAAATGACTAATGGGGAGAAGAATCAATCTTAAAAGTAAAATATTACTGCATTGCCAAGTTATTCACTTTATTGAATATTAAATTCTACCTTAAAATGACAAACGTGGATTACATGGGTGCGTAAAAACAAAGCTGGCTATTTTTAATGCAGTCAAATTGCCATTTGTCTAAACGTTTGAATTTAAAATTATGGATGAAGGAACAGCACTCAGATTTTTAAGCCCTATAAAGAAGTACAAGGGTTTGAAAGAGAAGCTGTAGTATATGTGAACAGCTTATATAATGACTTCAATTTCAATAGATTTTGCTATGTTTTTCTTTCACATATAGCTATGTATCAGTTTTGTAATCTGATAAATCCAAAAAGCTGTGGAAAGTGTTGATTTAATGTATTGCACGAGGTTTAACTTGTGATATTTTATTCATTACTTATAGTTTGTTATAAGATTCCATAATTCAGAGACAAATGACAGTACTGAGCTTAAGTCAATGAATCAAATCTATTTCTGTATGCACAGGACATGCACTTTGAATCTTTACCGAGAGTGCTCGTAAATTTAAAACACTTACCAAGCTCAGGTTCTAAGAACTATAAATGCATATGACACCGGGGTTTCTGCCTTGGAAGAGATACTATCCAAAAAGCTGCACATCACCTACCAACTCATAGAATTTCATAAGATCTAAGTAACAAGCCTTATAGAAATAATGCAAAATAATGCCAGACAAGACATAAAAGAAAGTAAAAGAAGGGAAGGAAGAACCAAGGATACAAGAAGAGTAATACTCTAATTTCATTTTTAATGTTTGCCTCTCTATCCTCTTCTGTCCCACACCTGAGCAAATTAATAAGAAAGCCTAGGTGCTCCCACCTTGGCACCAGTTGAGAAATCAAACTGTCCAAACCCCATTCCATCCCAAGAAACACTCATCCCTGCCTTGTCCTTATTCACCACAAAAATCCAGAGCCATTTTTCTAACTCCTGACCCTTATCTCAAGCAGTCCAGTCCAGGTTAAAAAATGGATCCCATTCTCATTCTATGAGCAATAAACCTATGAATATCTCGTTGGGTAACAGCAACAGTATCAGGGCCAAATTTTGAGTGAGGGGGTTCATGATGTGTTTCAGGGGTGTTTCAAACATATGTTTGAAAAGAACAGTGAATGTTTACATTTTTAAAAAAATTTTCCCAAAAAGTATGTCCACTAAAGGACATGTTGGCATTAATTGCTTTATTTATTTCAGAATAAATACTCCTTGTCACTTCAAACATGCCATTTCCCACTTTCTGAAGCCATGATGGAGACCTTGTTTCCTGAGCATCTTTAGTTTTGATGCCATGACTCTCAGTGTCCCGACTTGACTCAAATCGTTTGCCTTTTATGTTCCTTTTGACTTTTGGGAAGGGCCAGGGGTCACTCATGCCAGATCTGGTAATTAAGCTGGGTGAGTACACAGCATAATGTGTTTAGGGCCTGCCCTGTCTTTGGAAGGCACCTGGCAAAAATGTTCACCAGCATAATTTCATCGCACCTCATAAAGATAATCATGAGAGGACTTCCAGAACTGCTTCAGAAAATGAAAAGGGTTTTTTTTTTTCAGAGCAGTAGAGAATATATTGAGGGGGATTAATGGCAATATCTCTTTCATTGTAAATTTTTAAACATTCACTGTATATTTCTATCATACATATAAAGGGAAAACAGTGGCCAAAAAAAGTGAAAGTAATCATAAGATACAGAAAGAATGAAGATAAAAGTTTGTGTTTTTCAAAAGAAATTTTTTTTCTCAAGAAATAGAATGATCCCAAACATCTTCTTTCCCCAAATATAAGACTCAGTCTCAGTCATGCTCATAAGAATTAATTGAAAAATACTGAAGTCATGGACAGTAAAACAGAAAGGATGCTCCTGAAATTATGGAACACAATGAGTAACAGAAACAAAATCAGATTAAAAGATAAAGAAGCAATCCTTAATATATTGCCTTGAGAGTTAATGGTCTGCAATCTTTACAATTATTTTTTACAGTTAATTGTGCAAATTCGTATAATTACCTAAATAATAGCTATTGCTATGGCAGTGTCAAAGTGAATCTTTCACCCATGCCCCTAAGTTTTGAGGTTCCATTATCTTGCTAAAATAAACTCACAATAAAACAGACGAATAAGAAAAAAGAAAAGCATACAAATATATTTCTAAGCATATAGGCATCACACAAAGGTGAGTGCCCAACCAAGCCACCCAATGAGATTCACAAACTCATGTATCTTTCTTAATAGGACAGAGGAAAATGCAGCAGATGAGAGAGGTAGGAAATTATTTTTAGGTGAGATGAACAGACCCAAAGAATATACAATGGCATGTAACTGAGCTGTCTGGTTTCTAGACATGCTGTCTGGCTTCTAGTTGTTTTCTCTATAATTTGAATTTAATATAATATCTACAAGAAGATTGAAGGCACTTTTATTCTTTTTCTTTTTTGTGGATCTTATTTCTAAGTAGATGATGGAATTTCAGAAAAGCCTATCCCACATCTGATTCCCCAGCATCCTTAAATATGATCCCCCATCTCAAGATCATTATTTTATGAGCCCAAAATCTATATTATCCATATGAGTTATTATCAGATATGTTTTGCTATTAAAAAATTCCCATTTAAGAATTCCATCAGTGTGTTGTATGAGTTTAACATTACAGATATTTGAGTTAAATAGATATAATGCATAAATAGGAATATGTAAAGTTGCTTCTAATATTATATCAATTTCTGTCTTTGCAAATGAGTAAATTTCTCTACAGTACTTGTCATAGTGCTTTTTGTCTTTGATAGTGCATTCTTGAAACGATCAGCCATTGCTCTCTGTAATCTAAGTGATACTTGTCAAATTTGATCACTGAAAAACTATATAATCTGATTTCATTGGCAATGCCACAAGTTGTTACACAATCTCTTGTAAAATTTTACTTTGATTTTAATACTCTTTAACTTTCATTAGAGTTAATAAGAAACATAGCTGTAAAAAATGGATGCCATTTTAATCAGGTGTTACAAAGATTTTTACTATTTTTCCAATTTTTAGATTTGAGAGACATATGTCATGAAAACAGATCATAAAAGCAGAAATTATCTTTCCTGAGCTTATCACCAAGTGAAATTACCTGCATTTCAAAACCTGTATCTTTGGAAACTGCAAAAGTGCTACAAGGAAATACAAGGAATAATAAGAAAGAAATGACTGACTTGAGTTCTGAAGGCTGGATTCACATCTTCAGGTAAGCGAGGGAGTGGATTAAAGGACAGGTGAAGCTCATTCTAGGTGAGGAGGTCAGTACCTGTGGTGGGAGAGTGTGTTCACTGGGGAAGCTGACAGTCAGTTGTGAAACAGTGGGAGTTCTGTAAGTCATCATATGTTGGTGTGGACAAGGCAGTGTGTGTCTCCTCCATTAGAAAGTTCAGATTTTCATGTAATATTGGATCTTAATAAGTATGTAATATCACATTTTGAGGTACGTTTACTATTCCTTCATCTTTGTAAATCTTTAGTTTAACCTTTTCTATACAGCAGTCTTTTGTAGAATCAAACAATCATGGAACAAAAATATTCAAAGAGAAAGAATAAAACAATAATACAATAATATAGTGTAGCAACTATTTACAGTGTTTGTATTGCATTCGATGTTTTAAATCATCTAGAAATGTTTTAAAGTATATAAGAGGATTTACACAGTTTGTATGCAAAGATTACACTATTGGATATGAAAAGCTTGAGTATCTGGCTTTTGGCATCTGTGCACGGTCCTGTATATTAAGGGACAACTACTTTAGATGTTGGGTTTTATATTGTCACCTCTGTTCTCCTTAAAAATTCATAAAGGAAGAAGAAGTAGAAGCATGAAGCAAAAGAAAAAAAATGAAAGAAACATGATAAACTTACAGTTCTATCTGGAAAGCAGAACAGAAAATGCAGTTCAGTAAATGATCTTAGCACATGGATAACACGTACATATCCCTGAGCTGAATTTTTCTGTTCCCATTAATACCATAAGGCAAAATAAAACTAATCAAATTGAACTATAATCTTTTCCAATAAAATGCACAAATTTCTTGAAACAAATGAGTTACTGAAAGCTACAGGTTTTTCTAAAATATTAAATCTTCTTCAGAATGTGGCTGAAGCACTGAAGAATTAAATTTAGAGTAGAAATATGTCGTGTCACTCATAGCTGCAAAAAGCACTTCAAAGAACCAAGCTGAATCTCCAGATTTCATCTAAGGAAAAGATCAAAACACTTGGAATCTTAAAATTTCTCATAATTGAGTAACCCTCCATTGGACTGGCAATTAAACTGCAAATAAAAGGTAAGCTTTAATTTGCTGCCCTACCATGAGTAATTGGGAAAGTAAATCATTTTTCAATTTGTATAACAAAATTTCTTAACCTAATTAACTAACCTTTAGAAAACTTATTTAATTTCCTCCTGCCAACATATCTGAAAAATTCCAAGTTAACAAGTGTTAGTGTATAAGTAACTACATTAATGTAGAAGCCATCATAGGCATAGATAGATGAAGCATTAGATCCTAAGTTAATTAAAACATTGTTTTATCACATTGTTCAATTGAAAACATATGGAGAAATATTTTATATCATTGCTAAGTGACAAAAGAATTATAAGACATCGTTCTGTATGCTCTAATCAGCTAAATCAATCTTCCAACATGTTTATTTGGAATTCCTTTACAGTTCCTAACACTGTGGTACATACTCCAGCCAATTCTAAATCTGAAAACTCAATTGAGCTCATTACAATAGGTCTAATGCAGTTGTAGTGTGTATATATTTTACTAGAGAAATTTAGAAAAAAATAGTTTTACAATGGCTTTTTTAAAATCTTCAGTAATACTATAGAAATTATTTTCTTATCTCACTCAATATAAAAATTGAAAGCAAAGAATGAAAACATGTTCTCACTATAAATTTTGTTTTCTAGCCCTCATGAAATAAAGACATAGACAAGTGCACAGTTAGGCCATTTTTCAGACAGTGTTTCTATAGGAGTTAGGCAAATTTTACTTTCTGTGTACAAAAGCTTAACAAAATACTCAGTTTTTCCCAGGAGTTTGTCAAGCTTTGTCAAATGCACTAGCTAGCCATTACAGTTCATAGAAAGAAAAGTGGAGGAAGCAGATGGCATTATGAATTTAAATTAGATCCAATGTTCAGAAGGACGTCAGGAGTTTATCTATTTCAGTTTCCAGAAAACATGACACCAACAATATTGTGTTTTTCCGAACTAGTCAATCCATTACTGTTCTACAAAGAATTTTGTCTCTATTTCACTAGAGTGCTTTATTTCCCTGGTGATAAGAATTTTTTCATTCATGAGACTCTTTTACCCTAACATCAGAAATCAGTAGTGTTGATAATGAAAGACATAAAGTGAAATTGGTAAAACACATAGTTTTAATGTTAGTTCTGATAGGTGAGCCATTTAAGAGCGTATATGTACAGATGCATGCAACATAAAGTCAGTGTTCAAACTTACTCCATTTTTTGCCTTTGTCAACAGAAATTAAATATATAATTTACTTAAAATTACTCCACAAATCTATATATACCCAATAAAAAATTATACCAGGTAGAAATTAGGGTCTTTTATATCGTACTTCAGAAAATTTAAAGTGACTACAAGCCTTTAAAGGAACAGAATTCAATACATTCTTACACTTTATTTTCTACCTTAAGAGTCGGCCATATCAACCATCTACAGGTGTGTCCACCACCTTTCATACATTTATCCCTCAGATTTTACCTCTTAAATTTATCTCAAATTATCCCACTACCTTCATCACCACCACATTCACCTTAACTCAGATTAACATCCTCTGTGGCCAGGTTACTGGATTATCACAGTATGATCCATAGATCTTAAGCAGAATTTAAGTTCATGAAGAATTAAATTATTCTTCACTTATTATAGGGATAGTTTGAAATGATATTTTTCTGCATTACAAAACCTTATAGACTGTAAATCTTATCAACTTGACCACTAAAATGTTAAAGATTATAAATGAGAGAAATAATTACATCTAATAAAATTTATATCAGAAGAAAATATAAAAGCTTTTTATTCAGATACATGAAAGTAGGCTCTTGTCAAATTAACATTATTAATTCTTTTTTCATAAAATATGTGTTGTATAGGGCTTACAGTATACAGTTTTTCACATTTAGTTAGTATGCTTCCAGGCAAGTTTCATACACAAAAACTTGCTTATTAAGAATCCATTATGGCTCTGGGAAAAAAGGCAGCCAGCATGCCACTCTGGTAAGTGGCTGTGGCCTCCCAAGCTGCGGCTGCCCCAGGACGAGAACCGTATCAGCGTTTCCTGGGATCCGCACCATGTTGGAACTTGGGGCGCTGGGAAAACAGGCAGCCAGCTCATCACTCTGGTGGGCAGCTGTGAGCCTTCCGGCATGCGGGCAAAGAATCAAACATCCATCTCATACCCACGCCATCCCACCCCCCGCCAGCAAGGGAGAGCCAGAGATCTGAGCATCTCTTGCGAGTTTGACTATATACAATATAGCAAATAAGGGGAATTTTCTTCCACCATCTCTTTGAAGGCAAATATTTTTATCTCTGTTTTGCTCTGTTTTGATCAATGGTATTACTCTATTCAATATTCTGTTTTTATAATTTTGGTATTTCCTTCGATATTGCTCAACCTGATTGAAGGAACAACTATTGTGAAGAAAACCAGATACACTATTTTACCTATTGCTGTTATCCCAGTAACCTGCTGTGAGGTTTTGTGCCAGTTTCACTGCACTGCCTCATTTGGCTTTGTCCTGTCTTGTTCTACTGTATTTTACTACCTCCAAAATAAAATAAAATAAAATATAAGAAAAAATTAAAAATTAAATAACAACAAAACAGATCAGTAAGGTACTGAGCAACCTGAAACATGATATAACTAAACAGATAATGGACTTAAAAGCAAAAGGAGGAAAAGAACGTGCTCTAAAGGATATAACTGCACGTATCTTTAAGTGTATAGGATTAGTAACCATGTTGCTAACTTTTTGTTGGATCGGTGAACAGAACTATTTGCAGCCTCACTGACTGAATGTCCACTTGGTATGCTTTAATTTTGTGACTTGACAACTATATCCAAGAAAACAACATGTAATGTACCAACTAGTAATTTCTTACTGTATTTTTTGAAATTCTGTATTGTTTCTACCCTTTTTTCTGTTTTGCTTTTTCCCCTCTCTTTAAATAAAATTTTAAAAAAAGAGTCCATTATATATAATATGTAAATAAATACATATATAAATTATATTATCATAGTAACATTCTTGGATGAATATATAGAACACAAAGTCACACCTCCATGACCCACATGGGCACACTAAAAACTATGGTTCTGTAATCCCCTAGGCAGCTTCCAGCTTCCAAGTCAGTCAAGCTGATGAGTAAGCTTAACCAGTATGGAAAGTGTGTAGTGAAAACTGAAGGTAGGACCTAGGTGAGGGGAGCGGGTCACATGGGCATGACTTTGGGAACCATATCTCACTTACGGCCCCTTGATTATTGCCTCTTTCCCATTTCCTCTTTTCTGGCTGCCATAAAGTGAGAAGCTTCCTTCCAGTATGCCCTCCTTCTATGATGTTTCTGTCATGCCACAGGCCTTGCACCAATAGAGCCAGCCAACCATGGACTGAAACCTCTGACACTGTAAACCAAAATAAATGTTTTCTCTTCTGGTTGTAGCTATTTATTAGTTCTGATCACACCAATGAATAGCTAAGATAGTAGGCAAACTAATCAATACATTGGTTGAAATTATTTAGAGATATGATTTTTTTTTATTTTAAGCAAACAGATGGTGTCATTGCCAACAGCAATCATCCAGTTGTCTGACCCAGAATGGTAACCCCAAAATTCAATCCAATTCTGACACTAACTACCCATTGTTTACATCAGATCTCATGGGCTAAGGGCTCAGTTCTACAATACAGTCATCACTCAGAGATCAAATTTAAATTGAGGTACCTCCATATTTCCACCCAGCTGAATGCAAATTTCAGATTTTCCAGGATTTCTCCTCATATCTCTGAGATTTAGAATGTCCTGCAAAGGTACATGTTGCAGGACATGTTGCAGGACAATGCTTGTCCCTTAGCCTCTGACACTACTGGAAAGTGATGGAGCTGTTAGAAGTTGGGACCTAGTCTAAGGAAGTCTGGTCACCAGGGGCCTAATGGGAGAGACAGTGAGACACAGACGTTTTCAGCTGGTTTCTTTGCTTCCCAGGTGGTATGTGTTCCTGTCATGATATACTGCTTTGAGATAGGCCCCAAAGCAATGAAGTCAAGCAACCACAGACTAAAATATACAAAACTATGACCCAAAATATACCTTTCCTCTCTAAAAATTGGTTGTCATGGGAATTTTGTAATAATGACAGAAAGCAGACTAACATACATCCTCAATTTTGATCTCACTAGAACAACTCATGGAATTTAGACCATGTTACATGCTATTACTGGTTTATTATCAAGTTTACAGCTTGATATAAAGAACAGCCAAATGGAAGATATGCATAAGGCAAGATATTGGTCATGGTATGAAGCTTTAGCCTCTGCATTCTCCCTACACTTTGATATATTCTTTAACCTAAAATTTTCTAAGCCCTATTAAATTTAGAAATTTATATGGGAAATTCATTAAGTAGGTATGATTGATTAAATCTTTGAGCATTGGTGCTTAAACTCAATATCCAGTCCTTACCCTCCTCCTGGAGGTAAGGAGAGGAGAGCAGAAATCAAAAGTTCCAATTCTATACTTAAAAATGAGTTTTTCTCCCGATCATCCTCCATTCTGAAGGTCTAGGGACCTACAGAAAGAGACTTCAACATTTATAGTGCTCTGTGGCCAGAACTTGTGATAAAGACAAAATATATTTTTATAATATCACAAATATAAAAATCTCTTTCACACAAATAATTTGTTTCATCCAAGTTATTTTATTGTTATGAGTCAGGTCTTGGATTAACTAATGGTCAACTTGTACACACAGCTGAACTGGATCAGGGTAGTGCTAGGTGTGGAAAGCCCACCTGAGAGTTGTTGCCAACAGCATATAAATAACTGGAAGGGAAGATGCTGTACTATTGATTGTCCTGGAGAAGTTGGTCATGCTGCTTTTCCTGATACAAACTCAGCCATTCTCATAATTGTTGGAGAAGCTCTGGACCTTGATGTTGTAACAATGGCTGCAGTTCTTTTTGGGGAGCTCCGATCCTTACCTTGAGCATTGCTTCCTGGATCCAGTGCAGATCCCTCAGCCCACTGGCACAAATCCTTCATCCCACTTGTGTAGACTTTTCAGCTTCTACCACTGACCTCTGTCCAGTATAGATACTTGGTATACAACATTGCCATGTGCTCTAGGTCTCCAACTGGACTCCTGCAGGACATTACCATGAAATCCAGGCCCTCAATTGGATTCTTTGGGTCTCCATTGTGTGGACAGATTTCCTGAACTCTTTCACATTTGACTTTTTGGGTGACTATTATAAAATAATCCTACAAATTATGTGTCCTACATTAACTCCATCCCCTTGTGAATCCTGACTACAACAAGTAATCATTCTTATCTTGTATTTTTCCTCCTTTTTCTATACTTATCTTATTTTGCAATTATAACTTCCAAAGTATAAAGTATAAATAGTCTTGTCAAAAATTAAACTAAAAAAAAAAAAAAAACAGGCCCCTGGAAGGCTTGTAGGTAAAACCTTTAAAGAAAAAAATTAAACCTACAAAATTATGATGTTATAGAGCTCAAATTACAATTTACTGACTATTCTAAGTGATCATGGCACTATAAAAAAGAGATTTGTGCTCAAAACACAATCAAACACAAAGAAAAATTAATTTAATGGGAATACCATTTAATAGGCTGTTTTATAAATACTTTTCATATACACCACATATAATCAGGTTGACATAAACTACTATGGGCCCCTTAAGGAAGACCGATTCTGTGAAATGTGTTAGGTAGTCTTTTGTGTGAACATCAGAATGTATTTACACAAAACGCAATGGCATATGTCCATCATGCCCTCAATATAGCCTCTGGGTGAAGCAAGACATGTGGTAAGCAAGAGCTAAATGAGGCTGCTGCCCATGAAACAAAAAGAAATATTCTTTATTTTATGGCTAGATAAAACAGAATTTCATGATAAAATAATAGAATAACAACAGTTAATACACTGTGTATTATTACCCGCAAAATAGTTACTTCGAGTACAAGACATATATAATGCAGATTACTGCAAAGAAGAAACCAACAGATAATAGCACAAAACTTTCTTCTGAGTGAACTAAGAAAAACAAGCAGCTTAAATGAAACAAAATAGCATATATATTAAAATATTTTTGAAACAGCAAAATAAATACTTTGGGAAATTATTTTAACTCCATTTTTTATATTTATCTACGATGTTGCTCCTTATATATATGTGTGTGTATATGTATGAGTAGTTTCTCATGGAAGAGAACTCACGTGAATTTTAAGCTTGTGTGTCTGACTTATTGCACCTAACATTATGTTCCCGAGTGGCACCCACCTTTACGGTGAAGTGGTACTCCACTCTACAAATACTACATGTTCCATATTGATTCATCTACTGATGGGTATATATGCTGTTTCCAATATCTAGCATAATATATTGTGCTGCTATAAATGTGGCTACATGTATTCCTGTAATAAGATGATTTTAACCTTTTTGGGTAGATTCATAGAAGAGCTGTACTAATTCATCACATAGAACACTTTTCTTTCAAGTAGAAGTACACTCTAAAATAGCAATATGAAGTATATCTTTATATGACTAGCTACGCAGTAGGTTTGTTTACACCATCTACCAGAAACACATGGCCATTTCATTGAGCTTTGACATTAGGATGCCTATAACATTACTGCACAGTAGAAATTGTTTTAGCTCCATTAAAACCTTACAGGACTACTGCTGCATTCACATTCACTATTGTTGATGAAAACATTGTTATATTGCACATGATTGTACTTAATAAATACAGTAAGATAAATGTATTCATTCACATTAAGCATAATTAGATTTGTTTATATAGTTTAGATTGCATAGTCTCCATTATTGTTTCCTGAATTAGAGGAAATTTCAACTTCTGTGTGTCTCTTGGTATTACCTTGGAGCTGTACATTTAATCAAGTATTCATAGATCATGGGCAAATGTAATGAACATCATTTCTATCTCTGGCCCCTTAAGGAGTCTTTCATCTCCTTTTCTCTGCTTTCTATGAATAAAAGGTTCGGAATTCTTGAGTCACTTCACTTGATAAGAAAACCTGTGACCTCTTTGATCTCCATCAGACTTTAACTTGCGTAGGAAGTGGATCCACTACTTTAGTTGGGGGGGTGCCCTGAGGTCATTAGAAGATTTGGGAAGTTATAGGACTAACCAACATGTTGTGAGGGTAAATAAACCAAGAATATACTAAATAATAACTAGGACTTGCATACCTCATAACTTATGTGTATATTCAAGGTCCCCAATGTAAGAACATTTCACTGTAGTTCTATTCTTACACAGTCTCAGTATTCAGAAGAGTCTTAGAGATTATTTTGTTCAATCACCATCAAAACAGCTTCACCTCTGTGTCACCTGACATGTGGACATACAAACAAAAATATGCAGCTCAAAATTTATTGTGGAGGGCATTTTTACATCTGTAACTGGTACTAATTATATTCACAGCTATTAAAAGATAGAGATAAAGACATGTACTAGTAGTAGATAGATCATATCCATCTTACCAAAAAGTTGTAAGAAATAGAGACATAGTTTTTATCTCCACCTGTTAAGATGTGAACAATGTGTATGAAGAAAAAAGTATGTTGTATTTTTCAATCTTTCATCTCTTGCATACAGTATATAATATTAGCATAAGAATAAAATATGCATTTATACTTTTAAAAATATGAGGCAAAAAGAATTTTTCCTTTTTAAATTAGATACCCTGCTCACAGGACCAAAAGACAAAATCAAAATCTATTTCCCATATAAAGACTCTACAATACTGAATTATAACTTACATTGTATATTTTACTGTATTTTCTTTCTCCAACTTATCAATAATTTTCTTCTCCAAGTACCCAATGAATTACTTAAAGAAGTTTCCTTGAGATCGCATCAAAGTGACCAGGATTATCTGATTGGCTGATCGTGTCTCATATTCAACAATATTTTTTAGAAAACATATAAGCTTATAAAAGCTTAAAAATAACAACAATTAAAGTGGTACCCCAAATAAATGACTTGGTTTTTACTGTGATGTTTAAGTTTTCCATAATTATCACTATGAAAATATTTAATACAGAACAGCCACTGATAAAATAGTTATTTGTAAAATTGTAATTGTGGATCTCAAAGGTAAAAATAAAGATGAATAATTATCCAAGTGACTAAAAAAGCCTCAATGTAACAACCAGAGAAACGAAAAAAAGTCTACTATCTCCATTAACTATATATCTTTTGATTTAAAAAGGTTTTGTGAAATTATCAGGTAATTCTACATTAGTGTAAAAATAATATCAAGTAACTATATCGGTATATAAATTTACATTAGCATATAAATAATAAAATTTCTATATTCATGTGGCACTTGATAATATATTTTCCTATAAACCATATATCTGAGTCAAAAGTGAGCAAGAAAATATAGTTTCTATCACACAGAAAAATACTGATGGTAATGAACACTTATCCTATTTACTTAATTGCCTAGTGATTGATTATAACATCTGAAATATTGATATTTACCAATAGAATTTCCTAAAATACTGTATTCTCTATTAATGTTACTAATTGCAGGTGTCTGTAACTAATGTAGCATCATGACAAGCCAATACAAGAATTTTATTCTTTAAACATAGGGTGTTTTCATGTGTGTATAAATTATTTCCTACTTATTTATACTTATATTTACTTAGTTTATATGACAAGAGTTACTCTGCAGTATTTTCTTGTCACGAAATTAAATCTGCCTAGATGAGAAAGAATAAGCTAGAATAACTACAACTAATGAATAGCTAATGCTGTTTATCATGCAATTATCTTGCCTGAAATAACAGGATTATGTACAGCAGTTGACAGGATAATTCATCTAATACTATTCTTTTAAAAGGTTTCATCTTAAATCATGCAAAATACATTTTGACAGGATCTTTAAAGTTCTAATTAACTAACAACTTTTACATTTCTTTTTCTCATATATCACTTTTCTATATTTTCTCCAGTTGCTCTTAGCTTATTTTCTAGTAAAGGAACAATGGAATCATCTTTTAATATTTGATAAAATTACTGAGGAAACTTTATTTGGGTCTATGAATGAAGCATAATAAAGCATATTTCCTATGTCTTGTTCCCTCAATGTTCAGCCACTTTATATAGAGATTATAATTGGAATTTGACTATTCATAATAATGAAATGCATTTGTTTGCATTTATCAAGTCTTCACTACAGGGCAGGCAATGGTTCATGATCTCCCTGTGTGTTATCTGGTATCATTCAATTCTCTAACAACGAACTGAGTTCGAGGTTTGACCTAATCTGGTAAACACTGGCAACAAGACAACCAGTAAATTAGATGCTTGAAGTTTTTCTAACCCCTTTAAAGAAAAATTTAGTCACCAATCCAGGTTTTTACCAAAGGTACAAGTGCAGTTATTAGTTCTTCTACTTTTGAGAATTTATTTTCCATATCAATGCTCCCAAATTATTTTCGATCAAAGCTTCAAAAATAGTGTAGGATCCTCAGTGGTTTTAATTAGATTGCTCAAAAGTCACTTCTTCTCTTTTTTCTGTGGATTTTATTCATGTCTTGTGTGTACAAAATAACACTCCTTTAAAGTAGGCTTAGGGATTCTTTCTGAACGATATGGTGCAAGTTTGCTTACCCAGCAATCTCTTTCCCTCTGCTTTTGCACTCAGCAGTTATGATTTTGTTAATGCTTTAAGTCAATTCAATTTTTCATCCCTGTTCTTAGGAACAATAGGAGGAAGAGGTAGCACATCTGTAAACCATGTGCATTCAAAGGAAATGTTTGTTTCTACCTCTTATATAATAGTAGCTCAGCACTCTGATGAGAACTACTCACAGACAAGCGAACACTGCAAGGAATCAGAATTCTTTTGTTAACACTGTATGCAAATAGTAAATCACCAAAAATCCTTTTTTCCCCAAAAATCTAGCAAGAGGTTTATGTTATAGTTTATCTAAAGTTATAACAATGTGTTTCTTTCATAATGGAAAAAATACAAAACCATATCATATCCACCCTAAAATATTGAATAAAATTCTTCAATATCCTAGATAATTTTAAAACTTCACTGTAAATGACAAGAACATACTTAATAAACTTTCCAGGATCCTTTCATTATTTTAAAATTACCATGGTGTATTTATTTCCATGAGCTTTTGCATCATAATCTCCTCCTTTATAGCTTATCTTTATTTTTAGTTTACTGTGACTTCAATTTTCCTTCACAGTTGATAGTCTTACTTCTCAAGAAGAAAAATGATTTGGGAAATGATGTGGAATAAGATTCCCCTGCTGCTTTCAATCCGGAAGATGCTGTGGGGTGAGACTTGCCCGGGGGACCCTGCTGATCTGTAATGTTCCGTCAGCACCGCCAAAATGTTGCTCCTAACAATCAGTCTTATCTGTTTCTTTCCCCATATCAGAAATGTGACTGTTGTCTCTGGGTGATATTTTCACAGAATAATGAGAGCACACTCTAAAACCTTCTGAAGCTTGAGATAAAAGAACTCATTCATTCATTTGCTCATTTTGATATTTTGCATATGTACAAGCATAAACACATTTATCATATACTTTCTCTACTGACATGTTAAAATGGTAACAATTCATTTTTAAATTTTTCATGAAATTATAACTTTTGCAACACCTCAAAAATGTGATTTCAGCTAATATGATTCAAACAGATCACGTTAAAATTTAAAACGAATAAATATAAATTTAGAATAGATGTTAAAATAACATATATACGAAAGACCCGTACAACTTATTACATTCAAATGTAACTTAAAAACCATATTTTCAATATTTTTAAGCTCTGATAATAATACAATCTTTAGCCTGCATCATTTCATCTCATATTATATATTAACTTAATTTAAAAGATGGTAGCATAATGAGTACATCTTAACAAGCATTTGTAATGGTGCTGAGATTTTCACTTTGAATTTCTGTGGATAGCTATGCATATATGGCAAGATGAAGACATTTTTCTCCACGACTCCTTCCCTTGAAATCTAATTCCATCAGATGCCCACCACCACCACAGTTTCTAGCATTGCTGGAAAACTATCTGATACTTTTATAAAGTTAGTTATGAATAATAGTTTATTTTCCTTAGAGAAATGTACGTATTTAAAGAGATTTCTCAATGGAAGACTGTAAGATTGCAGAGCTCAGTATTCCAGGAGATAGATGACCTACAAAATAAACTGCAAGACAAACTACCTTTCCCACGAGTGTGAAGGCTGGCTGTGAGACTAATGTAAGCAAGTCTGCATAAAACTGAATGAGCTCGTAAAGAGAAGACCGAATGCAGCACTTGGCGAGGAAATGGGATTCAAATTAGTTTCGCCAGCTTCACTAACTTTAGGGGCAGCATGAAATAGAATAGAAACCTAGAGCCTGAGAACAAGAATAAGTTCACTTCTGTGACTTATTAGCTCTCTAGGGAAAAGTCAAAAGTGTACCATGCTAGTTTGTGAATGAAGTTGATGAAGACACTCCATAGTGATTTCAAGGGCCTACATTTGTTTTAGATGGCATCCAGCAGAGGTATTCACTGTGTATATATTTTTTATCGTGCCTCATAAAAACACTCCTGTGTTTGACTCATGTCAAGAAAAATTTAACCACTTGCTTCAGTTTTCTCACATTCTTAGCAATTATGGCCCACAGCCCAAATTCAAGCCAGCGCTCATTAGCGTATGCAAAGTTCTGGGGGACCACGGCCACACTCTGTACTCTCTAACTTCCTGTGCGCGCAGTGACCCAGAAGTTCAACACAGACCTATATTCTGCAAAATCAAAAATATTTATTATTTGGTAACTACTAATGGGGAAAGTCTGTTCAATCTGTCTTGAGAAGCTGTCACATACAGGGACAATCCATCTGTCCTTAATGAACTTGCTTTTTTTCCAAGGGATTGTGCTATCAATCATTACCTATATCACAATTTGCTTTTACTTTGGTTCTGAGTCTGCAAACTGCTGGACACCGGACACATATCCTAATAGATTCTTTTCATTCTCTCTGTATCTATTATTTTGGAGATTTCCAAAACTTCATCAATTGATTTCCTAATTTTGAAGTGCTCGTATTTATATATGTAAGGAGTGTTCAAATTATATGGTATGTCTGAATTTTAAAACTTTATTATAAGCCAGGCATGATGGTGAAATCCCAGCCCTGGAAAATCGCTGTGAGTTCAAGTCCAGCCTGGGCTATGAAGTGAGTTCAAGGTCAGGCTGAACTACTTGGTGAAAATGTCTCAAAAAGAAAAAAAATATTAATTTTTTTGTCATTACCTCTTCTCAGAAAACTCCCCCTTGCTTTGAACACACTTACCCCGTTGTTCTTGCCACTGAAGTATTATGGCAGTCTTCTTTCATGAGTGTTTTTATGAGGTATGATAAAAATATATACAGTAAATAGCTCTGCTGGATGCCATCTAATGCAAATGTAGGCTCATGAAATCACTATGGAGTGTCTTCATCAACTTCATTCACAGACTCTAGCATGGTACAACTAGCACGACTTTTCCCTAAAATGACCATGAAACGTAAAGGTTTGAATTGAATGAAGACATCAAGGCAGCCATGGCAGCACTAAGACCCCTAATCTCCTTCACCTTGTAACACTAGAACAATCCCAGGTTGGCGAGTACCTTCCATTCTTCTCTCATTCCCCTGCATACATTACCAAAAACGATTCTGAGGCCTTTTTTTTAAAGGACTTTCCCACTTAATTAAATTTCTAGTACCTGATCTATACCAGAATATATGGAGTGGAAATATTTGTGGACTAATGAAAGTGTATTTCTGATTTTCACCCTTAGTCACCCTCTTGAAATTGATTTTTTTCTTCCTATTATGGGTTCTCATCAGTGTCATGCACTGTAATGCAATTAAAAATGTCATAAATTAGCTGAGCTTCCCAACACATTGCAACTGTAGATATTATTATGGTATCGCTCATGAGTTTATCAGATAAATACAGCAACTAATGTGTTTTTACATCTTACAAAAAGGAAGTTAAAATACCCTAAAAACAAAAAGGAAAATCGGAGATCACCATGAGTAACACAAAAGAAGTAGAATTTGCATTATTAATCATAAAGGGGAAAAAACACTAATCAAAACAATTTAGACCTCAGCCCTTGTACTTAATCAGGGATAACAAAATAACTCTCATAGTGATGATTTACAGCTCATTTCACAATACATATCAATTGCATATGATCAAACAGCTCAATCTCAGCCTCTTTCTGTCGTATATACATCATCAGTTCAATACAAACCCTTTCTGCACAATCCCCTACTGCCTTGAGGTATAAATTAAAATTAAAAAATTATGGTTTTTGTAATACACAAAACAATTTTCTAGCAAAAATTCTTCAAGAATTATTACCAAAAAATAAAAATCTCCATAGAAATTGTGAAAAAACTAAATTTTAAAGCAAGCCTGAGATGTACTTCAAGATGGCAGTTGGTACTAGTAATAAGATTGCCTTTTTATTTATTTATTTATTTTTGCTTTCTTTTTTTAAAACAAATTCACAGAGCCTGGATTGTGAGTGATATGCCTGTCTCAGAAACACCGGCCAACTTCGAATTGTGGCTTGGACTGCTGCTGGGTTTGTTTGAAAATAAAATAAAAGCAAGGAGAAAAACAGAGACATAATTATGAAAGACACTAGAATGTGGAAAAGAGATTAAAGCTTATTAAAATATCATTCCTAGGCATTAGCAGCACTTCTATAATTAATAATATAACAGTTGACTGCTCTCAGCACCATAACAGAAATTAAATTTTCATTTATGAACAGGAATAATGAGGTAATATAAAAAGATTGGGTTTGGGTATTTCTGCTAGTGAAGATTAATAATTGCCTAAGGTCTACATGCAGAACTAAGACAAGCATTTGGTTGTAGTGAAAGATAATTCATTGGATGTGCAAGTACTCTTTAACCCTAGACAGTGATCATGACATGAAATAGTAATAGTGGAGTCAAAGTTCCCACTATTGTTATGATTTTGAGTGCTAGAAAGAAGTAAAAACATCTTTTTCAGTGAAACAAAAACAGGAATAATGGACAAAAAATTAACAAGTTGCTTTTTAAAAAGAATCAATTCACAATATAACTATAAGTATAGTACATTGTTTTGAGTAGTTCATGAGAAATATTAACATTTATAAGGAGAATTTATTTCTTAAAATAATGATAGCAGACAATAGACAAAATATATAAGGAAATTCTTAATAGAAACTAAGGGTTGTTGAGGTGCTGTGGTTTATTTTCCAAAGGTTTTTAAATTGTAGTGTTTAAATTCTACATATGTAAGGTAGATAGACTTATCCTATTATTTGCACAGTTTAGCACATCCATGAACAAAAATTTCAGAAAACTATAAAACACAGTAATTGTTATTTATATTTTGTAAGCATATTTGTAGTGTTTGTTTTATAAAAGGGAAAGGTAATTTAGTTTTGCATAAAATTTGGGAAATATAAGCCACAGTTGTTCCAAATTTTCCCTTGTAATTCACCTAATCCTCCTTGCTACAATTCTATAGAATTTGTTATCTGTTTTTGTTAGATAGACTTGATTACCTGTTTTTGTTAGGTACCTCAGTGAGCTCGAAAAGCAGCAAAGGAATGGTAGTCAAATGGGAAGAAACCATTTTAATGTGGTGTGCCATCACATCCTCAAGCACACCTATGTTTTAGCATCAACTCCTTTTAATGGGCAAATAAAAGGTCAACCTAAAGTTAGTGTAATATCAAAAGACTTGAATTCAGTCCTGCTGTAATCCAGTGCATGACATTCTCTATACTTTTCTGAATGATCCAGTGACCTCTTATATTCCTAAAAGAAAACAATCATCATAATATAACTCAGAAGAAATAACTTTTTTACCTAGATATATAAACAAACACATATGCATGCATATACACACAGATATCTGACACCTTGACCCTAGCTTACTGGGGAATATATAGAAAAATTTTATTGTGGTTGTTATGCACCTTAGTCTGTTTTGCGCTGCTGTAACAAAATACTTGACACTTGATTAGTTATAAAGAGCAGAAATTTATTCTCATATTGCTGAAGCTAGGGAGTCTAACACCAAGGCCCCAAGCTATTAAGATCTGAATGTTCTCCTTCTAAAATGGCAACTTAAACACTGTGTTCTTCAGAAAAAGGGAACACTGTGTCTTCACAGAGTGTAAAAGGTGGAGGCAGAAGAGATCAGGGTCAAAACTCTTTTAATAGTTTCTATCACTCATCTATTCAAGAGGGGAGGGTCTTACAACTCCCCTCACAGCCCATTTCTCACTACTGTATTATTGGAGTTTCCAGCGCAGTGAATTTGGGGCACACACCCAAACCTCAGCATTATGAATTAGTGTTTGGAGACTTTGTTAAGCCAAAGAACTGCTGTATGAAAAAGCTTTTAGACACTCCCAGTCTCTGATCTAAAGTATAGTTTTTTTTCAGATGCTGGAGATAATTCACTACTGAATCTAAATGAAGGATCAGGCTGAATCTTATGAAAGGATCAGGCTGGAGATGACCATGTTGGAACTTAACCATCTAGAATATTACTTTCAACCATAGCTAGTTGTTGCCAGCAACTATTCTGTTGGAATATTCTTTTTCCTGATGATACATGTATACTGATTTTTAAAATTTTTAATCATCCCTATAAAACCATAAATACACAATTTCTTTAGTTCCTTCTCACTTCTAGGCATCTGTGAAAGAAGAGAAAGTTTAAAATGCCTTCTAGAAATAGATCCATAATTTAAATGTCACTGGCACCACTGCAGTCTCCCCAGTACTAGGAAACCCCATATAGCTTTGGGGATGACTAAACAAAGGTTTAGTACTTGCTTGGGCTGCCTCAGTGAGTGCCCTTCAGCAGGCTACATCTCTCTCTTCCTTGTTGGCTTCAATTATTAAGTTAGAATATGCTACCTACCTTTGTTATTACACAAAACATGAACAATGATACAAAGTAACTGCCATTTTAGACAACAATAAATTTTTTTACCAATGTTAAGTAATTTTTGTTTGGTTTTGTTTTGCTTTGCTTTGTTTTCCAGTACCAGGGATAGAACCCAAGGCCTTTGCACTGACTTATACCCCTAACCCCTTTTTTATTTTTAATTTTGAGATAGTGTCTCCCAAAATTGTTAGATTACACAAGCTGGTTTTCAACTCCTCTTGCCTCAGCCTCCCAGAAAGGAGAGATTACAAGCATGCAGCACCATTTTCAGTTAATTTTTTTTCTCATTGTAAATTACTTTTGAAATAAAACTGATGCCATCTGGGAACCACTTAGTTTTGGGCAGACATTTTTTATTCATTTCAGTGTGAATGACCAACAGTGTAGAATTATATTTTCAATAATAATTCCATTATTTCTTAAAATTTGTAACTAAGTTTACAAAAAAGAGAAATAATAAAATATGAAAAATTTTAAGATCTTCCCCAAATATCTATTTATCAGTCCGAGAAGTGGGCTTTTGTATTGGTACAGTTGTAGTGTATAAAGTTTACATTCATCTTAGAGAACAGGTACACGTACTTGACCCAGCCTTGTTCTTTATTGATCCATTTCTCCCTCCCACCTCCTTTCTTCTTTCCATCTTCTCTTTGCTCATTTTCATTCTCATTACTTTTATTATCATGAGTTTATGTTTATGTTTATGACATGTAATGTTTACTTGCACAGTGGATATTTGGAAATGGGCTTTTTGAATCTTCCTTCAAGGAGAAATTCTATTATTATTAACTATTATTCTATAGCGCAGTTACCTGGTTGCTTACAGATGTGAGCACCTCTCTCTCTCAGCTTCTGACCCAAGTCCCTTCCTTTCCCAGACAGACCCTAGTCAGTGAGGAGGCACTGAAGGGTCACAACAACCAGATGTTTTAATTCTTATTTTTATTCCTTGATAATAAAGTTTTCATGCATAGCCTCCCATATGAGTGCTATTTTTAAATAGAAAAGTATTGACTCTCTTATGTATTGGAGAAATGACAACCAACCTGGATAGTATTCTGACTTTGTAACTCATTCAGTTCCTTTCATCGATAATAGATCACATGGAAAACAACTTAAAACAACTGAAATCCCCAGATGGTGACTATGTCAATGACCCTTAGTAAGTTTCTCTGTGCTATAAATACAGTGAAAAAATAATTACACTGTAACTTCGCTACATTCAGTTCTTAAAGCAGGATCAGGCATGAAGAGAAATGGATTTCTTAGCATTATCTACATTATCAAACTCAAAATTAAATGGCAATTTCTCCACAAACCAATCACACATTAGAGAGACCATCAGTGTTATAAATTCTCTAGCAGGGATAGAAACAGCCTCCAAGAAGGTTCTAAATGGTTCATTCAAAATGGAATCTTAAAATCGCTTGAATTTTAAGTGGGTTGATACAGAGTTGGAGGAAAATAAAGTAGTTTCAAAGTTTTGATCATATGTAATTGCTGATATCCAAATGTTTGACTTGGGAAGTAGAAATTCAAAATGAAGGACCATATTTGCTTTTATTTAAATCTACCATATTCATTTCACAATAGTTACTTCACTGACAAAATTTGCATTTATTTCTAATTTAAAATTCAAAATGAGCAATAGTAGTCTCTTTTTATTATTAACATCAACTTCTGTAGGGATTTCTGAAGATAACTCCCTTTGTAAGCCAGACTGTATTACATGTTGTTAGCTTAATACTTTACCAGGAGAAAAATGTAAAGAACAAAATAAAAATGGTAAGCATATAACCTTGAGGCATCATATAGACTGTTATGATTTGTGTCTAGACGTCTCCTCAAGCCTCATACAGACATAGCTGAGGCTTTTTCAGAGGTGGATGAATCTCTAATGTGTGATGCTGGGAATAATTCATGATGCAATGTTAGGTTGAAGGACACTAGGATTATGAGTGTGATTGCTACCCCCTAAGTATCCTGAATAAGGTTTAAAAAAAGGGGGGTAGAAAGAAAGATCTGTGGTTGTCCCATGCATGCCTTTATTGTCCCTGGTTGCCATGAACAGCGTCTACTCTCAGATGCCCCTCTGCCAACCCATCCTCCCTTGGAGTCATTCAATTATGACTCCCTTGGAGTCATTCATTCTATAAACTGTAAGTTAAGTAAACCTTTCTCCTTTTAACTTTGGGTGTTGGGTATTTTGTCTCAACAACAAAACAAAAGTAACTAATACAGAATTTGGTACCAAAAAATGGGGTTATTGCTGTGATTATATGTGACCATATGATTCAGAAGCCTTGGGGATTAGCTTGTGAGAAGAGTTTGGAAAGGTTCAGAGGTATGGGCAGAAAAAAGTAAAGTTGGAACATCTTAGGCCCTACTTGATGGGAGATTCTGGTCAGAGCTCAGGAAACCAGAAGTGTGATAGAAATCCTACAAGTTAAGATAATGCTCAGGAGGTTTCTGCTTTGTATGGCTATTGGACTCCAGACAATGTGGGTTATGGCTTGGCAGAAAGTTTATCTGCATTTTACTTATGTCCAGAGCCTTTGCCTGAGACTAAGATTAAGGGCAATGGACTAATTAATTTTTCAGAAAAAATTTCAAGGTTGTCTAATGTTGATATAGTGGCATGGTTGCTGTTGTCAGATTTTATCTACACCTATGTTAAAAATCAAGGTCAAAGAGCCCAGCAGAAGGATTCAAAATGTTATGTATGGCCAGAAAGGAAGCCCCAATAAAGCTATAAACTGCAAAAGTAAAACAGAGGAGGTCTTGATTGTTGAGAAGGAATAGGATAATAGGAAAAATCACCTGATAGCACCACAAGAAGCAGAAAGACTTCACCCTTTGCAGTCTCAAATTGCAAATGTGAAACACTGCTTTAAGAAGAGAGCCCTGGAACACTATATTGCAGAATGGCAGTGGCCTAGGGAAGTTATTCCTTGGGATTTAGTTCATGAGCACTAGAAATGTACAGTCAAAAGAGAAAGAAGCTGCTCTGACTGGCAGTAGACCTTGATGTCATAGATGTGGTGCTGGTTTTAGTCACATGGAGAATGCAAAAGTTGTGGGATCAGGAAGGGTTTCACCTAGACTTCAGAAGGAGGCTTGGGAGGCCATGCACTGTGCCCCCAAGAGGGCAGTGTAGGAAGCTGAGTGTGAAGCCAAAGACACAGTGACAGCCTCAGGAGTTTGGAGAAGTCAGGAATAAGGAGGAAAACAGCAAAGGGAAGGAAGAGCCTGCTAAAGAGAAAAGCCATGGGAGCTCAATCAGAAGTACCATAGAGGTGAAGCCACCCTAACTCTTTGGAGTTCACAACTTGCAACAGATTCTTAAGGGTACTGGAAATGAAATTGTGGGATTTAATGTTTGTCCTGATAGATTTTGGTCTTGCTTTGTTCCCATTCTTTGCTAACCCATTCTTTACAAATTTTGGAATGGAAGTTTCTAACCCATGCCATTGTATATTGGAAGCATTTAACTTTCTTTTCATTTTTACAGGGTCTTGCAGATAATAGTTTGCCTTAAATCTCAGAGAAGTCTTAGTACTTGGACTTTTCAGGAATGCTAAACCTGTAAGGACTTGTATAACTCTTGGAGACAGACTAAACTAAACATCTTTTGCTTAAAGGTATATTCATGAGTCTTTGTAGGGGTCAGGGATAGAATGTTATGGTTTGTATATAGATATGGTTTGTGTATAGATATCCTCCCCAAATCCTATGGCAGTCACAGGTAGAGCTTTCTCAGAGGTGACTGGGCCTAGAGTATGTGAGGTTAAGATTAGTTCATGGTGCAGTGCTAGGCTCAAGGCACCAGGATTAATATTGTGAGTGCTATCTGCCCTTAGTAGCCTGGATAAAATAAAAAGGAAGATCTGGGTAGTCTCTTGCTTACTTGTGTTCACTGCCTTCTGCTTCCCATAAACTGGTTCAACTCTGCCATCCCTCTCTGACAAGCCATCCTGCCTTGGAGTCAAACAATTATGGACTGAAAACTCTACAAAGTGTGAGTTAAATAAACCTTTCTGCTTTTTGGGTATTGGGTATTTTGTCTCAGCAAAGAAAGATAAGTAACTAAGGCACAGAAATGGAGTAAATAATCACACTGGTGAAATTGAGTCCTCTGGCATGTTTTAAACTATTGTCATGATTAAATAATTTTATATAAAAATTTAGGAAACTTTTAGTATTACAGTGCAAGAATTGCCTTCATAAAGCTTTTACATAAACTTTTGCAACTATAAGAAATTCAACTTTCATTATTAGCTTGTGAGATTTAGTTTGACATTTCTGTCAAATGTGTATAATTTGCCATATAATAGAGCTGAATTTTATCTCTAGTGTTTAAATTACAAGATGTACTTTGGCTTTATTGTTAACTTTCATTTTTTTTTATTCTTCATTTTAAGTCTGTACTGTCTCCTTCTTTCATGATGGATTTCTGATCTTTTATAGGAAGATCATACATTTTTGCAAGTTTCATGATCCAATTTTCATATGATGCATACTTTATGTGTCTTTTCTTAGTTTCTCATTTGTAACTGTGAAGTATATTACAATTAACCATTTTCCAGTTTATTTGACCATGTAAATGCTTGTTATTTTTGTTGATTTTATAAAACAGATTTTTTATTGTTTTGGCAAACATGATACAGAGACTATAAACAAAGCACCAGAATGGGCCATAAATTTTTTTTTCTGCTAAATCGAGTTCCATTGCTGAACTGAGAATACATGTTTAATGCAGATTAGATATGTTTCAAAAATATTATAACAATTCCAATACATTTGCTTTCTTTTAATAGAAAATATGTTACAGATATATTGAATTCAGCTTGCAACTGACAGATTCCTGATGAAATTTCATGCAACAGGCACTTGGGATCAACTTGTTTTTCAGGATCAGATAATTAAAAAGTATATGGAAAGTCTTCAATTTTAAAAACTTTCAAACTTTTGTAAAGAAATTTTTACAAGTCCTGTTCTGCAGTTATTGTGAAAAGGAGAAAATTACTAAGAAAACTATTAAGATTAAGAATTAAGAACATCAGGGGAAAATATTCTAATTTAGGCTTCATTATTTAATTTATTGAGGTGATCAGAATGGCTGCCAGTTGCCAAATGTTTCTTAATCACTGGAAAATTTAATTATGAATGTTGAATCATTGTTTCTATGGACAAACGAATAGAGAGATGTTTTCAGGTTTAAGTTTCTCATTTGTTAAATTAATTCCAATAATTTGATAATTTCCAATCTTTCCATTCCGTTCGATTTATACTGACTTAAAATTTAGTTACTCTTAGCTGCTATACATTTATTAGTAAAAAACAAACAATTATAAAGCAAAGATCATGGCCATGCCTGTTTCTCAAATAACATTCAGAATTTCCAAACCATTTTTATTTAGGAACAAAAACTTTATTGAGTACACCCTTATGCGATAAAAACCCAGTAAACATGTAACACATGTTTTGATGACTGATCTTTGGAAAATTATTTTCAGAGCACATGAGGAAATGATATGCACAGTATGATCTATAATGTGTAATTTTTTTATGATTAGAAACTAGTTGTCATTATTGTTTTGAAATTGTGGTTCTTGTCAAAACAGATACACTTCACCTACCCCAAGCACTGAACATATATTTCAATTTACTTTTGCTGTAAGAGCAACAGATTTTTATTAATTCTGAATTAACCCCCTGGCAAACAGCAGGACATAAAATGTGGTTAATGGCTGGAAAATATTAATTGCAAGGCTTTACAATGAGCACCTTCTATTCTAACCCTGAAAACTGCCCTGAAACTGAATTAAACTGTGATGAAATGAGAACCACAGTTACTTAACACATCACAGCTCTCTGATACATTCTAGTAACTCAGTATTCCTTTTATCAGTACCAACTCCATGCAATTACAGGAACTTGAAAGCATTATCAATCATCTATATATTACTGGAATCACAATTTCTTCACCCAGAGAATTGCCAATTGCAGAAGATTATGTCTGTATTTAAAAATGCATATTAACATTAATCTATAGAGTAAGTCTATATTTTAAATTTATAGTATATTTCCTTTTTATTTCTAGAGATTGATGAGGAGAAATAAAATAAAAATCCTGTTAAATCTTCATATAACTATTGTGGAAACACCGCTGATTTTAGTTAAACATCATAACCGGCTACGATTTTTAAAAGAACTGAATGCCTTTTGAAGCTTTTCTGAAAAGAGGAGAGAATAATCTATTAATTTTAGGCTAGGAATATCTTATAATTTAAAGTTATGTTCAGCAAATAACTGCTTGTCTTCCTAAATTTGCAATTAAATCATTGTAATCCATGCTGGATATGGTACTGCATCCCTGCAATCCAATCTACTTGGGAGTCTGAGGCTAGAGGATCACAAGTTCAAGCCCATCCTGGGTAACTTAACAAGACTCTGCCTCACAATAAAAACAATAAAATGTAGGTCAGTGACAAAGCACTCTTGAGTTCTATCTCTTGCATAATATTTACATAGATGGTGCTCCAAGATGATGGGTGAAGAAGATGTGTGTATTTCTAAGATTTACTTACTATGGACTTCCTGGCAGAAAGATAAATCATATCTACCATTGCAAAATAGCTCCGAACTGATCAAAATCCATTTTCAAATGGGCTTAGGGTCACCCTGTGGATTAACCATCAACTAAATAGTCCTCTCTCAAATGTCAATTTCCTAGGCCATTTTATCTATTTTGATTTTGAATTGCCATGATGTCAAGAAGGCATGAATAAAAGTGAACTCACTTCCTGTTGGTAATAGCGTTTTTCAAAAGAAGTCTGGTGATTTGCCTTAAATGTTTGGAAGAAGTAAGACTTTGGGTGTGTGTGTATGTATGTGTATGCATGTGTGCGTGTGTGTATACCTTTACCTCGGCCTGTCAACACATTTATGTTTTTATGTTTCCCTTCAACATCAAACTTGATCTTCCCATGCTGAAAAGCCCTCGAAGGTCTCTGTAGTGTACATTTCTTAAGCTAAATGTAGTGTGCTGTATATTCCTTGTTGTGGAAGAATTCTGATCAGTTCAGTGGTAAAAATGTGAACAGGAATTTAACAAGGGTCCTGGTAGCAGCATCTGATCCAGGAGTCAGTCTCAGCACCGCGGGCAGTCATCAGCCTCAAGATGAAAGAGTTGAGGACAAAACAGAGTAGTAAGAAGACAAATTGGACTATGTGTGAAACAGACCACCCTGTAGAACAAGGCCTTGGAGGCCCGCATGGTGATAGACAAATAGCAGCCTACAGAAATGACAGAGAATTCTGAACTAGGTACAAAGAGCAGAGCCTAAAGGAGAAGGCAGATACTTTGTTCACATGGTCTCTGCTCTTTCTTCCCATTGGTTACATCTTTGGGGCTGATACCAATGTGTTTTACTACAGCTTATCCACTTGGAGTACTCTCAGTAGAGAAATGAGGAAGCGTACCTTTACGTTTCTACCATCCTATCGAAAGCTTTCTTTATTTCCTTAGCATATTAGTTGTAACCTATTGCCCAAAGGTATAACTGTTTCACAATACACCTCTTATAACAACACTAGGAGGTCTTCTCAGTGAAATTAAATTGTTCTCTCTCCTCTCTTTATATAGTCTTTTTCCCTGCTTATTGGCTAATGCGTTAGCAAAGTGCTGCAATAATTAAATATCAACATTCATTTACAAAACACACTGAGATGCCCTGAGTGAGCCCAAGAAGCACAAAATAATTTGTATTTAGAATGTTCATGACCTGATATGATTCATGAATATGACTGAATTTTAATCAATTAGATGTATTTGATTGATGAGCCATGTAAAAGTTTGTCTTGTTATGTAAAATAGAGAATAAATAATTCACAGATAAGGAATTTTTCTAATGAAACTCATTGGGTGAGTTTGTTGTGAAAAAATGAACAAAGATCTAATGAAAATGAATATAGTAAGTAATTCTATATGTAAAACCGAGTTTTTCAAGTATATGACTTATATGATGTAGAAAAGACAATTAAATGCAACTTTTAGTTTAAAAACTCACATTTCTGTCATTTCTGTCCAATGGAAGGTGATAATTACTATGGAATTTCTAACTAATACACTGTACATACATTAGATTAAAATGCAGTGAGTGTAAATGTTCTGTGAATCATTTATGTGACTGATCTAATTGGCCACTTGTGTACCAATTAAATGGAGCTTAATATTCTTGGAATAATTACAGCAAATGCAGTTTTCAATAGATTTTCTGACTTTAATAAAAATAACATCAAAAGGATACAACAGCAAACTAATTGGTTGACAACAGGACAAGAAACTTGTCAAGGAGAAAAAAACCAGAGAAGTGATCAGAAAAGCTTGGAAGATAAGACTGAAGGAATAAATTTCAGATACTTGCGTAAAGCCAAAATCACTGAAAGGAGCTAACCAGGTCCCCAGATACTAATAGCAGGCTTCTAGCTCTGACAGACTCATATTCAAATTCTGCTTCCATGAATGAACATCAATTTTAGCCCTGAAAATTGCCCCACATTAAGTTAAATATATACAAAATCCTAAAATTCCAGGAACGATGGTAAATAGTTAAAAGTATGCCTTTTGAGATGAAAACCGTAATAAGGACACTAATGATCACTGCCTCTACTCAACACTGACCAGGAAATGCTCAATGTCAGATGAAAGAAAATATTAAAAGCATAAGAAATGGAACAAAGAAGGAGTTGCAGATCTACTGAAAAATTATTAGAGCAAAAAGCTGAGCAAGTTGATTCAAAAGCAATTTACATGAGATAAAATTAATTTTTATAAATCAGGAATAAACATATATGAATAGTATTCAAAATTATGCCATTTAAAACAGTATAACATTAATGTTTAACAAGTATGATGAAAGTTTATTGATAGTGACTGAAGAGAAAATAAAATTCAGAGAGAAATGCACTGTTTATTATAAAGAAAAAATCATTGCTTTAAGAGTGTGAATAGCTCTATATTAGTGTATAAATTGCAATTCCAATGAAATATCAAACAGTGGTTTTCTTTAAAAAATATCAACAAGTTGAATATTAAAAGTGATGTAGAAAGGAAATTGTCAGAATATTCCTATAGAGGAACCACATAAGACATTCATTTGAATTGATGACATTCTACCCCGATAATACTTGATACAGTGTCATTTTGGTGCAAGGATTTTTTCTAATGCTGCAGTAATACACAACTGGAACAAGAACTCAAGTAGGAATAAATAGGAAACACGAAGTTTTTCTTTCTCCTACTATCTGAAAATTGTCTCTCCCTTACTTCTTTCAGGCCTCTACCTCTTAGTACGGACTTTTACCAGGATACATTATTGAAGTTTCGTTTCCCAAAAATCTCTAGGAAATTTGATATATTGTTTCAAGTGTAGATTATGATAACCAAGAAGAGCTTCACTAAGTAATTTATTTGAACCTTACTTTGCTATTTGCATAATGAAGGAGAAGTGAAATAACCAAGCCCAGATGCAACATTTCGTCAGCCTTTTCTTTGGGGTAGAGATTAGTACATGCAAATACATTAAACTTCGGCTCTACTTCCAATGCTGCAGTTTATTCAGGTCTACACCTTTCCTTTCCTTTGCAATTTTCATTCCCACTTCTAAGTCTATGCACAAGTTGTGAACCTACCATTCCAGTGAAACTGGCTTCCTCTCCCTTTTTTACCCCTTCAAATTCTGTCCTTCCACCTAAGTAATCAGAAGTCCTTTCTTTCATCATCAGCCCTTGATTATTTGAATATTCACACCAAGAGACTGAAGTAGTTATTTCCATATCCTCACTGCAGGCCTTGAGTTCCTGCCTTCCTGTCATATGTTTCCAACTGAATTTATTAAACCCTTAGACTCCTAGTCTGGTTTCCTGGTTTAATTAGCTTCTGCCTCGATTCTTATTTCTCCAGTTCCTCAAACTCAACCCCTCAAATTGTAGCACTTTGTTTACTGATTATTTTACTAATGCATGCCTACATAACTGACATAAAATAAAGTTGCTGGGTATATAAATGAGTGAATATTCTGTCTCTTAAATGCATAGGCTGGAAGTTAGGAATCAACCATGCTGTTTGCACATTTTCCTCTGTGCTTCGCAGAGGGGGCTGCATTTTGAAATTTTGTTTTATCTTTTTTCCCTTTAAAGTAAAGAAAACTGAAGTAAAACACTATATTAATAGCATAAATAATGCATAGGTTCTGTGTAGATGGATGAGTGAGTCTGTAAAAGGTCAGGTGTGTGTGAGAAAGGCAGAGACAGGAGAAATTATTTGTCCACCTTCAAAGGAATTAATACAATGTTCAAAATGACAAGTTTTCTCCTAGAAAATTAAATGAAACCATCTTATGATTTAACCTTGCATTTATTTTTAAGATACTTATTTTTAAAAGTTAGATTTTAGAAAGTTAGGTTTTGTATTTAATGTATGAACGTTGGTAGTCTTTGTGCTTGATTTCCTATGTCCTTGACTTTTTCAAAAATGGTATTTCAGAGTAACATTTATTAAACTCTGGGATCTGATCTTGTTTTGTTGTCTGAAAATTAAGCCTCTATGCAACTGAGCACGTTATTCAAATATTTGCTTTATTTTCCACGTAAGTGATTTAGACATTGCTGTAGTAGGAAGCTATTCTCAGACAAATTGGTGTAATGCACAAAGGAAGGACATGTCACAAGTGATTTTTCAGTACACTATTACTTCTTCAGGCTTCAAGAAGGGACTCACAGTACCGCATCCATGCCCTCTGCATCAGTGTGTATGATGAATATGTCTCTCCAAGTTTGACAGCGCCTCAACCTCTTCTTAAATTCCTTGCTCTATCATTGGTCAACAGGTGGCCTGTCTCACTGAACAGCTGCTCCCCATATTGACACTAAGAGTCTCCTAGAAGGGAAGATGGAATTCTCCTTCTTTACTTTCTTTTCTGGGTCCAAACTTAACATGAGAATTTCAAATCCCAGACTTCGTCCCTCTGACCAGGGAATACTCAGAACTACACATTGTCCTAGTACTGATAGTTCTCTGTGATGGGACAGAGAGAAAGAGTACAGAGCATATACTAGTATGACAAGGAAGGGGAAAGTTTCCTTGCTAGTAATTTCGCGTTTTGTATGTCTGTAATGCCCATACCTTCACACAGTGTGGTGCAGAAAAGTCACTCACCATACTTGTTGAATGACTGAGAAAGCTTTGAGTTAGAATCAGACATCCATGGAAATGGTCTGTGTCTGTACTTGGTAGGAAAAGAAGGTAATTAATCACTATTGGCAGGTAAATGACAAGATACAATTTCTGTGATAAATAAATGCAACATGAAAACATAAGCAGTTTCTATTTTGGCATAGACTTCATATTGCTTTCCAGTTGGTTAGTCAAATGCCCTACATCTCTTTTCTTAACATCCTCTTGAACACATTGTATTTTTCAAATTTAATAATGTCAAGACTTTTTGCAGTAGGGTTTACATTTGATTTTGGCACACAATAGACAATTCCTAAGGCAACCTATAATTCCAATCCATTAGGCTAATGGATTGCAGCTGCTGTGTCATCTTTTGATAATAAAGTCTAGAAGGACATAAAATATAAAAATAAATAAACTAAAAAATGACTATATATAGCTAACATAGATTGCAGTTGGCATTTTTTCTTGTAAAAATCTAGTAACAGGCAGAATCAATAGGACTCTTAGCAATACATATAAATATGTATGAATAATTGCTTTAGAAAATATTGAAAATATTTCAAGAATGATAGATTTTTGTTTGAGGAGTTTTGGTTAATCAATATTCTTTATTTCCTTTCTTTCAATTTCTATTTTTAAAATCCATTATTATTACATGCCTTGCTTATTTATTATATCATTTATCATTATAGATTTTTTTCAAGTGGGTATTATTAAACCGCATTCTTGAAGATTTCTTACTATTAGAATTTACCCATCAGGGAAGGAGAAATGTTATAGAAGAAGATGAAGCATCACAAAAAGAACTGGTGATTTAATTTTTGGTCCTGGGTTATTGTTCCAAATTGCATGAAAGTAAATATGCTTCATTAAGTCAATGTCTTGAAGCTAAAAATTAGGAAACTTTATGCTTTGAAGGTGTATCTATTCACTGCAGAAGGCAGAGAGGAACTGTGGAACAAAATCCACCTGTTCAGTTCCCTACAATCTCTTCCTTTACTAACTTTTGCTTGGCTTCTGTCAACTGCATTAGAACCTGAACTTCAACAGAGAAAAACTCTTTGTCTTTTTCTATGAAAACAATGCTGGTGAAAATAGACTACATATCACTACTACCTGGAAGTTTCTTCAAGGTTAATAAATGTGAAAGATCATTTTTTATGTATATTCTGAAGGTTTCATTTTAAATGTAATCTTCTTCATGCATCATTAAGAAAGGTGTATACTTTGCCTAGAAGGAAGACATTGAGGTTGTGAAAAAAAAAAGATGGGGATTTTTAAAAAGGGAAAAATGATTAGAAGGGAAAGGAAAAGAAAGGAGACTGGAGAAAATGGGATGGAAGGAGAAGGACCGGGGAAGGAAGGGGAAAGGGGAGGTGAGGCTTCACTCTGGAAAAGGAGACCATTTGCTGCAGACTCCTTTGTGTATGAGCCACAGCCTGGAGCAGCGAGGAAAGCTGCACTAATGCTGCAGTGCTGCTCTGCTGCCGAAAAGGAAACTTGTGAGTCATCTGTAGGAAAAATGGACACACCTCAAAGCCATCCTACAACAAAATAAATTAGGTACACACCTTTAAATATTGCATGATTTTTCCTACATGAAAAACCTAAAATATAAATAAATTGGAAAGCAAAACAAAAGACAGATCATAGGAAACAGAGAGATAAATCCTTGAAGAGACTGAGGGAGGCTGGAGGGAGGGTAGGAAAAGGGAATGAAGAAAGACTTAAGATGTGTTATGTACACGTGCCGACTCCCTGTGATGACTGCAACCATTATGTGTGTTGAAAATATAAATGGATAAAATTAATTTTTAAAAAAAAATCAAACAAAGATAGAATAAGACCTTAGAAATAAAGACAGAGAGATATGTGTCTTCATTTAACGACACAGAAACTGGTAACATTACAAGGTCGATATGAATAGCTGAAGGTGTAAGTAGCTGTCAGTAGACCATAAACTGAACCGGGTGGCATCTCACCAGTTTGCCCCAAGCAAGAATTACGAAGAGAAGGAAGATAGCAGAAATGTGTGCTCCATCACACACTAGGGCAATGCCGAGGACGGCTTGAGGTGCTGGGAAAAGAGCATCTCTGCCATGCATGCTGCTAAGCAAGGCAGGACCAGCTTTGCTCCTCAGCCAGCCACTCTGTGCCCAGCACTTTTGGGGGCTTTGTTTTCATTTCAATAAAGGAGGATGAGCAATTGGAGGAGACAAGCTAAGCTGGAGGCAGCTTACTAGCTGTCTGGTGAGAGAACACAGGTAACCCCTGGGGGAGAACTTGGCCGAAACAAAGCAGTGCACAGCACCCTCTGAGCAAAGAGGTCTGAAACAAGGCGGGAATTAATGTGGTTTCTAGAGAGGAAGCCAGTAATGAAGGATGCTATGTATTCTTCTCCCTGGCTCCACCCTTGGTACTACGCAGCAGAGAAGAAAAGACCTCCAAGTCCCTAAACAGTAAAGGCTCACAGAATGATACATCCTTTTTCTAAGAGAAAGTGACCTGAAGATACAGGTGAAAATTATGTACAGCTGGCAGGATAAAGGCCCAGATTTGGCTGACTCTCCTGAGGCGCATGAGCACGTGCTCAGAGAAGGTTCGTGTTCATCAGTGGCAATGCTGATGACAAAGCAGCCCAGCTGTCCCCTGCTCCATGGCGATGTCCACATGGGCAGTGAGTGCAGGTTGAGGCTGGGGTGCTTATTCAGCTGTTCAGCACTGTTTGACTACTGCAGCCACTAATTAGGTCTCAGAATTGTGGCAAATTTCTTGGAGTTTTTTAGGGAATTTTAAATAAGGTATATTGGAAATATACTGCTTTCCCTAAAACAAGAGTCTACAAGCACCAGGGAGGTCACAACACATAGAATTACTAGAAAAGGGACTGAGGTTTTCACCCTTTTATCTAAATTTGTTGACAACTTAAAGACATATTTATTGTCAATCATCAATCCTCCCTTCAAATTCTTCTCAGTATTTGAAATAAGGAATAATTTTTATTCAGTGAGTTTTGAGAAAGGCTAATTACCATAAGAAAAATTAAAAACAATTGCCTAGTTTTGCATGTAACTACTAACTTTCCCTAAATTTTTTTATTTTAATGTAACTGATATTCATAACTTACATTTCAGTGAAAGTTGAATATTTAATACTCCACTTGACTCAATTAACTTTTATTAACTTTCCTATTTTATGAAAAAATTTTAATAACCAAATAAACTATAACAATAGTTATTACATTGGGTTTCATTATTTTCAAATTTAAGTGACTTCATGTGTAGTACAAAAATACAAATAGCAAGCTGCAGTAAAAATGATAAAATTACAAATCTTTGAAAATAGACTTTTAGATTTTAGTAAATACCCTTCTATTATATTGTAATACAATTTTTGCATAGTACAAGTGGTTGCATGACTTAGTGTGAAATGGATTTATTAACAATATTGATTTAAGTTATATTCAAAACTATAATGATTAATAATAACTTTACTTCTACATACTAACTAATTTAATGTAAAATATTTTAGTTGTGTTGTCATAAAACTTCTTTTAACAATAATAGAGTTCAATAAAAAATATTTTGGTTTCAAGTCTGCTGCGCAATTTTCATAATGAAATTTGAACCACTGCTTAATATATTCTTTTTTTAGATAATACTCGAATTGTTAGTACAGTAATGATGTTTCAAAGCAAAGAAACCAAATTTTAAAATATTTTGTTGCTAGAATGCACCTCGGTGGTATTGCGATTGCTTGCCACACTTGATCTTAGCCAAAAGACCCAGGAGCAATGTGTGATTGCTTACCGAGCAAAGAATAATGAGTTCAATTCCCAGTGCTCCAAAAAACTAAATAAATAGAAATGATAAAGCAGTTTTCAAAACAACACAAATCTATACCACAAATGCTTCAGTGATGCCTTATGCAGTTACACAATTTAAAATGTCGTCTTAGAGTATTAGTCAAGTGACACGAGAGTCTTTAACAGTTTAAAATGATACCAGGCATGTTGGTGGTCACTTGTAATCCCAGCACTGCAGAGCCTGAGGCAGGAGGATTGTTACAAATTAGAGGCAATCTAGGATTGCATGGTGATTTCAAGGTCAACCGATGCTACATAACCAAAACTTGTCTCAAAAACAAAACAAAAATAAATAAATAAAAGAACTTAAAAAATCATCTAAATGCTTTCTTCAGAAAAGATACTAAATTCATCTATACCAAGATATGCTGATTAGAGAAAGAGGTGACAGTCCTCTGGGAACAAAAGTAGTTCAGAAATCACTGTGAAAGCATTTCAGCATTCTATTGAACTCCTTGGTTTTAAAATGGGAAAAGTAGATTTCATCTGTTCTCATGCTATAGTGGTGGCTTTTGTGTGTAGATAAAATATAAGATATTATAATGATCATTTCCTTTAGTAAACAGATCATTTGTAAGCTTGAAATGGACTCTCATGAAAGCACAAATGGGATAAATCTAAATTGAAATTGCAACATTAAAAGTATCTCACCTGTCTTTCAGTGAATCCAGTTTCCCACTGTTGTACGTTCTTAATATATTTGAGTTTTCCCTCTTTTCTCTTTTTAGTTAGCATGTTTTCTATAAATTCAATGATCTAGTAAATAGTGCATAATTTAAAGGCTACTGGTGAATTTTAACTATAAATTTCATTTCTGTAACTATAAATTTCCAATTGTGATTATCTTTCTTAGGCACATCAAATCTACCCACACTGTAATGGACTTTTAGAAAATACCCATATGTAGGGACCACAGCAGTTAAAATGGGCATAACCACTCCACCCTCACTCTAATAGCTAGATAAAAGGTTACAAGTACGTATTATGTGCATCCACATGAATACCCATTTTAATTAAAAATCAGGTGCCTGAGAAAACAGTGAGATTTTTAATTCTTAGAACCCTTGCAGTGGCATTTATTGGCAGCCAACATTTAAAATGTGTCATATTAATTAGGAGACAAACAAAGGTGAGACTTTTCAGTGTGAACTATTTTTTGGATATGTATCCAAAATGTTCCTTTTGCAACTGTATCCTACCAGAAAATATTTGTAATTAAAATATATCTAACTTGAAAACAAGCACTTTTGAAATGTAGTGCCTCTGGCCCTATTAGTTTGTACAGAGTTATTAAAACAATCTAATCATCTCCAAATATATCCATCCATTATCTTGAGAGAGAATAGCACCTTCTAGTGGAATTTGTATATAAATGTATTTCTTAGGCTTGTAGGTAACATTTCAAAATGTCTTTGTCCCAGATACCCTGTCAGTGGGATGCTCCTAACAGTTACCACGCTTCCCTCCTCCTTTCATAGTTATCAGGCATACTTGGCATGAAGATGACAACTTGGGCTAAAAATCTGTCAAAACAAAGAATAGCTTACAGGCATCTCTAAGGCTGATGTAAAAACAGAACATGTGCCAACTGGAATGAAATGTATGCTAGAGGGATTCTCGTTCAGAAAATAGGTACAGTACTTCTGTATTTACTGAACTAAACACTTCGTATGTTGCAGCTATTTATTTCCCAAGTAGAGTGCAAGGTTCTTTGGATCTATAGATGAAGATAGTCCCTGTGCTCAAGTATGTAAAACTAAAAACACCTAAAATTATTGTGTTCTTATTGTGCTAGAAATTCTTCCAAATCATGCGTATCTTCTTTTCCCCACAGGAAATAGGTTGCAGGATTTCCAGTATGTGCCTGATATTGTGTATACAATAAAATTCTTTGCACGCAGGGTTTCTTTTCTTATGCACATACACCTATGATAAACTGTAGCTTATAATTAGGTTCCTAAGAAAATAAGAACAAAAACAGTAAAGTGGAAAAACTATAACAGTTTAATACAAGTTATATAAATGTGGTCTCTGTCAAAATATCTTATTGTATCCTACTTACTTTCTTGTATTAAGATAACACAAGGTCTATGAAATGAAATGAAGTGAGGTAAACAACATAGGCATTGCAATTTAGCATTGGGATATTATATAAAAATTCTTTGAATGCAAGCACAGAATCTATGTCTGATACTTTGACTACCAATCTGATAACTAAGACAGCTACTAAGTGATTGATATAATAAGCAGAATATCAGATGTTTATTTCATCACCATGACAACGGTGTGTAATGCAAAATTTATGCAAAGTGTATTTCTGGAAATATTTATCTGATATTTCCAGACTTAAAATGGACAGCAGAAAGCAGAAACTGACAACCAAAAGTAGAAACTATGGCAGGGGGACACAAATAAGGGGAGACCACTGTTTTAGATACTATCAAAATAATTAATGCTCAGCACAGTGCTGTGTGTTAGCTAACTAGTTAAATTTTGCATTTTATAAATGTAAAATCTTAAATTTTAGAAAGTAATTCCACCTCTAGCTACCTGAGGTGGAATGATCTGGGAAGATCATTCAGGTATCTAGAGGTGGAATTAACTCTAGACAGACCAATCTGGAGTCCCCACTGGTTTCTATTTTTCTAAGCTGTCTCTTTTATAATGTTTTGAAGAAAACACAAATGTAAGTGCAAAATTACACTATGGTGATACAGTGGTTAACTGCACCAAAAGTAACATTTGAAGTACAGACAGAGAATGGGTGAAGAACCATCCTCCTATGTGGTGTGGTTCTAACAAAGCCTTGAAAGTGGAGATTTCATTCACCCAGTAAAACAGGAAAGCATCTGTGTCCTAAGCAAACAGGAGAATATTTGATACTGAATATTTTGTCTTACGTCTTCAAATAACTCACTCTAGAAAAAATAACCAAACAGGATATTTTAAATCATCACTGTAGCTACTGATTCTGTATTGAGCTGAAAGATGAGTGACTCTGCCTAACTCGCATCACACATTCGTTCTTCCCTAAGGACGGGGTCTGACGGACTGCAATGTTGGATAATTACCTACCTCTTTTCAGCACATCTTTTGGAACTTGGATCCTTAAAGATCAACTGGAAGATTGTCTATAAAAATGCAATACAGAATTTAACAGATCATTCAGCCTTCCTACTCCAGCCAGGTGGGCATAGGGATATGATCCACCTCTAGAGCAACTTGGCAAAATGGCTCATGTGCACACAAAAATATGTCCATATGTATAAAGCATGGGGAAAACCTGAGCTCTTTTTTACAGCTGTAACATAGTAGCAAGACCAAATAAACTAAATACCCAGCAATCCAGAAATGGATGAATAAAATTGGGTGCACCTGTTTGGTGAAATGATATGAAGTTTAAAACAAATCTATATTCATTAACAATGATAGAAAGCTACATTATAATACTGAGCAAAGATGTTCTTTCATACTAAGGAGATATACATATGAAATAAAAGAAAATGTAAATTATTGTTTATGTGTACATGCTGTGTATACTCATGCCTACACTTTATAATGTCTTAAAATATAAGAAGGTGGTATATGATCATAGATTCCAACTTCAAAACAATTTTGCTTCTAGGGAAGGAGACAAAAAATTGGGTGGGGAATAGATACAGCTTAAAATTTTATCGATAGTTTTAATCTTTTTAAATTTATGTATGTATGTAGGTATGTACGTATGTGTGTGTTTCAAGGGTCTCATTAAGTTGCCAAAGTTAGTCTTGAGGTGCAAGCCTCAGCCTTGCAAATAGCTAAGATTAGAGGTGTGTGCCACTGCACCCTGCAGGTAAGGTGTTTTTTTCCTTTGTAAAATGAGGTTGCTAAAGATGCCCACTTCGTGAGGCTCCCTCAGCTCCAGCCCCTTTGCTGAGCACTGGGGTTTTAGGCTACCAGTGCTTCCTTGCTGTGCACACATGGACAGGAAGAAGGTAGCTGCTGAGATCCCATGGGGAGGGACTGCGTGGGGATCTAGGGGAGCATGAGGAATGGCCAGAGTTATATCCTGAAGCCCAGAGATACTGGACACATTCAAAGGCATCAAGACCAGAGGGCATTGGAGACTCAAAGAACAGGAAACCCACTGACTGGGAGACCCAGAGATCCAAAGAGACTCACAAGCCAGGCTTGATAGTGTACACCTATGATCCCAGCACTTGGGAGGCTGAGTGGGAGGTTGAGGCAAGAGGATCGTTGCAAGTTCGAAGCCAGACTGGGTTACAAAGTAGCTCAAGGCCATTCTTAACTGCAAAGCAAGTCCTTGTCTCAAAAGACATAAAACAAAAACAAAAAAAAAAAACAGAGACTACACAAAAACACAGTCTCAGAGAGTATGTACTGGTTACTTTTCTCTTGTTACTAAGACAAAATACCTGATGCCCCAAATTAGGAAAGGATTGGTTCATTTAGCTTATAGTTTGGGGAGGTTTCAGTCCATATTCATCTGGTTGCAAGGCAGGGTGGCATGGCTGAGGGGTAGCCGCTCACGGCGGCCGCAAGTGACAAGAGCAAAAGGGCAAGAAAGGGGGAAAAGCACACCTCCTTCCCTCCCTCATGCTGTATATGGATAACCTCTTCCTCTGGGCAGGGGCAGCACTCACACCAGCAATCCCAGCGCTAGACAGTGAACCAATCACAAACGCTAGTCAGCTGCTTCCATGACTGCATGAGGCTTGGACACTTAAAACAAGCCGCAACAGAGTAGGAAGGCCAGGAAGCTCTGAGAGATTCTGAAAAATGGAAAGACTTAGAGATCCAGAGATGCCCTGAGAGGCCAATAAATTCAGAGATATTCATAGAGATCCAGTGGTTCCATTCTGGGAAGACACACTGTGAATTAAAATTTATTTACCCAGGTTGGGTGTGGTAGCACACACCTGTAATCCTAGCAGTCTGAAAGCTGAGGTAGGAGGATCACTGTGAGTTCGAGGCCAGCCTGGGCTATGTAGGGAGACCCTGTCTAAAAAACAAAACAAAACAAAACAAAACAAAACACCTGAAGATATAGTTCAGTACCAAAGCCCTTGGGTTCAATAATCTCCAGTACCACAAAAAAATAAATACAATAAAATTGACTCACCAACCCCAGAAGTCCAGACTTTATTGAGGGGTAGCTTCCTGGTACTGCAGTTGACATCTGACTGTCCTGCAGGGTTCTAGATCCTGGGGTCCTGAACCTGTTCTTACAGGAACAGAAACTAGTGAAGACTTTACCCTGGGAGCCGCAGCTCTGTGTGGGTGATAACCAGGTTCCCAGGTAGAAGTCATTATTTCTTATAGTATTTCAATCAACCATGATCAAAGGTTACCTGATCCTGATAAATCCAGGCATGTCTATACATTACCTTGCACAGTTGTCTTTCTTTGTAGAATTAAAAAATAAAGAAGCACAGCCCACTTTGAGGATAAGTGGGGATAGACTTATCCTCAAGTGAGGAAGCAAGGGATAGATCATTTGATTTGCTGATGTCCCTTTTTATTTCTCTTTGAATTCACATTCAGTTTTTCTCTTTGTCATTAATTCTGCATCGACTGGTCTACTGTCCCCCTTTTCTTTCTTTTCACGCAATTTCCAAAGTGATTTTATGTAGCAAGACAGGTAGATTGTTGCTATTTTTTATATTTGATTTTTAAAATGTTGATTATATTAGGAGACTGCAACACACATATGCCAGATAGGAAAAATTGTGGATTAATTTTGGGACTTGTCAACTTTCCAGCTGACTATGGTGAGTTTGTCTTACAGAAAGTCATTATTTCAAAGAGTGAACAATAGTAGTAGTTTTATTACAACAACCTTGCTATCACTTGTTGTAAACATGGCTATAAAACAAAAGTTTACTATGTCTTTATTTTAGAATTCCATGCAGCTCTTTTGTGACATATAAACACAATGCACTAGAAGGCAAGCAATCTAAAATCATTGTTTCTTTGCACCTTTTCCAGTTACTCTAATAAAGATCAGGAAATTTTTTTTATCATGGTAGGAAGCAATGCATTTTGTGATTTGGAAACAACCAGAAGAGACTTTCAATTTGCTGGGTAAATGTGTGCTTCATTGGTAATGTGTGTACCTAGTAGGAGAGAGGCCCTGGGTTTGATTCCCAGCATCAGAAAAAGGGGACAAGGAGATTTCAAATGCAAGTTGTAACAGTTACTGAGAGAGCATTGATCTTATATGGAAGCCAGGTGGCAGGGTTTTGCTTGTTTGGTTTTTTTTTTTTTTTTTTTTTTTTCCATTCAGAAAAACAGATGGAAGCCCTACAACGAAGTTATTATTTTTATTCTGTTAAAAAAATTACGTAGAGCAATTCATGTTCTTTTTTCTACCTTATTTGTGTTTTGTGTACAACTAAGTATTAAAAGATAATTTTTCTATTGGGTAAAATTTAGCACTGTGCATATTGATTTCTTTTGAAGTCACTGCAATTGTCTAAGCCATTTCAAGTTTTTATAGCACCATAATATCCATTTTAAATGACCAAAAGGGAATAAAGATCCTAGGCTAATAGAATTATAAAGGTTTATATCAATAAAATAATAAAATTATCCTCTAGGAGAATGCTCTAAAATTCTCTCTTTACAGATACTACAGGCCATATGAATGCCACACAGTAATATTAATTTCCCTAGGACATTCAGCCTATTTGCCTAAAATTTTTGACCACGTGACTAAATATTCAGTAGTAGAAGACTTTGCACAATATACCCCCAAATTAGCTATTTTAAGTGGTTCATTGCAACCTATTTTGTTAGCTTTTGCCTGTATACCCTGCAGTGATAGTCTGAGAAAGGCAGATAAATGAAAGCAATAGAGATTCATGGTTCATATATTTTAATTATTTGAATTGTAAGTTATAACTTCCCATACAAATTTACAGAGACGAACAATCTCAATATTGTAAGAGATCTTCAAACAAATGTCAGAAGGAATTCAAAGGTTTTACTTTCATTCATTTCAAAGGAGTGTATTTCTGTTGAATCTCCACCTTTTAACACTGATTACCTGCAACATCTCCTGGCTCTTTCTGACCTGGGAGAAGGCCATGGTAGTAGAGAGTCTAGCAGGATAGGTAGGTGGTCAGGAGCAGCCTTTGTAGACTCCTCTATATTCCCAGATGATCTGGCAGAAGAAGATGCGTGGGACACTGTGGCCAGATCATCTCTTAAGGGGCCATGATCACCTTGAAGTATATTGTACTTTTCTTGCTTATATTAGGATAAAACAGATTTATAGACATATTATAAGATATGTCTTTCTGTGTGTTTCTTAATACTGATCTCTCTTAATGCCCTCTAAGGTTCCAATGTCTAGGTACAACAGTTTGATTAGGAGAGCTCAAAAATTCCGTCTCTTGTAGCAACTCAGCTAATTAATAGAAAAGTAGTATATTTTCATTAAGTGACTATCTCTTAGATTTGCTTCATTGAGGCAGGAAAAGTGTAAGTCAGACTAAGGTTTTTCTTCAGTATTTTTTGTCTCATACTTTATTGACCAATGAAAAGAAGCCTATAATCTAATTTTTTTTTCTTTTTAGAGATGAAGTCTCATTACATCATTCAGATTGGCCTTAAACTCATTATGTAGCCCTGGTTGGCCTCCAACTTGCTAGGGTCCTCCTGTCTCAGCTTCCCAAATTCTGTGATTGTTGGTATACACCATCAAGCCTGGTGAGACTATGATCTATTCAGCCTGATGAAATAACTCTTATTACCACTTTCATATGAGAGTTCACCCAATTTAAATTACTAAATCTTCAAGTGATATTCCTTGGTCTATCCTCTGCCACATTTTAAAAATACAAAAAAGGGTCTTTTATAAACTTTAAAATTATTTTAAATGAACACAGGATTCTGTTCATTGGGTTTTCTTCTTAAGAAAATTCATGTTTGGGAAATAAAAGAAAGCAAAGTGTACCTCACATTTTAGGTTTTTCTCACTTGTTTTGTCCACCTGGTTAGAGACTATTTCCATTTCAAAGGAAGTTATAATAAATTTCTAGAACAATAGCTCGATTCATAATGAGGTTAAGATTCCAAAACAATATTGCCTTGGGGGAAATTTCTGTCTCCCTTTTTAAAATGGTTCATTATCCAACAAGAGAGAAAACACACATCAAAGCTTTTCTGGCAAAACCTTTTCCCCGCTGTGCCTTTATTGATCCTTTTAAGCTTCACGTCTTTGTTGGATTTATTTGTAGGTATTAATGAGGGAGAACATGCAGCCCATGAGAGTTACACATTTGTAAGAAACCTTGAGTTAACTCACCAGATAAAGAAGTGTTACATTTCCAAAATGGCCTTATATGAAATATTTTAGTAGTATTAAAATAGGTACACAAAACATTAATATATATTTTTAAAGACATAATACATGAAATAAGCTTTGTTAATTAAAATTAAAAATATCTGTTCAGTACAAAATATGTAAGATAAAATCTAAGAGGTTTGTAGAGAATATATATATATATATATATGCCTTAAAAAGTATATATATACACTTATATATATTTATCTTAGGGAGTATATATTATACATACCAATCCTGGAGAAAGAGACCATTTAATAACTGATATGAGATTTCAAATTAGGAATTACATTTGATGTGGTGGTACAACGTAATCCCAGCACCCAGGTGTCTGACGTAGGGGATTTCCAGGAATTTGAGGCCAGCCTGGGTTACACAGTAAGTTCAAAGCCTTCTGAACTACACAGCAAGGCCTTGTCTCAAAAATTTAAAACAACAAAGCCAAAAAAATCAAAGTAAGAAATAAAAAGAATGCATTGTTTTTCTCTGTTCTGAACCTTTTCACTTGGAATCTCATTAACAAGTGTGCGTTTCCACCACGTATGAATATGGCGTAGAGAAAAGGAGAGACTGAATAGGTGCTGTATCCACGAAGAACATTTGGAAACACAATTTCTTAGTGGAAATTATAAAGAGAATTTTCAAGCTCAACTTGCAGCCTTCAGCAATGACTGCACCATATGAACAGGAAATTAAGTATCTGGATCTCACATCACCAATAGTAGCTATGAGGAAGCAGATAAACCAGTGCAGGGCGTGACGAAGACAGGACTGAGTCGTAAAGACGAGCAAAAGCTGTGTTTAGAAGAATTTAAGCAGATTCATGTTGCAACCTGTAGAGTAAAAAAGAGAACTAGGAAATGCATAACTAACAAATAATAATAGAGTATATGGAATAATGAAAAAGTATGTGATTTTGCTATCTAAACAGTAAATTTAGTAAATAACCAATCACTTAAAAATATAAATAAAATAACATCTTTATTCCACTTATTTTTATAACAGTGTTCCACATGGGTCATACATTTATATATCAAAATGATAGGTGTAAAAGAAAAAATACAGGATATGACAGAGGTGCTGAAAAAGATGAAATTTTTTACTTAATAGTTTTAAACTCCCTTGTACAGGTGTATTTTTTATTTTACAGAGAAAAAAAATAACAGAATTTCAAAACAAGATTATTGAGAGTAACAAAAACTAACACACTGCATATTGCTAGCTTCAAAGGAGTTACTCAGAGTACAAGATTTAGGGATGGAATATAGTCCAAAGAATATTAGCAAAAGTTTTCAATAGACTAGGAGAAACTAGCTGTGTAACAGTCTTACCTATCTCGGGTGTAAACATATATATATTTTTTCCTTTTCCCTTCCTTTCTTTTCCCTTTTCTCCATTGCAGTTTCTCTTTTCTTTTGAACAGTTTCTTCCCAATATCTACAATGAAAAGGAAGTTAAATGTTAACATCTATTCTTACATGTAATACAAATAAAACAAGATGTATTACACAAAAACCTATCAATGATGCATTTAGAACATTTACCAGAGGATAAATATACATGATTGATTTATTCTAAAAATAAAAATTAAAGCAATTGCTATCAATTATTACATATAAATTATAAAATATGGAGAATAATTAATGTATGTAAAATAGACTTTTACACAGTGTGAGGAACTCAATAAAATTACTGTCAAACAATAAAGTAGTATAATTCTCTGGAAACCAATTTAATGTCATATATCTGAAACTAGCAATACTAGTTTTCAGTTGTGAAAGAAAAGAAAATGCTAAGTGCCTATCACCATGCACAAAACTAAAGTCTAAATGGATCAAAGACCTAAGTATTAAAACAGAAACACTAAATCTACTGGAAGACATGGTAGGTAGAAGTCTTGGAGACATAGGGGTAGGCAGAGAATTCATGAACAAAATGCAAACTGCACAGGAAACACTTCAAAGAATCAACAACTGGGATCTCATATTATTGAAAAGTTTCTGCACTTCAAAAGAAATCACCAGCAGAGTGAAAAGAAAACCCACAGAGTGGGAAAGAATTTTAGCCAACAACCCCTCAGACAAAGGACTTATATCCAGAACATATAAAGTATTGAAAAACATCAAATTCCCCAAATTCAAAGACCCTCTCCAAAAATGGGCATCTGATATGAACACACAGTTCTCAGAGAAAGATATACAAAAGGCAAATCAATACATGAAGAAATGTTCATCATCACTGGTCATTCAAGAAATGAAAATTAAAACAGCATTGAGATTTCACCTCACTCCGGAAAGAATAGCTGCCATCAAGAAATCAACTGATAACAAATGTTGGTGAGGCTGCAGGGAAAAAGGAACAATGCTCCACTGTTGGTGGGAATGCAGACTGGTGCAACCATTATGGAAATCCATATGGAGAATTCTCAGAAGACTAGGATTGGAAGTTCCATTCAATCCAGCTGTTCTCCTCCTGGGTATTTTCTCAGAAGAACTGAAAATTTCATATTACAGAGACATATGTGCACCCATGTTCACAGCAGCACAATTTGTGATAGCTAAATCTTGGAAACAACCAAGATGCCCATCAACTGCAGAGTGGATGAAAAAGATGTGGTATTTTTATACAATAGAATATTACTCAGCTATAAAAAAGGATGATCTTGAGGTCTTCATAGGTAAATGGAGACAACTTGAGATTATTCTCATTAGTAAAATAAATAAGAATCATATTTATAAATATCACATTGTGTCTTTAGTGTAAAATGTATAAGAACTATAAGAGTAATAAAACCCAAAATGTGTAATTGCTATCGTGAAAAAGAAAGGACTCTAAGGGATATAACTGCATGTATGTTTGAGTGTGTAAAATAGATGACCATATTGCTGAATCTTTGTTGGATCTTTGAGCAGAACTGTTTGCATTCTCACTGTTTGAATGTGTACTATGTATCCTTTAATTTTGTAACTTGAACAACTATATTCAAGATGACAATGTGTAATTTATCAACTAGTGATTTCTTAGTGGGTATTTTTCTGTTTTTTTCTTTTAGAATTCTGTATTGTTGCTACACTTTTTCCTGTTTTGCTTTTTTTTTCTCTTTAAATGAAATTTTTAAAATGTGTAATTGTTATTGTAACAAAGAGAGGAAATAGGAAGTGCTATAAAAGATATAACTGCATGTATATTTAAGTGTATAGGATTGATAACCATATTTCTAAGCTCTTGTTGGATTGTTGAACATATCTGTTTGCAGTCTCACTGCTTGAACGTCCACTTTGTATGCTTTAATTTTGTAACTTAACTATTTCTAAAAGGACAATATGTAATTTATCAGCTAGTGATTTCTTACTGTTTTTTTTTTTGAAGTTCTGTAATATCTCTACCCTTTTTCTGGTTTTTTTCTCTTTAAATAAAAAAATGTTAAAAAAAAAAAAAGAAAAGAAAATGCTAAGGTATGTACCCAAAATCTACACTTACAACATTGGGAAGTTGCTTATAATAATGAAAATTAAACATTATGTTATTATATATACTAACTCTGACATAGAATATTACATAAAACATTATATAAAGATGCTTGTGTAATTATATCAATCCAGAAATAGAAATTGTACTTGACAAGTTTATAGCCTAAATCTGTTTTATAACAAAAATTATTTATATATCCAGTTGCATATATATATATATATATATATATATATATATCCAGGAAGTTATACATCACATGGTAACCACTGACATTTTTGTTATGCTTTTCAATTTGCTTTTTTAGTTTATTTTTCTCAAAAGATGTATATTGCTTGCATCAGATATAATGAAATTTTTACCTACCACCAGGGTCAGGATGGTCCACAAGGGCTCTCTCGCTAGAGAAGCAGAAGACGAGGAGCAGCTCTGACCAATGAGCTGGAAGTTTCAGAACAAGAGGGATCGAGGATGCAAGACCAATCCAAGGCTGAAGGTCATGAAGCTCCCCTGATAGTCAGTGGTGTGAGTCTGCATTGAAAGCCTGAGGAAACTGGAGTCCCATGTCCATAGGTGATGGCAGCAGCAAAAGGCATCTTCAAATAAAGGCCAGTGACAACCAAGATTAACCTTCACACATGCCCAGACTTTCTTTTGCTTCTGTTTCTAATCAGTCTTAAGGAGGAAATCTATGAAACCAGAGATGGGGCCATGATCCCTTTGTGAGATTATATTATTTTGGTGGTGAGTATTGCAGAGTTTCTCTTTGGTATGTCATTTGTTTAACATTAGCTGGTAACATACTTCACTCAAAACAAATTACTATCACTTACTGTGTATTTATGGTGTACATGTTTGCTGCATTAAACAGCTCTAGTTCTATCAACAACCACATTCAAAACAAAGAAATGGAAATGCTGAGATTTTTACAAGAATTTCTTTGTGTTTCAAAGGTCAACTTCCCCATGATTGAAACCCATGTCTCCTTAAATTTTAAAATATTCCTCATACAATTAGAATAATTTCACAGTCTCTGTCAGCAAACAATTAAGTTATGTCTACACTTTCTCCCTTTTTCAGTTTTCTGGCCACCATGGTGTGAGAAGCTCTTTATTAACATATGCAATAAAATGGGCTTGCTCTTGTAACTGACCACGGCAAGAATGATAGCAAGAGGACATGTGAGGAATAGAATGAAGTGAATAAGTCGGGATTTTATTACAACTGGAGAGATTACTCAAGATGGTAAAGGCTGGTGGGTTTGATGGCAGTGGTTGAGACTCAGGCCTGGTCATTGTGTTCTTTCTGAGGGAAGAAGGTGAATACTGCACACAATTTGGAAGCAACAGCTAGAATTTCTTATGGGACAGCAGAGTACAAGACGACTGCAAGACTGATGCCAACTTCTGGTACACCTGGGGCATGGTGTCTACCAGTGCACACTGCTGCCAGTAAGCAGCAATATCTGGTGACCAAGGGGATAAAAACAAAACATAATTACTGGTGTCTGAGTTTGCATGGACTTTCCTACCAGCATGGGAAAACCTGGGCTTTAAAGTTTTAAATTCAAATTTAAAATTCATAATAATAATTCATAAAGTCACCACAAGTCCTAAGAATATTATTTAGTGTTAAATATATTACTTAATTTTGATTAGGCTAAAATGTCTTCATTAAAATTCCTGCTATTAGAATATGTACCCTAAAATTATTTCAATATGCTCTTACTAAAATCAGAGTTTTGATTTTTATATCTGGCTGAGTTACATTCAAAATGAATTAATTTACATTAAGATAAACTATAGTCATATTTTTAGGGATTTTTTTATATACTAACAAGTTACAAGTAAAAATATTCAATTCATTTCTATATAATTCCAGGAAAGGTTTATTTTCATGAAGGTTTTGAAAATAAAACTGGTTATCTAAGACTGACAGCATGGAAGGAATATGGCGGGAGGATGAGTGCTGTATCTATGCTCTGTGACCAAATGACCAAACCGTGACTTTACAGACACTTGGAATGGAGAGGAGTCTTTAAGAGCATCTGATGCCAAATCCCCTAAAGAGTGTCCCATAACACTCTTACTGATGCAGGAATTATTACATGTCAGAGACTTGTCCACTTAGAGGCAACCAAAAGCATCTTTAGAAAGCTCTGTTTATAGAAATTCTTCCTTACATCAATAAAGACACTTCTCCTAGAATGTTCCTACCTGTTATGAATTCTGATTTAATTTGTAAGTCCATAAGGAGTAAATGAAATGTCTCTTTCAGTTGAAAGCACTTGGTTTACTCAAATCCCCCTGCAGTCTTTTCTTCTATAGATTCAATATCACTGTTTGGTCAAGACAGCCTCACCTGACACACTTTCCCTTCCCTTTATGACTCTAGTCTTAGCTCTGCACACCTTCCAGTCTGTGAATGTCTCCCTTAAATGTTCATGCTAAACAAAATGAGATGAGATGCGATCTAATAAAAAGAAAGCAGAATTATCACTTCACACCTTCCATACAGTGGCCATATGGCCAAAACAAAATACTTCTAAATGTGAATTATTACCACTCATATCAGTGCAACAATCTGATTTACATGTATCAGTTATTGTTCAGTGTGGTTTTAAAACTAAAGGAAAAATTAATACTGCATATTTTCCTTTAACATTCTAAATACAGGAACAAATTTTGCAATGCCTGCTGGACAGGAGTGAATTTTCAAATAATAATCTATTTTCTCTCTAAATTATCTTCATCTATTGGCACTCTTCAGGTCACCCTCTCTTAATACAAAAAGATCAAGAACAACTCTAAACCTTACCAAGTGTGCAATCCACACACTTTCTGCAAAGAATGCAGCTGTACTAATACACATCTTGATCATCTCCTTAGTATTTCAAGCACATCTGCATTAGCATCTTGAAAAGTGACACATATCAGACATCCAATTATTTTTTTTCTGTAAAACATCCAAAAATCAATTTCATAATCAAGATATTCATGGAAAATTATGTTTGTTTTAATATTCTGGCACCATTCCCCAAAGACATTTGAATACCAGAAAATAAGATTTTTTCGATAATGTTATGGTTGATACATTGTATCAACTTGAGAAGTTTAGAAGTTTAACAGAGAGACTCAGCAGGGAGCCAGGGTTCTTACTTTGCAAATATCCTCATTCTGTGCAAGTAGAGGGCAAGGAGATATGGTGAGTGCTAGACACACCCTGAAGCGGTAGGGGGTGACCTGCATACATTATAAGGGAGGAAAAGAGACTTGCTCTCACTCCCTTTAGCTCTGGTTGCTGCCTTGAAGTGTTGCCCCACTGCCATGCCACTCTGTGTTAGAGCCAGATAATTATGGACTGAATCCTCCATGACAGTGAGCTAAATAAACCTTTCCTTTCCTTCATTTTGTGTGTTGGGTATTTTGTCCCAGCAACAAGAGACAAAAGTAACCAAGACAAATGACAACAAAATTGAAAAGAGTGACATGGATAGGAATTTTTAAAGTATTATATTGGAGATTTAGAGGTAGAACAAGATGGTCACAGCACAAGACCCTCCAGTGACCAAAGGTGTCTACTGAGGGCCTTTAGATCGACCCTCTGCAGAGTATCTCTGACTGCCAGTCAACAACTACCACCCCCCTCAGTCTGCAGAATCCATATCAATCATAGTCCATTACTCTCTCTAGGGCAGTTTGAGTTACTTCTTCAGAGCAGTGAATGTTATAGGCAGACAATTTAATTAGAAATACAGGCAGTTAGATAGGTCTGAGCCCTTGAAGAAACCAGTACAGAAGACCAGATATCTTTCCACTACTTTAGGGTAGATTTTAAGACAAAAAAACAAAACAAATGCAGCCACACCCTAAGCATAAAACTCAGAGATTGATAGTCTAAATAGGTATCACCTTAATACCTTGATCACTTTGAGGAAGCCAGTAGCAGCTTCTCAGAAAATTGATTAAATTGGATCCAATAGTGAAGTGAGGGCCATTGCCTGTAGAGGATGGCCCTCACTTCCCTTTTGGATCCAATTTAATCAATTTTACCTTAGAAATTGCACTCATAAACTTATTGCTTGACCATAGTTCTGTCTCACCTCGTGCACACCTGCCTTGTGAGTTCCCATTTTTCTCCACTATCAGCCTGCCTCATCTCATGGTTTTGCTCTATAAAAATCCCTGGAAAAGACAAGATCCTCAGCAACCCACTTGGCAACCCTTCTGTCTCCCTCTGAGACAGAAGCTTTCTTTCTCTCAAAAAATATATTCTGCTTTTTAAAAAACAGAGCTTAAAAAAAAACTATGTAAAAGATCAAAGTGCCTGGTTTTCCTAATAATAAAAAGAAAATGAGAAGCCAGCCCAGCCCCAACACAAAGAAAATAATTTAAGAGTGATAGGTGTCATCAAAAAAGCAGGGCTCAACACAAATGACATAAAAAGACTATTTACAGAAATAATAGAAGAAAATTTTCCAATATGGGAAAAGGACTTGACATCAGATAAGTGAGGCACATAGTACTTTCAACTAGCCATAGCCAAAATAAATTTACACCCAGACATACAATAATCATTCTTCAGAAACTCTGCACAAGAACAGAATATTAAAGACTGTTAGAGAAAAGAAACACAGCATCTGTAAAGGAAAACCCATCAGAATCATGTCAGACTTCTCAACACAAACCATCAACTCAAAAAGAGCATGGAGTGAAGTATTTCAAGTCCTAAAAGAAAACAACTTCCAACCCAGATTGATGTAGGCAAAGCTATCTTTCAAAATTAATGAATAAATAAGATACTTCCATGTCAAAGAACAGAAGGAATTCATGACCACCAAACTAACCCTACAAAGAATACTGAAAGACTTTCTAAAGATACAAATGACCATATTTCCTGGATCAATAGCAGAGGGGGACCGCTAAGCAGGGAAGGCAACTGAATAGAGGAAAAGTAGGAAGGTAACGGCAGGGAAAAAGCACAAAAGTAATGTTGGCTGTAACCATTAATGTAAATGGTCTCAATTCACCAATAAAAAGAAACACAGGCAGAGTGGATCAAAAAATAATATCCATCAATATTTGATATACAAAAAACACATTAACTTGAATGGAACTTCATGGACTGAAAGTCAAGAGTGAAAACAATGCTCCATGTGATAGGGGACCAGATAAAAGCAAGGGTAGCTTGCCCATCAACCACAGAATGGATAAGGAAGATATGGCATTTTTATACCATGGAAAGCTTCTCAGCTATAAAGAAAAATGATCTTTGTAGCTCTTGTAGGTAAATGGATGCAACTTGTGATCATGCTTGGGTGAAATGGCTCAGACTCACATAGGTGACCATCACACTGTCCCACTAGCATAAAAAAAAAAAAAAACGAAGGAGTTAGTGGGATCCAAAATGTATAATAGATGTTGTAAAACTGAAAGGTGAGGAAATGTGTAAAAAGGGAAGGCATTAGCCATTGTTAAAACCCTATTATCTTGTTTTAAAGTCCTGTATCATTTTAATCATTTTGCTTAGCCTAGTTTCATTCTGTTTTATTTGGTTTGATTATATCTGATGGTATGGGCAGTTATTTTGAAGATAACAAGATATATTATGGTATAGTCATTGTTGATTTCCTATTAGCTTGTTTTGAATTCCTGAATTGCTTTCATTGTTTTGTTTGAATTCACTGTATTATGTTCTGTTTTGTTTGATTTTATTAAGTCTGTTGGTATGGGCAGCTATTTTGAAAATAACAAGATACATTATGGTAGTCATTATTGATTTTTTATTAGCTTGTTCTGAAGTCCTGAATCACTTTCATTGTTTTCTTTTGATTGATTTTATTCTGCTCTGTTTTGTTTGATTTTATTAGGTCTGATGGTATGGGTAGCTATTTTGAACATAACAAGAGGCATTATGGTAGCCATCATTGATTTCCTATTATATTGTTTTGAGGTCTTATATCATTTTCACTGTTTTGATTGGCTTTATTCTGTTTTATTTTGTTTAATTTTATTGTCTTATAAATAAATAAGACACACTGAAAAGGCAGAAGGAAACATGTTTTATTTTTTTTCTCCTCCAATTCTGGTAGCACAATTAGAGAAATTAAATCCATTTCTTAGACCTGAAACACAATACTAGACCTGCAATGCCAAAAACTAGTGCTGTCTAGCACTGGAACCTATGGTCCCTACCTATAAGCCACTAGCCCCATGCTGAACTGCTGGAAATGCCCATATGATGCTTTTTGTCTTCCATGTTCCCTGCAACCTTGATTCTAGCTGCTAGAGAGCAGAACAAATTCCAGAACAGAAGTTATTTTAGAGATCATTCCTGGACTCATCCACAATGCAACTAAACAATATCCAGAAAGCAATATTTATATTCTTAGACCATAATTCTAGGACAGAGTCTCTAATTCTAAATCCTCCCCAGAATCTAGCAGAAATCTGTACACCACTGGGACATACCTGAGTCTTAGTCTTCACTGTTAACATACCACAATTATGCCTGAGTTGTGCCTCCCCCCAAGATTGTGCAGATCCCTGTGGCTGTGAGACTCAGGAGCAGCACAACTTAGCATTGGCCTCTGTGGCCAAGACAAAGACTCTCCCACCCATGATCTGACCGTAGGTAGCACAGTTGTCTCCAAGCCATTGCTTGCAGCATCTTTAGAGACCTACATCTGGGTGGGATGGAATTGTGTTTTATACTATGAGATCACCAGCTACAGCATGGCCCTGGGTACACTCTCGTGATTTGATAGGTTCTTGTGGCTATGAGACTCAGGCATGATTCTCAGTAATATCAGCCTTACAAAAGACTGCCATCTCTACCCATACCCCAATCATAGGCAGGGTACCAAATTCTATGCCAATCTTGGCAAGGAGCAAGAAGTGATACAACACAGTGCTACTAATGGTTATAGAAATGGTTATGGAAATTGGACTGTTCTCAGCGTGATGAGTTTGTGGAGAACCCCACAATGACCAAGCACAGTTCAGTGACTGAATGAGAGATCTAGGCTACTCCAGTCCCAGGGAGGAAACTGAAGGGAAGGACTACCCTTGCTACATATATTCTCCTGGTTTGTGCTGAACAACAAAGCAACTATTCATTTAGAACAATCCCAGGCTTCAGTCAAGCTATAGTGTTAAAACAACGAAAACACACCAACAGCAGCATATCAGTAAATTCAGACTTGGGGACAATCCAGTGTTGAAAAGCGCAAATTGCTTCAGCCTTAGAGAAAATAAGTAGAATAATTAGAATTACTAGAAGAATAGGCACCAAAAAAAGCCAGATTACAAAAAAATAGGAATCTATGTCTAATCCTTCAACATTCAAATGGTATAACACAGCAAATACCAAGAGCTTTGAAAAAAATCATGAGGTTTGAAAAAAAATCATGACAGTCAAAAGAATGTAGCAGTAACTGTCTCAGTCATACACAATGTGGATGACCTTTTAAGGTCTTAAAACAGCTAATTTAAGGAAACTCAATGATCTTAAAAAATAAAAAATCATGGGAGAATGATTCAATATTCAGACAAACTTAATAGAAAGATGAAGATCATTTTAAAAAATCAATTGCAAATCCTTGAGCTAAAAAATACATTTAACACAATCAAAACTATGAGACTTTTAAGTGCAAGTGTACCAAAAAAAAAAAAAAAAAAGGATTTGCAGGCACGAACACAGGTATTTGAATAGACAATTTGAGGAAAAAAATAAAAAAGAATGAAGAGGAATGAAAACAGGCTACAAGATCTTGCAGCCATAATGTTAATTGAAGTCACTCAGACACACAAGCTTATACATCACATGGAATTTCTTATATGAAAAATTTAATATACAGATAAACTATGCAACAAGACAGATAATAGGAAAAAAAGAGAAAAAGAGGGAAAAGGTATTGTACTTCGGCACAGATCATGTATCTAAAAGTGTACTATGACTTAATATAATTGCATTACTTGTTTTATAAGTTCATTGGCTTACTAGTCTGCTTTTTAATATATTTATATGTATGCATATATGTATATATATATATATATATATATATATGATAATCAACTAAGATTTTATAAATAAATGAATCTGATGCTGGGGGGAAAAGAGGGTGGATAAAGGGGGGAAAGTTGAAAAGTCTTGTGTACAGGTACCAGTTCTCTACAGTGAATGCAATCATCAAGGATTACAAACATTTACTGTACTAATAAAACTTTTAAAATACTTTTAATAAAGAAAACAGGTTACAGAAATTGTGGGACAGCATTTAAAGAGTAAGTATTCAGGTCACTCAAAAGAAACTTCAAAATTTTAAAAGAGAAGAGAAAGTTTATTTGAAGAGATAAGAGAAAACTCTCCAAATTTAGAGAAGGAAATAAATTTCAAAGAACATAAGATCAAAAGCCACCAGTAAGATTTAACTCTACAACCATACTCCAAGACATCTTATAATCAGGTTTTCACAGTTAAAAGATAAAGACAAAATTTACAAGGCCTCAAAACAAAAGATATAAATTACACAAAAGGTTGTCCCAATTTGCCTTATAGACTTGTCAGCAGAAACCTTATAAAGTGTAGCATGAAATTTTACATTACTCAAAGAAAACAGAACTGTTACTCAAGAATATTGTACCAGTAAAAATAAGTTTTATAAATCAAGTGGAGATAAAGATATTCCCAAAGAAAGACTAAGAGAATACACCACCACCAGGCCTATCCTGCTAGAAATGCTAACAGAAGATTTTAAAACTGGAAAACACGTGAATAAATTACAAGACCATACCAGAAGTCATAAAACTTACTAATAGCAATAAAATACAGATGAATTCAGAATTACCTAATATGTAGATATGGTGAATAAACTAGTTATATCTTCAGCATGAAGTCAAAAAGCCAAAACTATTAAAAATAATAATTGCATTAGAATATTAACTGACTTAAAATAGGATATCAAAAATTTCAACTGTGAGGAAAAAAACTGCAAAAAAATTTTATTAATATACATTCTTTGTTATTTTTTGTTTCAGTTCTTATATCTACCATTCAATTAAGCTGCTATCATTTCAAAATATTTTAAGAAGAGAACACTATAAGCCTTACAATAATAAGACAAAAAATATAATAGAAAAAATATTAAGAATCAAATATCTTACTAGAGTAAATCACCTAGTCACAAAGGAAGTCTGCAAGAAGAAAAACAGAACCACAACAAAACTAGGGAAAAAACTATACAATGACTACATGAAGGCCTTCCTTAATAACTGCCTTTATGTAAATGACAAATTATCCAATGAAAAGATCTAAGGTAACTAAATGGGTTACAAAACAATGAGACCAAACTAGATGTTGCATGAAAAAATTCACTTCAACTCTTAAGGACATGCACAGACTTAAAGTGAAGCGGGAAATATGATATTCCTTATAAATTTAATAATCTAAAAGAACCAGAGTAACTGTACTTATATTTACATAAAATACACCTTACATAAAAGCTTGAAAAGAGAAATTGAAAGTCATGATTTAACAAATTATGAAAGGATGAATTAAGAACCAAATAGGTAGTTTTTAAAGAAAATTAACAAACCTGACAAATTATGTCCGACTTACTATGAAAAATAAAAGGAAGACTCAGCTCAATAAAATAAGACATGAAATGGCATACAGTGCAAATGAAACTACAAGTACAAACCATCATTAGAAATTACTATGAGCAAATATATACCAACAAACTTGATAACCTAAAAGAAATGGACAAACACCTAGATAAGTATATACACAGAAATCAAAATCAGAATCACATAGAAATCAAAAAGTTTGGACTGAGAAATAACAAGTAACAAGGATAAACCAGTAGCAAAAATTTTCTTATCAAAGAAATTCCATGATTAACTTATTCAAAAAAGGAAATAATTCTTCCATACATATTTTACAAAGTTAGAATTGCTCTAAAATCAAAAGACTATAAAGAAAAAAATTACACCTATATTTTGAATGAACATAAATGCAAAATCTTGGGAACAGCCCAAATACCCATCAACAAATGAATGGATAAAGAAAATGTAGATTTTTTAAAATACAATGGAATACTACTTAGCCATAAAGAATGATAAACTTGAGATATTTCTAGGTAAATAGATGTACTTTGAGACCATACTCTTAAGTGAAATAAATCAAGCACACATGTGTAAAAATCACATTGTCTCATGAGTGTGAAAAACTGAAAGTGTAAATAATTTCCAAAATGTATAATTGATATTGTGAAATAGGAAGAAATGGTTCAAATAGGAAGGGGAACTGGGGAGGGGAGATGGAGAAAGAAAGGAAGGGAAAAGAAAAAATAAGAACTGAAGGATAAAATGGAAACAAAGTTTTTGTAAATAAGGAGGGGAAGAGAGTTGGAAAGGAGGGGATGGGAAATATAGGAATCAAGTTATATCAGGTGCAGGTACAAATTCCCTATGATGAATGTGATTACTATGCTTAACTAAATTGTACTAATAAAATTAATTTTAAAAAACTCTCAACCAATTACTAGTTAACATCATTTGAGAAAGAACAATTATCTTTGTATTTCATTCTGTTGATGTAACATATTTATTTTTGTTTATTGATTTGCCTGTGTTGAACCATTCTTCCAATCATGAGAGGAATCCTGCTTCATCATAGTGACTTCAAACAAAAAACTATTAAAAGAAACATACAAGAAGGGCTGGGGATTTAGCACAGTGGCCTAAGAGCCTGCCTGGCAAGCTCAACGTTGTGAGTTTGATCCCCAGCACACACAAAAAAAAAAGTACAAGAAAAATTCAGGGCATTAAAGGCAGCAAAGATATTTTTTAGGCAAGATATTCAAAGCATAAAAATTTAAAGAAAAATAAAGAAAGTGGATTACATCAAAGTAAAACATTTCTATACAGCAAAGTAATCAATCATCAAAGTGAAAACTACCTGTAGAATGAAAGAAAATATTTGCCACCTATGACTGTGATAGGAGGTTAAATAAAGAATATACAAAAAATTCCAAGAACTCAAAGGCAAAGGAAGAGCATGATTAAGAAACAAGCAATACTTAGATAGGCTCTTTTCAAATGAAAGCATGAGTGGCCAAAAAATGGTCAGCATCACTAATCATCATGGAAATGCAAATCGAAAGCACAGTAGTATATCATGTCACTCCAGGAAGAATGGCTTTAATGAAAAAGCGCAAAGATAACAAGTGCTGATAAGTGTATGGAGAAAAGGCAAACTTTGCATAATTTTTGCTGAGAATGTAAATTACTATAGGATTAGAAAAAATACAGAAGTTCTTCAAAAATTTTAAATAGAACTACCATACGAGCCCAGCAATTCTCTTATTGGGGATATTCAAAGGAAACTATGTTAGTATATCAAAGAGACATCTGTACTTCCATATTTATTGTGGCACAAGCCAAGAGACAGAAACAGTTAATCAAATAATGAATAGATAATACTATTAATCCATAAAAAATTTAAAAATTCTGTCCCTTGCAACAACATGGATAGAACTGGAGATCATTGTGTTAGCTGAAACAAGTCAGGAATAAAAAGGCAAGCACCAAATGTTCTCACTTATTTGTGAAATAAAAAATTTTCTGTAGTGAACTTAACAGAGAAGTTGAGAATAGAATGTTGTTTCCAAAAGTTGAGAAAGTGTATGAGGAGTGGGAAGAGATAAGAAGTCGATCAAGGAATTCTAAGTTACATTTAAATAAGAGAGCTAAGACGTTGCTTAATGAACACAAAGTTACAGTTAAAATAGGAATAAGATGTTTAGAGTGCTATTTCACACTGTGTGACCAACAGTAAGCATTATGCCTTGTATAAGAGCTTCCCGTGCAAGAACAAAATACTCAACACCCTCAATGTAAAGGTGAGGAGATTTATTTGACTCACAGTTTTCAAAAGGTTTACTCCATTGTTTTCTGGATAACAGAAAGAAATGTCTTTGTTGAAGAATCTGGCATAGAACAGTTGTTCATCCCATGACAACCAGGAAACAAAGAGCTAGAGGAGAAGCCATGAATAAGAATATACCCTTCCAGGGCATGCTCCTGGTGATGCACGTCCAACCAGCCCTCATCTATCAGCACGTTTAGCAAAAATGAATTTGTGAGTAAGTATCGTGGTCCCAAGATCTAATCACCTTTCAAAGACATTAGATCTTCAGAGGACATTTTAGACCTCAACCATAACATTCTTCCCCTGGTCTCCAAAAGATTCATGTCTATCTCATTATGGGAATACATTTAGTCCATCTCTGAAAGGATACAAAACCTTAACAGTTCCACCACTGCTGAAAAGCCCAGCTCTAAAGTCTCCTTGGAGCCTCAACGTAAACACCTGTGTGTCTCTGTAAAAGTCAAAAAGAGAGTTGCATACTTCTAATATACAGTGGTACAAGGTAAACACCCCCAGGCCAAAAGAGAAAAACAGGAAAATAGTATGAAATCAGAACAAATCAAGACTGAAATCCAGTGGGCAAGCATTATATCCTACAGTTCCATGTCCAGCCCCCAGGGAAAGTTATGGTAAGATGTGAGCTCCAAAAAGCTTGGGCAGGTTCACCTCCAAGGTCTCTCATTCACATTTTATTTGCAATTTTCCCTTCATGATGTTACTAACTATTAAAGAAAATATGAGTTCATCAGTATCTCAAATCTCTTTTGATGGGAAGAATATCTGATCATATTTTATTTTATTTTATTTTATTAATTAGAAGATGATGATCCATCATAAAAGTTTTTCTGACATAACTAAATACACTAATTTAATCTTCTCTTTCTTACTAGCTTTCACTTCAGTGAGACCTGCTTTTATTTCCATCCATATCTTCATAAGCTTCATTTCCTATTTTCCAATCTCTATTTTCCTTTCCTTAAATTTCATTATGAAAAATTTTAAAATCTTTCTTTCCTCATAGATTGTATAAACATCCAGAGAAAATTAATGAAGAGCCCAAAACTGTTCTATCTTTGTATGCTGATGAGGAACATCACTTAGTTGCTTTATTCCACATGACACATTTTCTTACCTACTATCATATTTTCAAATGCTCTTTAAGAATTTTTAAATCAACAAATCCAATTTTACAGCTTATAAGAAAGCTCCAGAAATTAAATTTATGAAAACTACCAGATGATTATATTATAGACAAGTAAAGTCAGCTTTAATCTCCTGACTGCATACAAATGTTCAAGCAGTGGTATGCAAATCATTTTGCACCTGTCTTTTTATCACATATATACTGTCATTACAGGACTTCATGTTTTTTCCCATATGAACATTTCCTGGCCAAAGTAATAGATCAAAGCAAATATTGATCTTTTGTCACCAAGTAAAAATGCTAACTATGGCATTTATTAATGTACTTTCATGATTTAACACTTCAATCTTTTACTTTATAACCTGTTTTCTTTCTTTTATTAAACACAAATGTTTTTGATCTTCTATATCTCCCCCGTTGTCACAAAATTAATCAAGCTTATGAAATTTCACTTTTTCCAATTCTTTCCATTCCATATATTTTTTCTTTTTCGCACTTAGAGCTGTTATTGTTTTACTTTATCTCTTTCAAAGTCATTATACATTAAGTTTTGTTCAACACATTTTTGCACTATTTCTAGTATGATAAACCAATGTACTAATTTCTTTGTAAAATTCAAATAATGACCATATTTTTACTTCCAAATATTCAGATGTCATTTTATTTCTCTTTTTTGTTGCATCTCTCTTGGGTATGCTTTTAAATTTTACTCCATAATATTGAATAATAGCAGCATAAATAATATTTTTTTACATATTAAGACACATACTTACCCCAACCTATAATCTCAAGCTTTCAAATATATATTTCCTACATATCTCAAGCTGTTACCAAGATATATGCTGTTGACAGATGAAAAAAACATGAAAATAAATTTGTAAAACTCTTATTAAACACTTATTATATATACATGTCATAAATGATGTTTATGTCTTACACATAGACCCTACATTCAAACTCTAAGCATGTTTACTGAGATGCTATATGATCCTAACTGGTAAGAAAAGAAGCAATGAGGTCAATAGATAAGTATTTGACTGTCAAAGAATGCAATTCTTAATAACATAAAGATCAAAAATTTAGTAAACAAGGAAAATTCTCACCTGATATCTTTCATGCAAACATCTAATAGTTTTAAATAAAAGTTCTATAATATCAAAGTATCAATGTCTTTCCTTTTTGCATATTTATTCCTACCAGATTAAGTAAAATACAAACTTTAAGGACTGATTCCTATTTTCTTAAAATAATTATAACCTCTTTAAAAACAGAAATGAGCACATTGGCACAAGTGTTTATTTTTTAATTATATTTAAATGTTGTATAGAAACTTAGGAAAATTAAGTTTTTTTTAATGTTTGACCAGAAATTAAGTTTCAAGATAAGTTGTGGAACATATTAGTTCCAGAGTTGCTCCCAGGATTAAGAGAAAAAATAATGAACTAATTGATGCCTCCTGTTTTGATTAGGTATACCCAACTTTACTTCACTCATTCTCACTACTTCTCTTTATCAAATATTATGCTGAAGAATGGTATTAAAAGAAAAATGAAATCAGAAAATGATACATTTCTATAATATATTATGCTTAGAATTCTGTGAAAATTTCCTTTATTGGCTTAGAATAGGCAACTCAGACTAGGACTTTACTGGTCTATTGTATCATATCACAATAACCTATGGCCAACAAAATCTAAATATGTTGTCAAGAATTATTTGCTATCCTCAGTTTTCTGCTAAATGTGGTATATTAGTCAGCTTTTGGTCTGCAGAACTGTTGTGGGAAAATTTCCAAGTCAAACTTATCTCCTCTTTGCATTGAGGAGATAAGGAGGTAGCATTAATATTTACACTAGTTAGTCTTTGGGCCAGAAGAGTTTACTCTTTATGCTAGTTAATCTTTACACCAGTGGACTGTTGCAGGATCATTCCCAAAGGCAACAGCCCTCAGTTTACAAAGAGTTTAGTTTATGTAGTGTTTAAGAGTGGGATGTACAAAGCAAGTTATATAATTGGCTTAGGGCATTGAGTCATATAGTGACAGGCAAGCTAGTCTTAAATAGATTTGTTAAAATAAAGGAGTTGTTTATCATGATATAGAAACATTCCAGGATCAAGGGGAGAGAGTACTTACATTGAAAGTATAGTTAAAAGCCTCCTTGACTAGCCCATTGTGTCTTAATGGTAATGACAATTACTCTGACTCTGCTTATGGGAGGTAAGCAACTGGGCTTTAGACACTGTCAAGGTCAATTGAATTCAACAGAAGAAGCAGAGACTTGATCAGAGACCTCCAATTGCTTGAATCTGTTGATTTTTATGTACTATTTGGACAAATCCAAAACCCACAGGATGGGTTGTCAGAAAGGACACAAGATGAAATGTTAACACAGAAGCTGAGGCTGCAGGCTGCAGTCAGATTTCTTCTGTTCAGTTCTATTACAAAGCCCTTCACCAGACTGAATCAGGTCTATCTAAGTTAAACCAATTGGTCAAGCCTCTTAGTCATATCACAACCACACAGTGAAATGCAGATTACTGCTTGAATGAATGACTAGGAGCAGATTATTTTGTCTGGGGGTGAAAATTTCAAAGCAGCACAGCATTCATGAGTATTATTTGCTGCTTTTCACATTACTGCTTTCATACTATGAGACTCATGAGCAAAAATGAGCAGAGTAGCAAAATTTGAAAAATTTGCACTTCAGCCAGAAAAGGAGTGCATTTAAAGACATTATCAAGGAGGAAATAGTAACTAAAGATATTGCCACTATAGAAAATAAGTCTAGCACTTTCCACAGAGCAGTAGGAAAGATGGCTTGAGGGCTATTCAACAATTAGAAAAGCACTATCCATCTCATATCAAAGGAGTAAAAGTGCAAAATTATTTAGAAGACCTTCTTTATAAAAAATAAGAAAATCCTATATATACAATGCTTCTTAGAGAAATCTGCCCTGAGATTTTGCCTTGAGTTCAGCCACCCAAGCATGTAGAGGCCACAATGGCCACATTGCAATGAGGTTTAGATTTAGCTCTAACAAGCAGAATACCTTGACTCTCTCTGCATGAAGCTGGTGTAGCAGACATCCAAAATGCAAGAGGCATGGGATCCTGTAGTTTTCCACTACAATTTCAAAGGAAAACCTGGGAGGTCAGACTATATGTGGTGAATTCAGAGGTCCTAAAGCAAAACAAAACAAAAATCCCTGATAGCATGATAGATAAAAGTGTGAGCAGGAAGCCAAAGCTACAACAGAGACCTCAGGAAGTTAAAGATGCAAGGAATATGGGATGTTTGCTGTACAAAGTTGTAATCAGCAAGAGTACCCAGGCAAAAAAGTAGCTATATAGGTCTCAACCAAGAGTCCTTTAGAAGCCCACATTACACACCAGATTATAGGAGGCTGGACATAAAGTTATAGAATTTAGTGTTTAATCTGCTGGTCTTAAATTTTGCTTTCATCTAGCCTGTTCTTTCTACATCCATATTCATGCTTTTCGTAATGGAAATGTTTACCCTGCACCATTGTAACTTGGAAGTGTGTACTTTGTTCTTATGATTTTACAGGTCTCACATCTAAAAGAAGTCTGTGGAATTGGATTTTCGAGCAAGTTTGAGGAGCTTTGCAGATGGACTAAATGCATTTTCAAGGGATGGCAGTAGAATGGCATGTTTTGAATATATGTCCTGCAAAGGTTCATCTATTAAAGCGTTAATCCCTATTCTGTGGTGTTGTTGGGAGATGATAGAGCATTTGAAATACAGAGTCTACAAGAAACTAGGTCATTGAATGTATGTGCTTAAGGGAGGCTGTGAAATTCAAGACTCTTTTCTGTCTCTTCTTTTTATTTCTACCATGAGACGAGCAGCTTCAACACTCATCTGATCTCACCAAAATGTATCACCTTGCCAGACCCAAAACCATCACTGATTGAAATCTCTGAAAGCATAAACTAAAATAAATGTTCCTTCTTTTTAAATTAATTATCTAAGGTATTTGTTACAGCAGTGGAAAACTGACCAACAGATGGACAAGTTAATGATGTCTATCAATGGAAAAGTTTATAGTCATGTTTTAAAAGAGACTAATGTCTCTTTCAGAGAAGAAAAAAGTAGAAAATAAAGACCGTTTTTGCAAGAAATCTACCACAGTTATCTAGCTAAAAATAACTAAACTTGTCTAAATATTTTGATTGTCTGATACACTATCTCAATGAAACATTGATATTCTATTTACATAGATTCAAAAAGGTCTAATTTTATGCTTATACAAATTGGACTTAGTGCCTCCTGTAGAGTTCACATCAATTGGAAGTGTAGTAATGAACAAGGTCAATTTTTATCCAGTATCATTCTGAAGATAGCATACCGATACCAAAAAGACTCATGCTAAAATCTTTGTGATTTAAATTTTGTGTAACAGGAAGATCAAATCAAAGATGAACTGAAGAACTGAGTTCATACCAAAAGCAGTTGAAATTGTTAGAATCAAGAAAAACTGACAGATGTCAGTGAAATGTAAGAAGTCTAGGGCCCAGAGATCACAATATAGCTAATCTATGTGACTGAAGGCAGACCCTGTGCTAACATTTGTAAGGTTTCTAGTAAGAGAACAAATAAATACACACATACCACATAGCTACACATTTACAAATTACAAACCAACTAACATTCCGTAAGTAAAATACAACCACTCATCACTTGACTAACCTGTCTGTTTGACTACCCGACACAGCTGCCACCCAAAACTGGTGACCACAAGAAGACCCGCACCTATCCCGGGGCCTGCTATTTTATCTTCTATACTGAATTTATTTCACTTCAAAACATCTGGCCCAGAAGCATTTCAACCTCAAATCTCATGTGTTCATACTCTATTCCCTTCCCTGCAAACAGCTGCCATCTGAATGAACTTTGAACCTCTACATGCAGCCTCCTAATGTGAGACTGACTGGAGAAGAACCTTGTCCAAGTAGTCAAAGCAGGATCAGGTGCATCTGCAAAGGGAATTCCAGCATCCTGTGACTCAGCGCACAGTCAGGGAAAGACGCAGTCAGAGATTTCAAGGGGCCCTTACACTTAGCTCCACAGATTTCTCACCCTATCAGGAAGGTTATAGCCTGAGGAGCAGAGCAGGGACCTTTAAAGGGAGCTTTCTTGCAAGGAATTAAGTGAGATATAGAATAAATTAAGGATTTGAAAAAGAGAAGTGTGGGGTTTTTTTTTAACTTTTTATTATTTCAACAATACCAGGGATAAATCAATGTGCAACAAGAAAATGTTCAGTTAGTCTCACAGTTTTGGCAATTCCAGTTTGTATAATCTGGTGGACACCCTGCTGTTAGTCCTCTGGAGCTGGGGGGGGAGCACATGCTGGCAGGACCATATGGCAGAGCAAACCAATTCACCTCATGTCCAGAATGAAAGACAGACAGACAGAGAGAGAGAAACAGAGAGACAGAGAAAGAGAGAGACAGAGGCAGATAGAGACAGAGAAAAACAGAGATAGAGACAGCAGAGAGGCAGAGACAGAAAGAAAGAGAGAGAGAGAGAGAGAGAGAGAGAGAGAGAGAGAGAGAGGGCACTCAGAGACACAGAGTGTCCCACTCCCGCTGAAGGAGGGCTCCTACCACCTTAAAACCTCCATCCAGTCCCCACCTCCTAAAATCTCTACCACCTCTCAGTAGCACCACAGACTGGGGACCAAGACCTTAACATATGGGGCTTTGGAAGACATCTGAAGTCCGGACTACGGCAAGAAGTCTATGGTATTTAGAATTCAATTCCCAAATAATTAAATTATGTACAAGGCACTCATTTGCTGAAATTTTAAAGAAAAGATAAAATTATGACTGAGGCAGATCATCACACAGAATAAGATTAGTCAGCAAAATAATCGACGTGAAGAACTTCAGTGACCAGGATGAGAGACAGAGATATTGTGAAGAGAAGCTTGAAAAATCAAATTCCAAAAACCTGATGTACAAGGGAGAATTAGGAGGAAAGGAGGCATAGTTTTGCCAAAATGCAAGAGATTGGTTGAATACAAATGTGGAATTGTATGGAAAGTGGTGTGAACAGCCAGAAAAAGATGTGGGTACCACATTCTTGTATCATCAGGAGTAGGGTATATGAAAACATGTATCCACTATTAAACAATGGAGGAAGAACCATGTTTTGATAGGAAATAGTGTAGAAGAAACAGAAGATAAAGCAACAGAAAGAGTAATTTTTTTTTAACTTCTTTGGTAGTTGAGCCATGAACACATTATTCACTATTTTAGGGTCAAGTATACGGCCTGGCTCACAAATCTAGCCAAAAAATGACTAGATTTATGAATTTCACTTCACAGAGGGAGAAATTTTCAGTTATTCTTTGTAAGGATAGTAATGTCTAGAAATATAATGAGGAATTTTGTATTCTACTTGAAAGGAAACAACTTAAAGAATTAAATGCCTTTTCAATTCTGTTCCAAAATTATGTTGACCACAATGGTTAAATTAATTGAATTTCAATGTTTTGATACTTACAGCTAAATACAAACTGTGCGCAAAACACAGAATCATATTCATGTTGCACAAGAATTTCTAAATTACTGTTTTTGTGATTTAAAACTGAAAAATTCAATGTATTTAAGAAGTAAAATATCACAGAACTCCCACAAGGTTTTAACATTTGATTAAAAAAAGAAAAAGAAGAAAAAAATCCAAAGAACATGACCATCCCTTAATTAATGCAATTACTAAAAATATCATTAATTAAGAACAATTTTCCCATCACAGAGTAGTCATGACAGTGTTTTTGAAACTACAGGTTGCAATCCATTAGTTGGTCATGACTAGAATATTTTTAATGAAATAAAAGTAAAAGAAAACATGTTGTACATAACTATTGCTTGGTTAACCTCCCTTTGGCTGGTTGTAATGTCTATATCATAAAGATAAAAATCTTTTTTAAATATTTATTCTCTTTAAAAATACTTTGTTACATATTTATTTGTTGCCCAAATATTTATTGAATACCTACTGTACTAATAGTTGGAGATGGAAATGATTCTAGAAGACATGCAGAATTTCTTTACTGAGCTCCTAGGTACACAGGAAAAGGAAGGTAATCTAAGTCTCCTCTAACCTGGCCTGACTCTCCCAGTCTGCAGTCTGCCAGCCAGCAAAAGCACTGCTCTCTGCAGGGAATTCAGCTCAATATCTGAGGCTGTCATCACCAACACAGGAAAGGATATAAGGTAGGACAAGAAATTTTGAAGGTCCTGTAGACATCTGGAGACACCCAAAAGTTTACCTTGAACACTTCAAAGGACTCTGACCACTGAGATGTGAAATTGCCAGAAAATTTTAACCACAGATACTCACTGATATCTTCCCACCTAGTGTCCCCTGATTTCTCTCCATCCCTATAAAAAGAACACACTTCTCTTCATTCAGGGCACAATGGTTCATCTCACTCTCAGCCTGAACCCAGGCACAATAAATTTCAAGCCACGTTGCCTTTACACAGCCTGGTGGTCTCTGCCGCTTAAATATGTTACAGGTAATATCTATACAAACAATGAAACGTTGAACTAAAATAATAAATTGTCATGGGAAATTATAAATATCTAAATAGAAAGAAAAAAACACTAGAGTAGCTATTGATTAAGTTGATAACTAATGAACAAGTAAGTATTACAGCTGTGATCTGGAATATCTCCCAAAGGCACACATTATTAAAGGCTTGGCCCCAAGAAGATGATGCTATTGAAAGTTGGTAGAAGCATTAAGAAGTGGTCCCTAGATGGAAGAAGTTAATCATTTGAGGTCTGTCCTTGTAGTGGACATGGGGACTGTGGCTGCTTCCTTCCCTCCTTTGCCCCTCATGCCATGAGTTAGATGTACTTCTCCTACCATATACCTTGATATACAGCCCTGCCACGGACTGAAAACTTCACGATCAAAAAGCTATGACGGAAATCTCTGAAACTGTACATCAAAATATAAACCTATGCTCTTCATGTTGACTGTCTCAGGTATTTTGGTACAGCAATGGAAATACAACAGAAAATTGCTATTGACCAAGAGAGTTGTGGCTGTGACCACATCTGGACCATGTGCTTCAGATGCTTTAGGAATTGGTTTGTGGAAGGAATTTTGGAAAAATTTGAGAAACAGACTATGAGAAGCTTAGAATTAAGTGTCTGAAACATAATTTGATTCTTGTATGGATCAAAAGACTAAAATGCTGATAACAATGTGGACAGTGAAGATTATAGTAATGAGTTGCATCCATTTACCTATAAAAGTCTCAAGCTGACCCTTCTTTACAGCTGAGTAACATTCCGTTCTATAAAAATACAAGATAAATAATAATAACAATACTAATCTCTGTTGTTCATCAAAGGGAACAGTTTGTGCTTTCATTTTTTGCTTGTTGGATCATTTTTTCATGCCTGAATCTCATAATCTGAACAACTGCTTTGAAGATAACAATATGCAATATATTAACTATTATTAATTTCCTATTATTTTGTTTGAAAGTTCTGTGTCATTCTTTTTATTATTCTTTTTTGTTATTAAAAAAAGATTATGCTAAAGAAGTTTCAGGTCACAGTTAGAACTCTGTTAGGAATTGTACTAATTGCCATTCATATTACATGATGGTAAAGAACTAGACTTCTTTTGTCCACGTATGAAATTTTGTGGGAGGCTGAGTTTAAAGGTGATGCATTTGTTTAGTGGAAAAAATTCAAGATACCACCACATTCAGGTTATCATATGGGTGTTATTTATTGCTGGCTGGCTTCTGCCAGGAAGATTAATGGTGAGAATTGGAAACCAAAAGCAGAGTAGAAAGATTAGGAAAAATTATGCAGTTTGGCCATAAAAGGAGAGTTTTTCAATGTGCTGCCAAGGTGAGTACAGGCACTAAAAAGGTCAGTGCCACTGAGAAGAAGTCTTTGCACTAAGGAGTGGGAAAGGTGCCTTGAAAGCAAGTCACAAAGTGGCAAAACTCCACCAGCACAGTATCAAAGGTGTGCTGAAAAGTGGAAACTCATTTCAGACTCATTTGTAAAGAGAGCCCCAGAGCACGCTGCTCACACAGCACCACCTAGAAATTGTTTTGCCCTGATTTTTTTTCCTATCTTCATCTATCAAGGGATTCAGAAGCTACTAAAGCCATGGTTCAAGTTGTTCCAAGCACAGCTCAAAATTCTGACCATCTTTGGCTTTGTCCACATGATGCTGATTTTGCGGGCATCCAGAATGCAAGAGTTACAGAGTCATGGAGTCTCCTACCAAAATTTCAAAGGAAAGCTTGAGAAGCCAGGTAGCTTGTGGCAGAATCAAATTATTTTCAAGAGATTACATAAAGCTGTGAGAGTGAAGCTGGAGCTTTAGTGATGACCCACAGAAAGTTACAGATGCCAGAAGCCTGAAATGCCTGTGGAGGGAAGCTGTGGCATTGAGAAAGAAAGTAGCCCAGGAAAGCGGCCATGTGGTGGCCATGGTAACTGCCAAGGTCATGGGCCAGGCCTGCCTGAGAGTGTGGGAGCTCATGTCATGCCACCATGACGCCACATATGAAACTATGGATCTGTCGGCTTCCAATCTTTCTTTGGTCCTTTTTTTCCTTATAATTTTTCCATTCTTTCTTTTTGTAATGGGAATGTTCACCATTTGTGACATTATATTTTGGAACCATATAACTTGTTATTTTGATTTTCATGGCATTGCATAGCTGAATTTGCCTGAGTCCTAAAGGATGCTTTGCACAGGGATTGTTGAACAATTCTGGAACTGCTAAGTTAGAAATTCTTGAAGATGGACTTAGTGCATTTTGCATTATTAAGATGGGCTTGAGCTTCTAAATGCCAGGGAAAGAATTTTATAGTTTATGTCTCAAATGTATCTCACAGGTCTATACATTAAAGACATGGTTCCCCCGTCCATGGTGCTATTGTGAAACACTAGGATTCAGGGACCTATTAGAAAAAAATTAGGCAACTAGGGGGCCATGCCCTCAAGGGAGATATTGGGGCCCCTTCTTCTCTGTCTCTCACTCTCCAGACACTAAGGGATGAATAGCATTCCTCTGACATTGGCTGTTGCCATGATATACTGAGATACCAGAAGCCTGAAGTAGCCACGCTAAGTACTCATGCTGAAATGTGGAAATCCATGAGCCAAAATAAACCTTTTACTCTTAAACTGATTACACAGGTGTTTTGTCACAACAATGTAGCGTTAACCTATACTACTGTGTTTATCCTTGATATGCAACAATGGTGACAACAGCATTGAAAACTGCAGACTTAATCATGGTTTAAAAACTGAATTCCACAAAGGAAAGTGGCACTGAGGGTATAATTACCCTAAGCAGTGAGAACATCTTGAGTAAACTTCTGCATCACTCAATGTACAATTTCTCTATTTCCATAGTAGTTTTAACTTTAGAAAACTCAGGGTATAAGAAAACCATGTGAAATAAACAAAAAAAATTCATATTTAAAACATAAGGGGAAACTATTTTTAATTAGCCCACACATACCTACACATGTATCAGGAAGGACATTTTCTTGGTATGTAGACTCCAGAATTGTCCTTCACCATTCCAGTTTTTATCAGGCCTTTGAAAAGTCTATATGCTCACTGATGAACTCCCTTGAAAGGGCTAGTAGCTCAGCGCCTGAAATGCCAGTGAAAGCACTGAATTACTATATTATTCCTGAGAGTAAAACTCCCACCACTAATAGGACTAAAATATAGAAGAGATATTTGTAGGAAAATAGAGGAAAAAATTGCCAAAATGATGAGGAAAATAATCCCCAAATGCAGTACAACCATCTCATTTCTTGTCTGTGAGTTTAGCAGGATTAACAGTACCATGCCACATTTGGCAACACGCTGATCATGAAAAGCTGTTGGCAGCACTAGAAGAGGAATCACTGTGGGGATACAGGACAGATTCCTGGGAGCTGAAGAAGAATAATGCAAACACAATTTACAGAAATGTGCCAGATCCAAGGACAGGTTTATTAATTTTTTTCTTTCTGTAGTAGCTGTTTTATTTTATACTTTAAATGATAAAAATTTAAACCATGTATAAACGTCCAAGTGAAGGAAGATGTTAGGAGGCAGAAATAAATCAAATCAAAGACAGACTTACAGATTTTCTTACTCAAAATGTGGTAAGGGAAAAATGGGGGAATCCAAGGTCCAGGGAAGGGATTAGCCTTGTGCAGCCCAAGGTAAAGCTGATTTGCACACAACTACAAGTGAAGTTACAGGGTTCGTTCCAGGAAGGTGAAGGAATTGTTCTCCACAGGCTAGTACTTTCTCAGTGAAGACACAGAAGTAGGATCTGAAAGAATGAGACAGGAAATAAAAAACATAAAATGTAAGTAAGGAAAACATTTGAAGCAGAATCTGTGGGAAATGGAAAGATTTGCACAGAGTTTAAACATATTTTAATTGAGGAAAATATAGCTATTTAAAATTATACTTAGCCTTTATTATAAAATGTTTCTGCAATGGCTGAATGTTAAAAATAAATGATCTGAAACATATATTGTTCTGATGAAGCAACATAAAAGTATGCTCCCTGGCTGCTCTGAGAAAAAGACTATTTAATTCCACAAGGGTCACCTGGGAAACAGAAAATAGAGGGTATGTCACAGAGCTGCTTCCTCTGTGTGCAACTTGTAAACTGACAAAATGCTTATTTCTTTCAAAGCAAGAGGTTAGAAACTGCTTTAAACCTACATACAGCATACTCAGGTAATAAACCACGGATCAAGTTTAGCATTTATGCCTATGCATGCCTTTTTAAGATACTCTCAAAAGGGAAATACAGTAAACACTCAAGCCACTTTTAAAAAGATCAAGTTTTAGACAAGTCTAATGAGTTATACATACAGTTAACCAAATGGACAACCTTATGTTTACAGAAGTCTTTGCAATATTAATAACATTTGTCACCATTCACCTCCCTTTATAAGTAAACAAGCTCCCTGGAATAGTATCAGGAATATAAAGAGACTGCCTCCTGCTTGATGCATAAATGAAGGGACTCAAGCTACAGGAAGGAATTAACTTTCAAGAGTGACGATTTCAAAATTTCCTTTAAAAACTCTCTAACTTAAATAATTACTAATTTTTGGAAAACTGAATAACCTTAAGTGAGGCTGTGGGATTTCTAACTAAGGCAAACTGGATTCAATAAACATTTAAACACTTGCTAGATGCCGTGAAGACACTAAGAGGAAAAGGTGTGGAGACTTTACCAACCAACTGAGAAGAACGACACCTTTGAATATAATTGGACACAAAACAGGAATCATCACATAGTGGTTTAAAGCCACAACTCGAGTCATATCTAGAATGTAATTCTGGTGTCATGGAACTATGTCACTTTGCATAAATTGCTTTTCTAGGATTCAGTTCCCTTTTCTATCCATCCATATAAGAAGCTGCAAAATACATTAAATGATGCCCATCACTGATAAAGCAAGAACAAATGAAAGACAGAAACTTAAGTGACAGAGAGGTAGATTCAGACTGAACGATTAGAGTAGAGGCGATGGAATTCCCCTGCCTGAAACCCCCCACTTTATCTTAAGCAAGATATAAAATCCAAAGTCATTTCCAAATTTAAAACTTCTGGGAAAATAACTATAACTTACATATTTTCTGCATGAACACATTGAAAAAATATTCCCCTTAAAGATCATCTCCTGGAGAGAAGCTTTTCTATTTTGGAGAGATTGGATTTTATTTTCAGAAAATCTCCCACCTCCAGACATTTGAATTATTGTGTGGAGTGGCTGAAGCTGTAGATCAGCCACTTTTAGGTGCAGGGCTGGAGCAAGACCAGCCCCAGAAGCAAGAGGCACCTGAGGGGAGCCATGTGAACAAGCGGATAGGCAGAGAGATGTCATGTGACACCAACCTGCCAAGGTTGTGAGTAAACGCGCTGCAGTTGTTGGGCAGTTTTTCTTTCTCTCATCATGAGAGAAGGCTCTGCTTGACCTCAGCTTTCTGTATCTTAACTCTTGTCTTCATTTTGTCATCCTCTACCCTCTTCCCCCTTGGAAGTTCAAGAGCTGTGCTGGATGTGACAAATTATATCAGTTATCATCTGAATTTACTTTAACTGCAACAGAAATCATGGTCCATCTTTGGGATTTACATCACTATCATCACAAATACCATGGAAAATAACAACTTCCTCTGGACTTAGTAACTCTCTTGAAACAGCTTGGTTTGGATTAATGACCCAGTTTGAATGTGTCTTACTCTATACCCTCAGAAATCTATTCACCACCACAGCAAACCTTCCTAATGAATCAGCTAGAACTGAAATATCAACATAAAGTAAAATAACCTCTTAACAAACAATTTGGAGCATTCTGGAGTATATTATCCATAGCCCCAAATTCTATTGAGAATTATGTGCAACCCAAACTATTTACATCAAATTGCGGGATGACTCATTAAATTACATCCTATGTTTTCTCAGTAAATGTTAATGAAACATAAAATTTATGTATGTAGAGTCCAATTAAAATGGTATTCAGTGAATATGTTATTACATATATTATGTTTATCATGAATGCTTTATTATCTTAATTATATCCCAACAAACATTATAATCTTCACTTTACACAATAGACCTAAGCCACCTATCACTCACATACACCCACCACCAACATGGGAGAAGAAAAGCAGTATTCTTGCAAATTTTAAGCGCATCCATAGAAATGATTGCTTATGTATGTGGAAGCAGAAGCATGCAGCAATAATACACATATTTAACTTATCTTTTTGTCATTAATACGTGTCTGCAGTACATGTTTACATTCGTTTTAGAGAGTGGGGACATGCACACAATACAGCCTGTTTTCCTTTTTAGTTCCCTTCCTCTTCCCACGCCCTTCCCTCCACCTCTAAATCCTCATCCCCATTCTCACTCTCAGCTGATGGTCACGATGTATACTGTTTACATTCATCGGAGTTATTAGATTCCTTTGCGTGACATACCTTAATTCCACTTAGAAAACTGCAGAATAAAATGTACTCCATGCTCTCCATTTTTCAAATAAATGATTATATTCATAAATGCATTTAAAAATAATCTAAGCAATTTTTAACTACAGTTTCCACAAAGCAATGAAGTTTAGCATTTGGGGAGACTTTAATTTTTAATTTATCCAATTCATTTATCAACAGTTTTACAGGAAACATTTACTTCTTTCTAATAAAAGAAAAAGTAAAAAATTACTGTTGTAAAAGTCATGATAGTGGCCATTTGGGATAGAATGAAAAATCCAAAGAACCATGCAGGGAAGCTGTGTGGGGGAAGCTCAACAGTTTTATTTCTGATCAGAATAGTATTTATCCAGCTCATCATTTTGTTGTTGGGCAGTCTCTTTAGTAATGGCTCACCAATCAAAAATATTCTATGTTCTTCTTGCCTTGAACAAAGAATGAAATGAGAAGCGCCAAAAATGGCGACAAAAGTTTTGAAAAGTCAAGGGTGAAGGAGTAGGGGAAACACTTGTTTTGAAGAGCAATCTTGAGCCAGACAAAGAGAGGAAAGGATAAAAATAAAAATAAAGGGAAAACAGGCAGCCGCCAGCATGCCGCTCTGGTAAGTGGCTGTGGCTTGGCACACCAAGGCGGCCCCAGGGCAAGAACCATATCAGCGTTTCCTGAGATCGGCCATGCGCGCCATGTTGGACTTTGGGGCACTGGGAAAACAGGCAGCCAGTTCACACCTCTGGTGGGCGGCTGTGAGCCTACTGGGGCATGGGCTAAGAATCAAACATCCATCTCCCCTCCCCCAGCAAGTGAGAGCCGGAGATCTGAGCATCTCTTGCAAGTTTGACTATATACGATATAGTAAATAAGGGGGATTTTCTTCTGCCATCTCTTTGAAGGCAAATATTTTTATCTCCGTTTTGCTCTGTTCTGATCAGTGGTAGTGCTCTATTCAATATTATGTTTTTATAATTTCAGTATTTCCTTCAATATTGCTCTGCCTGATTGAAGGAACAACTATTGTGAAGAAAACCAGATGTACTATTGTACCTATTGATGTTATCCTGTAACCTGCTGTGAGGTTCTATATCAATTTCACTGCACTGCCTCAGTTGGCTGTGTCCTGTCTTTTTCTGCTGTATTTTACTACCTTCAAAATAAATTAAATAAATAAATAAAATAAGTAGTAAATAAGAAAAAAAAATTTAAAAGTAAATAACAACAACAAAACAGATCAGTAAGGTACTGAACAACCTGAAACATAATATAACTAAACAGATAATGGACTTAAAAACCAAAAGGAGGAAAATCAGGTGCTCTAAAGGATATAACTGCATGTATATTTAAGGGTGTAGGACTGATAATTATGTTGCTAAGTTTTTGTTGGATCAGAGAATAGAACTGTCTGCAGCCTCACTGTTTGAATGTCCACATTGTGCTTTAATTTTGTAACTTGAACAACTACATCCAATAAGACAATGTGTAATGTAACAACTAGTGATTTCTTACTGTTCACTTTTTTTAAATTCTGTATTGTTTCTACCCTTTTTTCTGTTTTGCTTTTATTTTTGCTCTCTTTAAAAAAATTTTTAAAATACATAAAAAATAAGAAATAAAAATAAAAATATATGCTTTGATTTTGTGACTTGAGCAACCTCTTCTAAGATAACAATAAGTAATTTATCAACTAGTGATTTCTTACTTTTTTAAAAATTCTGTACAATTTCTACCTTTTTTTCTGTTTTGTTTTTTTTTCTCTAAATAAAAAAATAAATAAAAACAAAAATACCATTTACATCTAGAAGACCCAGAGCAAGCTACTATGAGGAGTCACAGTGGTATCTCACCTTTTTTATACCATCCACATTTCATGGAAGCCCACAAGAAGTTCTACATGTGGGGTCCTGACAATTATTTTGCTCTGCCCTGGGATTTTGTTACTGATAAGCATATTTCTCCAACCAGCTTTGTCATACCCTACCCTCAATATCAATTTCATGATATCTTTTTGATTTTCACAACATCATTTTATATCATTTTGAGGTAGAGTAACCCCTCTTGTGTATATGAGTTACTATCCAAGCACCCCAGCAGATCCCTACAATCAGACAGTACCAAATCCCATATACATTATGCTTTTCTCTATATGTGAATGCACAAATGCAATGCTTTTTCCGCCTTAACTAGCTAGAAACTTTTGCAGTTAAAACTGCAACCACAAAACCCAGCATCACTGTTCCCCTTCTTCATATTTCAAAAATTTGTTCTTAAGTTAGACTTAGCAATTTCAGCATACATTTTTTCTGTCCTTATTAAATTGGAAATTTTCATCTTTTCACTTGAAGGAAGTTATGGCTTCTCTGTGGGATATCTAAACTGTCAGAATTACAACTGGTGTGTGCTGAGACCATTATTAAAGAGGAAAAGGGACCTGAACCCAAGTAATGAAGTCTCATGATAGCCAGTTTGATAACCAAGAAGGCTACTAATAGGAGAATATGAATGGATGCATTAAACAAAGAAAAGATTCATATCCCAGGCAGGATAAATCAGGACCATGATCACACCTCTAAGCAGCTTGAATTGCTCTTAAAATTTGATCACATTTTTTAAATGGCATGTAATTATGAATTATTTCTGAAATTTTCCATTTAATACTGTCAGACCACAGTTGACTCTTAGCAATTCAAACTGTGGAGAATGAAATTACAGACAAAGAATAACTATTGTGTGTTTAATTCCACAGTAAACCTACTTTAAGCTGGATGTAGGTATTACACACCTGTAATCCCAGAACTCTTAGGAAGCTGAAGAGTCACAAGTTTTAACCCAGCCTGATCAACTCATCAACTTAGTTAAAATGTGTTTCAAAAGAAAAAAAAAATCAGGGAGATTCACAGAGTCATATGAACTCCCTTTTTTAATTTGATATGAACCCAAATTGTTGACTATTTTTAATATTTCCTATGCATTCAGTTTTTTTCATAAAGTTTTTGCCTCTGCCTATGTCTTCAAGAGTATTCCCTATTTTATCTTCTAACAGTTTAAGTGTTTCTATCTTAGTATTTAGATCTTTGCTCCACTTTAATTTTAGTTTAGTTCATGGTGAGAGATAAGGATCTAAGTTTAATTTTCCCCATGTGGGAAGTCAGTTTTCCCAGCACCGTTTATTAAAGAGGCTATTTTTCTTCCAGTGAGGATCCTAAGACTAATACTGATAATTTGTGCTTTACTTGTCAGTCTTATGATCATTAAAAGTTAACTGCTCTACTCATTTTCCTTCCTTCCTTTTCCCTCTTTATTATTTTTTCCTCTCTCAGTTGACTTTCAAGCTGTAAATTGTTGTCTTTACCAAATGCTGACAATACCGCTCGTCTTTTAGGAACAAATGGTAGAAAATTCAATTTAATATCCGAACAGAGGAAATGTTTCTGAATCAAGTATAGTAAGTAATTTGGGGTAAATCATTCTGAAATACAAATTGAAGGCACAAAATTTCTTACAATCCTTCCCTACACCTTCCAGTTTTCTCCCTCACTGCCCCATCAAGTTCAGTCGCTTATTTCCCAGAATATGTGATACATCTCTGCCTGCTCCCACTGAGATATATTTTCCAGACTTTCATTAAAATAGTAACTAGATTGACTCAATAAACCATTGCTTACCCTACTAACATTCCCCAGAGCTTGCAAATTTGCATCTAATACTCCTTAGTGGCATTATAGCATTAATAATCTGTGCCTAAAGAGCTATTTTAAAAAACTGTTACACTTCCTCTTTATGGAGGAAGCATCATAACCTTCCATTTTCACAACACTCATAATGTAGCTTAAATGGAATCAGTGACTCTGCTAAATGATTCTGAGACTTTTATAATCTATTGTCCCTCCCTGTATTCCCCAGTTCTGAAAAATAATACAGCTACCTTGGACCAGCTGAATGGTATAGGCCTCTAGCATTTCTTTAAGAATTAATGAATTCTGGGCTGGGGATTTAGCTCAGTGGCATAAGCACCTGCCTGGCAAGCATGAGGTTAAGAGTTTGATCCCCAGTACCACAAAAAAAAAAAAAAAAAAGAATTAATGAATTCTGAATCTTTCAGCTTTCTTATTGCAAATGGGAATGAGACTGGAAGAGAGCCAAAAAACAAGCAAACAAACAAACAAAAAAATATAGAACCCAAGAAGGACATGAACACATTTTTACAAAGTACATCGCATCGGCCACTTGTAAAGGGATTCTTCAGCTGAGACTTTGAGATCCACGGGAAATCCAGGTTCACCAATACAGATCCAGCATCTACATATGACAGGCTGAGTTGCTGAGGAACATAAAGATGCACTGTGATGACTTTCTGGTCATCCTCCTTCTCTATTGTCTCTCCCTCCCCCCACCTCTCTCTCTGTCTCTCTGTCTCTCTCTCTCCCTGTCTCTCCCTCTCTCTCTCTTTCTCCCCTCCATACTTAAGTACAAAAGAGCAAGAATTTAAAAGTCAATTAAAGTTCTCTGGTGATCCCAGGTAAAAGTGAAAGTAAAAGTAATGAATTGGTCAAAAAGAAGACAGTGTAATGAAAAATTAACCCTAAACTAAATACATACTGAAAAATATGTTATCACCAACTAACAACTTCTGATAAAGGATATAAGCCAACTTAAACATGAGTTTAACCAAACCTCCATGGGGTTTCCTTAAAGTGGAGGACAAATGGAAAACCATCCCACTCATTCCCTAGAGCCCTTGTAAATTTAATGCCAAACCTAAGGAAGAACAGTAGAAAAAAAAAAAAAGGAGGCAGAAAGTAATCCCTTGTAGATCACACAAAGGCAAGCTAGTCATAGCCTTTAGGAAGAAAATAATGAACTATAATTCAGTCAACTTTTCTGACTCATTTTAAACAAATACAAAATCAAATACATAAATCCCACATGTGCAGCAAGCTAGCTGTTAGAATTTTTTCTTAAAATTTGTAAATGAAGCATGGATTTTTCATGCCAGTAAGTTGTCTTTGTGCATTACTTTCTTATATTTTTAATATCATAAGAGGGCAGATAAATCATAATTAACAGTGGGAAACTTTATGTGCAAGATATAATAATAAATGCATTGATGTGTTAAGCTTTGAGGTACCTACAAGGAAATTTAAGGTACTATACCTAATTTGCAAATGTACCAATTTTAGAGCAATTATTTTCTTTTCACAATCTCTTATCACTTATTTAAGGAAATGGTCATTTATTTAAACACTTAGAAGTTTGGTTTGTAATTACCACTAATTAACAAATAATCTTTATTTCTTAAAGAGAAGAAAGCAACAAACATTTACTGAGACGAAGTTTCATCTGGACTCATTAATTTATTTTCATATGGTAGATAATAAGAACATGCTGTAGAAACGAAAGTGATTTTTCATTCAAACAGAGCCATGTCAGTTTGAAGATTATGGAGATAGGGACAGAGACAGAGTCAGAGACAGAGACAGAGATGGTAGAGATGGAGATACAGACAGATTGGAGCTAGAGATGACAGAGAGAGAGTGAGAGAGAGAGAGATAGGGATCGGGAAATAGGAGTAGAGATATACAGATAGATACAGATACAGATAGATTATATTTTCAGAGCAAGGCAAAGGTAAGTTCCTCAATTACTAACAAATGAACATGAGAAATTTAAAAAATAATAATAAAGCAGAAGTTTGGCTTTTCATTTTAGTTCCTGCACTAGTTCTGCTCTTTAAAATTTAAAACCTTATTCACATTTGTACTTTACAAAGACATATCAACCTACTTCACAGAGCCTGGTAAGGGTATGATAATAATTTCTAACTGTCCCTCAGATCCCCCAAGGGATTGTTTCTCAGAGGATTGGGTAACAAAACCCATGGAGATACAATTCTTTAATACAAAATGCTAGAATATTTGCATAGAATCTACACAATCTTCCCATACACTCTAAATCAAAAGGTATAATACCGGTTAGGTATAACATCAAATGTTGTATGTTATTGCTTAAGGAATAATGTCATTAAAAGATCTGTGTGTGTTCAGCACAAATGTACTTTTTCAAATATTTTTAGTCTAGAGTTGGTTAAATCATAATTAGGACACACAGTTATTGAAGGCCTTATGTAATTTAATAAATAGTTCAAAAACATACATAAACACATGAAAATAGTTTCTTGTGCTTAAGACTAAAAGTGAACATAAAAAGAACTCTAAAATGACCTTAATCTGCACTGAATTAGCTCATTTGTGATGGAGGAAACATGAACATAACAATTCATACAAAATCCAAAATAAGACCCAAATAGGGATTTTGTGCCCAAAAGTAACAAATCTTATTGGCCAAAGTTCTGTGTACGCCCATTGAAAGAACATCCCGTCTTAGCAGACGCAAGACTATGATCCATGTGATTCTCAAAGGCATTAACAGAACATTAACCCCCAATGGGCATAGCTGAGAGAAGAGTTCACAGGGGAACCAGAGACATGACGGGGATAAAGAGTGAGGCATTTCAGACAGTCAAGGCATTTTCTTGTTTCATTCATACAGAAAATGTCTCTTATATTTTCTCAGCTGTTACAGGGATAACCCTAGAAATATAAATTCTGAAACTAAATGGGTACAAAAACCAAACTGAATTGATAAAATAGACTTTTGCATATGAACTTTATACATGGTTGCATACATATTGCAACTTAAATTTAGTGTTTATTTTTCAACAGAAATGTAGAAATAGTACATTAATATGAAACATTTTGTTGACACTTGTTTATATAATTACTATGAAATTTCTACCTAACTCTGCATTACAGATGAAATTATTATTATTCTTTTTTTCCCACCAAGAAACTCTAAATCATCCTTCTTGTTACTAAATGGACTAATCCTTTAATGCACGATCAGAAGTTTATTTCAAATTGCCCAGTATTTTCTAGGTGGTTGGACAGTCACTTTGCAAACAGACAAAAACTACAGAACACAATTGAATAATAAATAGAATAATTTAATTAGTTCAATTTAATGAAAAACTCCTAAAATTAATTTTGTGCTTGAAAACAGATTGCATTAGGCTTCTACTGGCTTTTTCTTCCTGCTTTGCTAATTTCTAATATCTTAAAGACTGAATACATCTTAATCATGTTAACATGCATTTTTGTTTTTATCAGTGATCTTCAGATAAACATATGTTTAACCAATATTTGCTCCTTTACCAAAACAAATAAAAAACAAGCAGGACAGCAGGACTACGTGTTCTCATCATTTTAATGTACCACATAACCCAGCAGTGCCCTGATGCAATTAGCACATAGCAATAAATGATTTTAAGTGAATAATTATATGCAATACGATGATGTAAAGTAAATGAGCAGGCAAGTGCCTAAGAACAGCAGAGTAATACTGCAATAAACCCCTCTCTTTTGGAAGGCAGTCAAGAAGTCTTAGTCTCTTCCTTGCATGTCTGAGACACAGTATTCAACAACCACAATGGAAAGGAGGAGAGGCTTATTTTGGCTCACATTTTGAGTCTAAGATTGGTTGACTCTAAGGCAGAAAGAGCGTGACAAAGGAGCATGGTGGAGGAAAGTCTTCCCTTATGATAGTAACCATGCAGTGAAGAACAAAGCAGAGTCAGGAAGGAAGACACACCATTGTGAGTCATCCTTTAGCGACCTACCTTTCCCAGCCAGGCCCCACCTACCCACCACCTAGCAACAGCGCACTCAGCTGGGGACCACACAAGTGGATGAATCTACTGGTGAGTGCAGCATGCCTATGTCCAACTACCTTAAAAAGCCTCATCTCTGAGCACATGAGGATTTGGGAACATTCTTGATCTAAGCCATAACACATTTAAGATGAAGTCTTAAATCTTCATCTCCTTTCCATGGCACATTCAATGTTTAAGCACTAAAGTCTGGGTTTGTTTCCAAGTTCTGCACCTGTTCTTTTTTGCCCAACTTAATGCTTCCAGGTGACATCATTTGCAGTTCAATCAACTCCAGACCACGTGGGAAGAACAGGCTATAATGCTTGGTTATTTTATGACACTGTTACAGATTGTGTCTGGATGTTTCCCCAAAGCCTCATGCAGTCATGGAGGAGACAGGCTTTTCATATGTGGTTGACTCTAGAGTTCATGATTAAATCATGGTCCAATGCTGGGATTAAGGGTGTGAATGCTACACCCACCCTAGGGCAGTAGTTTGCATACAGAATAAGGGACAGAAAGACATTTACCTCTACCTTGTTGCTTTTGCTGTTTTCTGCTGCCATAAACTGTTGCCCATCTGCCTTGGAGCCACCTAGTTATGAACTGAAACCTCTACAAACACTAAGTTAAATAAACCTTTCCTCACTTAACTTGTGAGTGTTGGGCATTTTGTCACAGCAAGAGAAAAGTAACTAAGGCAAACACACATATCAATATTGATTCTCTTAGACCACCCCACTGAGACAACCATGACTGTCTTATATTAATCCTTCTACCATACTTTTGATGGTCATTATTTCTCACTGCAAAGGGAACCTCTAAGTTTCAAACATGGTAATATCTATTTTGTTGCTCTGGGCTACATAATTTAATTTCTGCTTTTCTTCTGCTTCAAATGTCAAAATACTTATACATAGTTCTCTGTGAAGACTGGAATCCTTCCCAGAACTGCACCCTACCTGGATCCTCCAGAACATAGGGGTGGCCGATTCAGTCATTTTCTCTCAAAAGACTAACTATGGTCCTTTTAGATTTTTTTTAAACTGCAAGTTATGATTCCACATTGAATTAAAGCACTGTATTCATGTTCCTTTTCTAGAACTTCCCAGGGTTGTGTCCCACAAGTAACTTTTCACATACAAAATTGTCCACATGGTTCAAGTTCAAGTTCATCATTTTCCTGTTTGTTGCTGGATATTATGCAGCAGGTTTATCTGGTAAAGGTGTCATTTACCCTAGAGTTAGTTTTTCATAATTCTGCAAGTTGGTCCCCCAGAAACCTTGATAGTCATGATCATAGCCTTTAAGCAAGATCCAATCTGCATCTCATAGTCTCAATGTTGACCTTTTAGATCATTGTTTTTGAAATTCAATACAAATTTTTGACTGAAAGATAAAAACAATTTTGACTTAATGGAAATTAACTATCCTTGGATTTGTCAACAATTTTTTACCCCAATCTGAATTCCTTTCCCTCATAGAATTTTGGAATTAATAATAAGACTAAGAACCACTGAATAGTGAAAGGGAATTTTATTAGATCAGAAAAAGAAGTCAAGCACAAATTGACTATGATTTTTACTTAAGTAGCATACAAGCAGATTGTTTCATTCTCCATTTAACTTTAAATTATGACATTAGCCATGTTTCCCATCACTGAACACATTTAAAAGAGTAGAAGTTTTACTTGGCTCTTGATTTTAGGGGATTCTGTTTGTAGGCATCTGGCTCAATAGTAGAAACATAACGGCAGAAAAGCATGACAGAACAAAGATACTTAGTGTATAATGGCCAAGAAGCAAAGCATAGGAGTGTCAAAGAGGACAAGTGAGAGACCAGATGTTAAACTCAAGACACTGCTGCCATGACCCATTGTGGTGAATTAACTAATGAGCAACTTGTAACATGCAGCTGAAATAAATTGGCATGATGCGCACTATGGATGCCCCACCTGAGACTTGTCAACATCATAAAAAAACTGGAGGGGAAGATGGGGTGCAGCTGGTCCTCCTGGAGAAACTCATCATGCTGGTTTTCTGGATATGAACTCAGCTTTTCTCATCTTTGGAGGAGCTCAGGCCATTGCTGTTGCTGAGGATCACTATAGTTCTTATCAGGGAAGCTCTGGTCCTTACCTTGAATGTCACTTCCTGACTCCAGCGCAGATCCCTCAGCCTGCTGGCACAGATTCTTCATCCCATTGGTGCAGACTTTCTAGCTTCCACCACTGACCACTGGGCAGATCCTTGATACAGATTTGTGTTAGGGTTCCAGCTGGATTCATGGCGGATATTGCTACGGGCTCTAGGTCTTTAGCTGGACTCATGCAAAACATTGCCATGGGATCCAGGCCCTCAGCTGGATTTCCTGGGTCTCTAGTATGTGGACAGATTCCTGAACTCCCATTTGACTCTTTCGGTGAATATTATAAAATAATCATATAAATTATGTGTGCTATATTAAATCTTGACCCTGACTACAAAACCCCCACACACACATCCAAAAGTATGCCCCACCAATTCCTTGCATGATTTACCACAGCCAATCAAATGGGTACTTTCCCCTACCGGCTATATTTCACTCACTGTCATCCTTATACCCAGCTAAGTCTCCTTAAATGATACTTAATCTCCTGATAAGGCAAGTTCATAACTTCATTGGATATAATACAGATATCTTCATACAACCATAAATGCAACAGTTTCCTAAAGTCTCAATAATTACAGCATTTTCCAAAAGTTCACATCCAGATCTTTTTTGAGACACAAGGAAAAATCTTACCTGTGAATCTCCATGAAAATAAAAAACTAGTTACATAACCCCAATAATAACATTCTTATTCCAAAGGAACTAATATGGAGGATAGAAAAGAATTGTGCCCCAACTATAATGAAACTGAGGAGAGCAAGCAATAACCCTACAGCTCCATTTCTAACAGTGAGGGCACATAGCAACAAATTATGTGCCCCAGAGGATTTGAGCAGTACCACCCCTACGTTATTGAAATTTTCAGCACACACAGAATGTCTCTTGGACTGGATCAACTCAAAACCTGCGGCTTTCCTTGGCAGATATTCTACATTCCTAACATTTTAAATTCCTGGGCTCTCAGCTCCATCTTTGGTTTCACACACAGCCTTCTGATGAGCTCCGTGTCTGGTCTCCCAGACCTTCCTTTGTAATCTACATTTATGTCTCCCTGATCTCACAACTCTCACTTTCTAATCCCAGTAAAACCAGTATCATATGGGCACCACCAAATTCTTCTGTTAATGGTAACAGTAACCAGGCTTCTTTGGACCACAGTTGCAGTGACCTCTGAGTGCCGGGATGGCTAAGCAGAGTGAAATGAATTCCAGGAACAAATGTCCTAGGATTCTCTTCTTGAGAATCCCAGTAACATGTTTCTCAACTGAAAGACAGACACCTTTGAAAATGACATAGATGGGGTCTGTTTGATTCATGATATGCCATTCTTGTGTCTGTTCAAAGTACTTTATTCCTCTATAATTGAACTAGTCTCTTAAAAAGCCACATTTCTTGTGACCTTAATGGTGCTCGTGTTCTATGTGGCCAAAATCTAAGTTTTCCAAGTTTTTCTCCTTCATTTTGCCCCCAGTTCACCCGAGAAACAATTAACAGTATTTATGATTCAGCTTGAAATCTGGACTGCCTGGAAACTTCCTTCACTAGCTTAGTCAATTCATCACTCTTAATATCAGCCTCCTGAAAAATTTCAACATATGGACAAAATGTAGACAAATTTTTGCCAGAGCATAATTCAGATAGGCTTTAGTCCAGCTTCCAATAGAGTCTTTGGTCCCAAATGAAGCATTCTGAGCCTGGCCTTTACTATCTTCATTCCTATCAGCATTCTGATACTCTGAATTCTGACCCAAATCATTCATTAGCCTGCTTACAAAATGTAGTTCTTCTCTAGCCCACATATTCAAAGCTTTCCAAACTCCTTTCACAAACCAGTTCCAATGTCTTTTAAAGTACATAATCAACTACAGTTACAGCTATGACACAAATTTTCTGCTACTAATTTCCTGCATTAGTTTTCCCATCACCAAACACAATATCCAACATACATTCCTTAAAAGAGAAGTTAAATTTGGTTCACAGTTTTGAAATATTCAATCAGTAATCAGCTGGTTCTAAGGCAGAAGAGAAATTGCTGAAGAGTATGATGAGGACCAAAGATACTTTGTTTATGTCAGCCAGAAAGTAGAGCATGGCAAGAATATCAAAAAAGAAGTGAAGAGGGACCAAATGTACACTCCAAGACCATGCCTCCATGACTCATTCAGATGCACCCAGATGTGTTCTCCACCAATCCCAAGGTCAGAATCCAGAATCAATCAAGTTGACACTTTACCCCTATTACTACAATGTCTAAATAAGTTGTTGCAAATTTTCGATAAGTGAGAATGTTAGTATCACATTGTAGCAGATAGCAGTATGTGCTTTCCTTGATGTCAATTATGTGACTGTGTTATTAGAAAAATACTTTTATAAAGGAATTTTCTAATTTGTCTTTCTGAGGAAGACATTAACTTATCTAGTTAAATAAGGCACTAATAACTTTGGTAAAACTAGACTGTTGGTTGATCATTTTCCAAGTTCAATTAGTCAACATTAAATAATTTTCTATCAGGTAGAGAACATATTAATGGCTAGCTATTATAACTAACTGACTTGGGAAGACCCACTGAAAAGTACCATTGACCAAATATTTTCTCAGCCAAGATCATAGAAGCTTGTGTTTAACTTAAGTTGCTTCAGAAATTGTACTGAGATTTTCTTTTGGTATCTTGGGCTGTAGATTACACCTTAGGTCTTAGTTACATTTTACTTGTTGCTGAGACAAAATACCTGACCCCCAAAGTTAGGGAAGGAAATGTTTATTTCTCACATTTCTTGCAGGTTTCAGTTACACTCAGTTGGCTCCAGGTCAGGGTGGCATGGAAGGGCAGCAGTTCATGGCAGCTGCAAACAACAAGGCAGAAACTGGCAAGAGAGAGACACACTTTCTTCCTGCCATTACAAAGTATGCTGGCTCCAGCCCTAGGTGGGTGTATCACTCACACCACCAATCCAAGTGCTAGACAAGGAACCAATCACAAATGCTAGATTTGACTGAGTCCATAATTCGTGAGGGTTGGGGGCCATTAACACAAACCATGACACCTTCCTAGTAAGTGAGTGGAAACTGAGGAACACTTGATCCAACATTGGTGATGGTTAAATATATGGTGGGCCTTCAAAAGTATAACTATATTCTCATTCCTGGAACCCATGAATGTGACATTATTTGAAAAGAGAGTCTCAAAATGGCACACAATTTTAAATTTACACATTATTTATTTTTGGAATTTTCCATTTAATATTTTCAGACCACAATTATCTCTGGATAACTGAAACTGTAGAGAAATAGTCATGAACAAAAGTTGGGACTCCTGGGCTGGGGATTTAGCTCAGTGGCATAAATGCCTTCCTGGCAAGTTTGAGGTCATGAGGTCAAACCCTGGTTAAAAAAAAATAAAATAAATTGGGACTACTGCATAATTACACTTAGGATTTTGGAGTAAGAATATTCAGAATTATTCAAATGAACCCTGAATTCTATGACAAGTGTCCTAAAAAGATGCAAAAGTATAAGCAAACACACAGAGGGAAAAGCCATATGAAGCGAGAAGCTAGACTGGAGTCTTGCAGCCACAAGCAAGAAACAACTGAAGCCATAAGAAGATAGTAAAATAAGAGAAGTTACTCCTTTAGAGTTTCCAAGAGACAATGTGGTCTTGCTAATATTTTGATTTTGGGATTTTGGGCCCCCAGAATGGTGAAGGCAAAAAATTTCTGTTGTTTTAACATAGAAACAAATTAATTGTTTAGGAGATTTTGATACAGAATCCCAGAAAATTAGTATAAAGTTAGTATTTGTATTAAATTATTTGAAAAATCATTTAAAAACAAGCCAAAAAAAAAAAAGAGCACCCAACACACTCAGCCTATATTTCTCTGGGAATTTTAAAATAAAATATAGAAAATAATCAAAGTGTTCATAACTGGAAAAAAATTGAATATAAACGCAAAAATTTGAGAAAGAGAGGATCTTAAGTTGGTTTGTAGAGAAATTAAATGGAAGGGATGGACAGAATGAAGAAAAAATGAGCCAAATAGGGTGCCATGACACTCACCAGTTTACTAGGGCCAAAACCTGAAGTTGTTGTAATTCTCACTTCTTTGCACAACTTCCCACGAATAACAGAAATCTCTGATCTCAGCAACCAAAAGACTCCTATTAACACACTCATTCTGAACAATAATACAAAACTTTTCTGTGGTCGAAGTTTGTTAGTAAAAAACGTACTACCCTTAAACGTAATGAGGGAATAATCAGTCCCAGTTTGTTCTCCCAAGGAGGACTCTGATGTTTCAAATAAGTATTTGCAAGGTTCATATACAGTGCAGCTATTTGAAGAAACACTGAAGGCTTGCTTCAGATCCTGTGTGCCAAGCCAGGGTGAACTGTCCCCCTCCTGAGAGCACTGGTCAGCTCATGGCTTCCAAAAGAGCTCATCTACCAGATATCCTGTTAGAGAATTCAAAGAGAATCTAGTAATCAAAATAATGCCTCCACAAAAGAGTTAAAATGAAATTTTATTAGCTTTACAAATGAAATATTTTAAAAATAACCAAGTACTGTTATCTGGATACTCCTTTATTTTTTCCACCTCATTTTTACCTCAACTTTAATGACCAGAACATTGCATTCATTAGCTAATCATTAATTTACTGAATCATATTTTATTGTTTGTATTTTAAATTGAAAATAAAAAGGCATTTGAAGACTACTATAGGTTAAATTGGAATAATTGGACATTATTTTCCATATATAAAATTCTACATAATTAATATTGATAGAACTTAGTAGCAAAATAAATAGTCCCTTTTTTGAAGAAGTGCCATATTTACTTTTAATATATAATACAAATCATTTGCTATGTGCTCTCACCATGGTTATCAAGAAGTTCAGAGATAAGCACAATGTTAATTATGTTTAGTATTTTATTTTACTGCAAAAGGGCTGGATATGAGAAATGATTAAGTTCACAGACTTTAGAATCTGAAACAGTTAGTGCAAACACTATGACCTGAGATAGATCATGAAATCTCTATAAGACTCAGTTTTCCAATCTACAAAGAGGAGATCAAACTATTCCTTCACAAGTTTCTCATAAGAAATAAATAGAATAATATATATAAAAACTATATTATTATGTGTATTATATACTCATGTCTCTATTTTTACTTTAATACTTTTATTCTAAATCACTTCTTATTCTTTTGCTAACTAGGTAAAATATGAATATAAATATGTGAAACATTGGAAATAAATAATGAAAGTATCAAAAGGCTAGATAAATAAATTAAAGAATATAATTGTAGAGTTAATAGGTCATCCGATTGCTGAGCTTTAAAAATTCCTCCATTAATACACATTTATTGGTGGTTAGGTATGTTGGAACAGGGCAGGAAAAATGTGGCACTTGGGACATCATAAAATGATATCCGGTAACAAAAATGAAGCTTTGGCAATTTCCCCAAATTAGTAGAGATAAGAATTAATCTAACTAGTTGGTCACAGGGGTGTTATTTTCCATGTGTACTAACCTGCTGGTCCATTTCCTTTTGCACCAACATAAATCTAATTCTTAGAATTATAGAACAGACTCCTAGACATGGAGGAAGCACTGATTCGAAAGATAAAGCAAAACTGGAATTATCTAGAGATGAACAACCAAAGAAGATGCAGTCATTTATCAAGCCAGAGTAAATCTAAGTGATTATGCATTCTGAATCAAGGATTACTGCACGCATGAATATTTGTGGGTTGTAGGAGAAAAGTCTTACAAAAAAGAAATTCAGAAGCAATAAACTGAAATATTTATAGTGTGAAAACAATCTTGTAAATTGCAAGCCAAGTCAAATCATTCCAGTACTAGGAAAAGCTTTGGGAATCTTTTAAAACTTCATTTTGACTCTGTTCTTAATTTTTCTAATTTAAAAAAGTGTCAAGAATTACAGACCCCAGAACCATGTTGTATCAATATCCTTTCTAATGAGACCTAAAAACCAAGAAAAAAAAGAGATGAAAAATTTAGAAATAAATAGTGTCAAAATCTTCAAATCCAGAAGGGTATATGTAAATCTATTTTATGCCAAGTAATTATTACAGCAGTGGATGTACTACAAATCGGCTGCATCTTGCAAGTAATCACGTTGTCTTATCAAGGACTTTGCTCAGGATATATTACACTGATTAATGCAAAGATGTTACTAACACTACTTGCAGATTTACAAATACAAATAATATTTATGTGTAACCTGCAACTCTCCTACAAAATGGCCACAGATTCTAAAGTTCTGTCTTCATGTAAACCAATCATCAATGACTTGTAACACAGCCAGAATTCTGCAGATGAAAATAAAATGAGGTAAATTCCAAACACTTGCTTTGGTTCTTGCCTTTTCCCATGTATCATTTATCATATCTGAGAACAAAGGGGTAATGTACCTTGCTTAAAGTTTTCCATTTGATTTGAAGTAAAATTCAAAGATTTTTCTCTAAATATTCAATCATTCATGCATTGTGTTTACTGCCTATTATGGGTTAAATTCATATATCATCTCCCCTCTTAGGATTGGTGTAGTAGAACAAAAAATGGTATGACCAGAATTTTACTGAGTTTTGTAAGTTGATTTTACTGACCATTTTCAAATATCAATTTTTTTCTAGTCATAAAATAATTCCTTAAGTGTATAGGCTACAAAATGACTCACAATAATGGTCCTACAATAGCACACAGATTCTGTAAATATGTTACCTTACAGATACCACTAAGAATCTTGATACAAGGACATCGAACCGATATGAGAATCATCATTGTCTGGATATGCCTAAGTTAATCACAAGAGTTACAGAAAAGGAAGACAGTGGCGTGAAACTGAAAACAGTATGTGAAGACTGTAGAGAAAGAAATTGGAAGATGCAAAGCGGCTGGTTTTGAAGATGGAGAGTGGGGCCCTCAGCCAAGGAATGCAGGCAGATGGCCTTTCAGCGAAGAAACAAACCCTTCCTTGAAGCTTCCAGAGGAATGTGCTCTACCAAACACAGGATATTTTTCACTGCTAACTTCACAAGTTGTGAGAGAATAAATCTATGTGATTTGGATCCATTTAGATCATAGTTACTTGTCACAGCAGCCACAGGCAACTAATATACTTGTTAAGTTCAAATATACTGTATTTGTATTCACATTTGTGTATGTGGTTGTGGTAGGTATAACAAAGGTACACACAAAAAAGAACAGACCTGAGTACACTTGAGTTTTTTTGCCCCTTCCCCCTGCTTTTTTTTGCCCCTGCCCCCAAGTACAGTTGATAAGACAGAAATTGCTCTTTACCTGCTTTCTTAACCTAAGTAAAACAGGATTGTTTGTATTCTCTTCAAAGCCCAACTAGAGATTCTTAAATTATTGCAAAATTTCCTTCAGAATGGGATTTTTTTTAAAAAAAAAAAAAAAGCAATTGGGATCAATTAATAATTAGTGAAGCCAGGCTGGGGGTTTAGCTCAGTGGCATAAGTGTCTGCCTTGTAAGCACGTGGTGGTGAGTTAGATCCCCGGTACCAATAAAAAATAAAAATAAAAAAAATATAATAATTATTATTGAAGCCATGACATAAAAATCTTCTAAATAGGTAAATGCAGTAAAATTATAGAAAAACACACATTTTTTTGCAATCCCTATGGTTTTTCACTATGCAATTATCAAATCATTAGTCATATATTTTTTTAAAAAACAGGGAAGTGCTTTAGTAAAGTCGATGTCATTTCTTATCTTTTGATTTTGCATTTTCTACTGTCCTCTTGAATTTGGAAATGCTTTATATCAAGATGGAACATCAACCCATATAATTCTACTTATCTGAATTTTTTTCAAGATTCAGAAATTTAAATTCAAGATTTTTCATGTTAACTATACTTATTTTGATTTTTTTATCAGCAATTATTCACTCATCAAATACTTGTTGAGGGACTGTTATATTTCATCCTCTTGTTAGTGAATGAAACAGTTAGAATTTCCTGCTTTTTTCTATATGTTATGAGTCTGGACAAATGTATGAAGAGGTAACCACTACTTCGATGTAAACTAAATCTACTGAAGCTGCAAGCAAAACCCAAAAGATCTTCCAGGATGCATGGTGGGAAGTGAGAGAGTTGGCTTTCAAGGGCCTATGGACTGGAGATGCACACAAAAACAATTTCCATATAAAGTGCCTTTTCAAAAAGTCATCACTCATTGCTACTAATTCAAGTGATGATTTCCTCTAATACCCCAATAAGCAGAAGTTTTTGGTTTTGCTTCTTGATGGTGACAATTAGGACTGTTCTGGGCTCACATATTTATTGTATTATATTTTAGAGAGCATTTTTCTACTTTAAAAAAACTTTATTGTAAGACAATAAGTTGTGTAATTCTGGCAGCAGGCTTAAACACCTCATATTTACCAATATTGTATCTAAAGCCTAAACCAAGTGATTGATGTATACCATTGAGTTTTGTTTAAATATAAGCTATAATGTTTGCTTGATGACAAAATTGCTAACAGCACACACTTGTAAGTAACATATGGATTCTCTATTGATTAAGAAATTTTGATCTCTATCTTCCCTTACCGTTCTAATGTTCTGTGCATCTGCTGAAATCAGATGGCTTGTGTGTAAGTCTAGAGATTCTTAATTCTATGTTTATGTATAACGTGTTTAAAACTGTGTGATTTATTGTATCTCAGGATCTTTCTTATTTTCTTAAGCACATAATGCATAAAAATACTTCAAAGACTAGTGTTTTTAAAATATTGTAACTACACACAGACATTGGCTGATCTTATTAATATATTTGATGTCTTAGGTGTGTGTTTAGTATCTACATGGTTTACTCTTTTAAGTAATGTGCCCCTTAGATAACATTTGTGAAACATCAGTACAAGATTTCATTGGGCATAGAATATTTAGCTTTGTTTTATTTATAAATTATAAAGGACTCTAGTTCATTTTTGTACAATTAAACCTCAATAACTAAGAACTTCATTGTACCACACATTACTCAACTTATGAGTTTTCATTCTCTTCTACACACACAAATGCACAAATGCACATATTATCTAATGAAACCTATACTGTCCTATAATCATGTAGAAGTCAATGCATATTTAGCTTTAGTCCATCATCTTCATAAGTCTATTTATGATGGAAACTCAAATATGGCTACAAAAGATTCTCAATCACAAAAGAGAATATATATATATATATATATATATATATATATCGTGAATCTCTAAAGTTTTTAGATAAAGTTAAAACTAAATATATGTTGTATAAACTATGAACACACTCAACCACATGATCTTTGATAAAGGGGCCAAACATGTTCACTGGAAGAACAATAGACTCTTTAATAAATGGTGCTGGAAAAACTGCTATCCATATGCTGAAAGCTAAAACTAGATCCATGCCTAAACTAAAATCTAAATGGATCAAAGATCTAAATATTAAAACAGAAACACTAAATCTGTTGGAAGACAAAGTAGGTAAAAATCTTGAAGACATAGAGAATTCATGAACAAGAACCAAACTGCACAAGAAATACTTCCCAGAATCAATAACTGGGATCACATCTTATTAAAGAGTTGCTGCATGTTGAAAGAAATCTCCAGCATAGTGAAAAGAAAACCCACAAACTGGGAAAAAATCTTAGTGAATTGTCCCTCAGACAAAGGACTTCTGTCTAGAACTTATAAAGAATTAAAAAATCAGACCCCCAAAATTCAAAGACCCAATCCATAAATGGGCATCTGAGATGAACACACAGTTCTTCGATGAAGAAATACGAATGGCAAATAAATACATGAAAAAATGTTCATCATCATTGGTCATTAGAGAAATGCAAATTAAAACCACACTGAGATTCCATCTCACTCCAGAAAGAATGGCCAGGATCAACAAAACTACCAACAGCAAATGCTGGAGAGGCTGTGGGGAAAAAGGAACTCTTCTGCACTGTTGGTGGGAGTGTAGACTGGTGCAACCACTGTGGAAGTCAGTCTGGAGATGCCTCAAAAAGCTGAAATTGGAAGTTCCATTTGACCCAGCTATTCTACTCCTAGGCATATTCCCAGAACTGAAAACACCCTACCACATTGAGATATGTGCACCCATGTTTATAGCAGCACAATTTGTAATAGCCAGATCTTGGAAACAACCTAAGTGCCCATCAACTGAGGAATGGATAAAAAATTGTGGCACTTTTATACAATGGAGTACTACTCAGCTATAAAGAATGATCACATTGAGATATTTATAAATAAATGCATGCAACCTGAGACCATACTCATAAGCAAAATAAGTCAAACTCACATGTATAAATACTGTATAGTCTCCCTAGTGTAAGAAATGGTAAGAGTACATAAGATTCTATGGTAATCATGGTTCCCCATTATATTGCTTTGAAGTTCTATAATGTTTTCATTCATTGGTTGGGATGGTTTTATTATGTTTTGTTTGATTTTATTATGTGTAATGGTATGAACAGCTACTTTGAAGAAAACAAGACATTATGGCAGCCATTGCTGATTTAATATCATCTTGCTTTGAAGTCCTACCATGCTTTTGTTCTTCTATTACCATTGGTCCATCATGTTGTGTCTCACTGGATTTTAATATGTGTAATAATATAAACAAAATTTTTATGGAAAATGAGATATTATAGTAACCATTGTTCATTCTCTGTTGTTTGGTTCAGAATGCCTTGTAATACTTTCATTCTCTTGAATGGTTTTATTCTATTTTGTTATGTTTGATATTATTGTACATGAAGCTATGCTCAACTATCTCAAATGTTTTGTTGTAACGTGCTGTGTTGCTTGCATTGTTCTGTTCTGATCTGCTTTATTCTGTCCTCTTTTGTTTTATTCTCTTTAAAATAAAATTTAAAAAAACTAGATATATGTTGTATGAATATATTTACATATATACACATGTATATACACACACACATATATATAATCTTTTCCCTTCTTTCTTTTCTCCTTTTCACATCCCAGTTGTTCTTTCCTTTTGAGCGCTTTCTTTATCTTTCATTTTCACATTATCTATGACACATTTTGCATCTTATTTACTCTTTCAGTTTTTTACACTAGGGAGACAATATGATATTTATGCATGTGAGATTAGGTCATAAAAAAGAACAGTTTGTGCTTTCATTGTTTGATTGCTTGATCATTTTTATGCCTACTGTAATTTAAACACCTACTTTGAATATAACAATATGCAATATATTAGCTAGTGTTAATTTCCTATTATTTTGCTTTGAAATTCTGCATTTTTATTTGTTGTTGCTGTATTATTTTTGAAACTAAAAAACACTAAGGATATGGTTTTTGCTTTATTGTAATTAGAAAAACTAAGAAATATGGCAATTTTAGAATTTCCAATATAAAACTTGAAATATAAAAAGTGCATCTGAACTTCTATACCAATAAAGTATATGCTGTTGTGTAAAGAAATGAGGCATTTGTTTAGAAAAACATTTTGTAATAAGAAGCCACAACTATAAAAACAATTCTAGTCAAATCTCCCACTCATGTTCTATTAATCCAAAAACTCTCTCCTACAAAATTGAGTATTGCCAAGACAAAACTACATTTTTTAAAGTTCAGCTAAAAATAATTTTGCAAAATTTTTAAAAGTAGTAGTAAAGAACTATAGAATATTCTGTTATTTCTCACTTAGGTATGATCATGAATATATTCACCATCGCATTTCCATAATGTTTTAAAAATACATTTTCAAAACATCTTATGGGGTCTCAGTGGAACTATCTTATGAAAGCCATGTCCCAAAGTATAGTTCTGTAGATATGTATGCAGTTATTCTGAGGCAGAATGATTCCTAGCCATTGAAAAGAAAGATTTACTGAGCAATGTCCTGTAGTAGACTGACACATTCTTTTCAATTATCAAATATTCTTGAGCAACTAAAATGGACATCCATGATGCAGAGATCTTTTGATAGACCCTGTTATGAAGAGAGAGAACAATTATTACTCTAGGCAGAACAAGCCAAAGGAGAATTTTAGGTAACTAACAGCAAACCCAGTGTGCAAGTACTTTTGCAGAGACTCAGTACTAATGCTATCAGGAAAGACATATTTGTTTCAACGAAGAAATAGCCAAGGATGATTTTATATCCTAATAAAATGTAACAAAAGCTAAACTGTGCATGCTGCCTGCATAACAGCATTAATTAAATCAGATTAATTCTATATATTTAAACTGTTCAGACCTGGTTTACCAAACATGTAACTGTATTTATTTTCTCACTACAGAAAGCAAATAGAATACCCATTGTTACCAAAAATTGTTACAGATTATCTTTAAACCATTGAATTTTTAAAAATGTTATTCAGCTTCTCTTTCAGATCCCATACATTTAAAACTTCAGAAATACATGATGAGTTTATAAGGAATATGACATACTCACAAAGAATGGTGAATGCATGTTGACATCAAAGGCTTGTCTTAATAGTATCTCCCAGGTAGCTCCTCAGTCAGTTCCAAACCTAAAAGGGGCGCTCCTAACAATATGTGTTAGCTAACTAGTTGGCATCTAGAAAGAAACTTTCCAAGTAGATTTCATTTAAAAACCTTTAGGTTGCAAAATAAATAAAATCTTAAAAATGTTCATGTCTCCCCTTACTTTCATTAACTCAAATATTCCTATCATAAAATCAGCTACTTCTACAATTATCCTTCAAATAGAAATTAGAATAACATTAAGCAATGGAAGAAAGTTGCTGACCTAGGTCCACGGTGAAGTTCACGTGACGCTAGAGAAGGGTGACGCCACAGCAGCCTATGTACGAGGTCTGCTGTCTGAGAGTCACCATTAGTGTCCCACAACCTGTAAAGTGGCCAGACCCTTACTCTAAAACTTTCTGCACTTCCTTTTTTTTTCAAAAGTGGCTTTGCATCTTTAAATATTATAGTTGGGAGAAAAGATAATTTTGGTTCAATGCTAGATAAACATAACATCAACCCTTCAGACTTCCCAGTCTAGGCCCTAAACAACAGAACGTCTTGCATGGGGTTGTATGAGTAGCGACTAAAGGGAGAGATGCTTTCTCCATCAGTAATTCGGTAAAATAAAGGAAATGGCGCTGGTTGTAGGTAAGATGTTTTTGTTTCTTTCTCTGGATCAAACCTGGAGTGATAAAATGACTGAAAGGGCTCCTGACAGTCACAAGGATGGCACCAGTTGGTAGAGAGATTAAGAGAAAAAAAGGTGGACCAGGGTTCTCATATCAAATAAAGAATGCTATAAAGGGCACAAGATGCATTTTAAGGAGCAGTGACCACTGATAATGAGATTTTTCACTTTATATTTTCCATTGCCCATATTTTTCACATTTATATTGTCGGTCAGGATCCTCCAGATAGACAGGAGCAATAGTATGTCAATAGATACCTGAGAAGGGATTAATTATAGTAACTGGCCCATGTTGTTATAGAGACTGAGAGGTCCCAATGACACACTGTGCCACTTGAGGAACCTGGGAAACTCGTGGCGTCACTCAGTGCAGGACAAAGAGCCAAGAACCAGGTGAGTCAATAGCACAAATTACAGTCAGCATTTGAAAATCTGCAAATCAGGAGATACAGTATCTGAAGGCAGATAAAGACAGATATTACAGTTCAAAACTAAATAGAGTGAATTTGCCCTTCTTCTTTGTTTCATGCAGAACATCAAATGATGGGATAGTACCTAGCCATGTTGGATAAGAAAGGTCTCCTTCATGCAGTTCACTGATTCAGTGCACATCTCTTCTAGAAATAAGCACAAATACACACCCCAAAATAATGTTTTACCAGCTATCTGGGTATTCCTTACTCCAGCCTAGTAAGGAATATAATGTTAAGCATCACACATTGCAATTCCATTCTGTTCTCTGAAATTGCTTTTTTTCAATGCTACATGGAAAATTTTGCTTTCTTACCCTTTTGCTTTGAAGAACGGTGTTTACTTATATGTAATATAACAGTGTTCTGAAGAGTATAGCCTAGAGAGAAGATTCTGAGAGGCCAAGAAGTGATCAGAATACTGCTCAAAGCAGAAATCTCAAGAGATTACAAGCAGCTACTTAGGGTAGATTTGTTAGACTTGATAGGACCCCCAAACTACTCAAATTTACTAAGAGTGGGACCCCATAAAAGGCAAGGATTTACTCCATCAGCATGAAGGGGTCTCAGGGTATGTTATATGTTAGCTACCTTACAAAAGGAAGGGTGAGAATTTGGCCGTGTTCAGATTTCACTGAAGAACCTATTAGAATTTTAAACAAAAGCTGAAATTCAGCCATTCATTTGCTTTTTGAACTTTTCTGCCATTTTCAGTATTTTCTAGAGCGATAAATGTCAGGGGCACTCCTGTTCTTACTGGTTTTGCTTTACTGAAGTTACAGAGACTATTTACTTAATGCACTAGCTCACTTACTGACCAGCACACTAACCTGAAATGTCACTTTTATTTAGATTAGCAAAACTGTAAGTGGGGAAAATATTTTAAAGAAAACTATAATTTTGAAGGGGTTGTTTGTGAGTTTTTGTCTGTGCTGCTGTTTCTTTGTTTCCATGTTTCCTTCTTGTCATTTTTTCTGTGTGATAGTATCAAAATCAACTAATGCCTTGGTTTGCACATCCATTTAAAGTAGTTGGACATTCAGAAAATATCAACTAGAAACAAAGAAATCTTGAGACATACAATTGCATACCGTTCTGTGATTCTTAGTGCTTTTCTTTCTTAATTCCCTGTTTTACTCTGATTCTGCCAGATAGCTTCACTTCTATTTCCAAATGCTATTTTCTTGACATTTTTAGTGCCTTGTTCTCTATCACTCACAGGAAACATGACTGAAACCAAGGGTGTGGGAATAATAGAAACCTGGGAATAAGCTATTGATATGAAATCATGTTCTTGTATATCAAAGCAAAAGAGAGATGTATGCTTCTGAGAAGGTAAATTGTTACTTGCATTCAATCTCAAAGTGTACTAAGTCCTCAAGATAAAAATTCATTTTTAATGGCTTGGAAAAAGCATAAAGCTCAGTGATTTGTTTTAGCTCACAAATTTCCCCCTGCAATAAATCACTGGTTTGAAAACTATCAATATGACTTATTAAGCATCTCTGTCTCACTGTTCACCTCAAACTGTATTTTTAAGGAAATAACACCTTTTCTTATACTGTAAGAAAACACATAATGCAAACCTATTTTTAAAAATCTGTATTTTTATCTGTGTTGAGTCTGCTTTGGTTTCTTTTCTTCAAAATGTTTATAGTCTAATTTTTTCAGAATTAAGATAAGAAATATATAATTTTGCATTTGTAGACTATATATCATTTACTTCATGTTAAAAGAATTCAAAGCAAATATAAAGGAACTAAAACTGTTATAAACATAGGTAACAGAAATTTGATAATTCTTTTCAGATATGATTTTTTATCCTCATTAAAGTCTTACCAGCTACCCATGTTTTTCTGGCTGGTGCAGGGGTAAGGCAGATAAAGTGACCCCTGGTACACTTAGCCATGCAGAGGGTAACCTGCTCTTAGCCCTTACGATGCTAATCTCAGAAATCCCATTACCTTCAGGAACAATTTATCTAAAAATCGACAAGGTTTTTTTTAGTAATAAGTCACACTAAAAAACTGCTAGATTTGGGAAAAAATATATTTTTATTTAGAGAATTATTTTTTCTGTCCCTGAACAAGGCTCTGAAAAGCAAGAAATGCTGGAACTGAGTCAACAAAATTACAAACAAAACCAAGGGAGCCTGACGCTACAGCCAACATTTTGAGAACCCTTGGTAATACTGATTATATACATAAATACATGCATATATATAATAATACCTGCCTATATATATACACATTTATGAATAAATATCTATAATAATTTCAAAGAAATCATATCCAAGTATGAATTGCATGATTCCACTTCAAACTGGTAGTAGAACTTATTAATTGGAAGCAAAGATAGCAAACATCCACAGATAATTTGCTTTGTAATTAAAAATTTCCTCAAAAATATGTATATTTACAAAACCCCTTCATGAGAAGTGAGTTATTCTGTGGACAACTCAGAAGTACAGCAGAGCAGTTCACCTAATACCTGGTGCAAATGTAAATGCGTCATGACATTGAAGTGCCTCTTATCCAGCTTCTACATAATCTGTAAGGGCCTTTTGTTTCTGCTATTGTGCAGTAATTTTTTAAGTGAGATATGTTTGAAAATTGTCTTCTTTCTTCAGTGCATTTAGTTCAGCTCCATATATCTACTTTAAAAATCAACTATAGAAAAATACATCTAATTAAGAATGCTCCTAAAGTTATACAATGATTCATTTGAAATCATATTTACCAGACTCAACTACAGGTCTCATGATTTAATAGCTTATATATAATTTTTAAAATTTTTTTTCCTTAGCAAAAATTACAGGATGTAAAAAATAAAGGGATTTCAGACTGAAATGGAAACTTCAAAGGGATTATTGGATTTTTCACCCAAAATCATAATCCCATAGATTGTGGACCAAATAAATGACTGGTAATCAAGAACAAGTTCCAAGTAATCCAATGAAATAAAAACTATCTAAGTCTAAGAGACTCAAAACTTCCAGAGACAGCTCTTAAATGAAACATTTTGGGGTTACAGTTCCAGAACCTTTTGAACTTGCAGATGTGACCCAACCCAAATGCATTTTCTTTACAGTCCCGTAACCTGCAGCTGTGCCAATCTTACTTTTGAAGAGAACTTTGCAGTTCCTTTGATGACAGAATTTAAGCTTCATCTGTGTAACTGGGAAAATCACTTGGATCCCCATGCTTAACTATCTCTTTATTCTTAAAAAAATAATAATAAATAATTACTATGAGTCTGCTAATTTTCCACAGAACCAACTGTTTGTGTTTCCTAAAAGGGGATAGTAGAATCTTCCTTATTGGCTACTGAAATCCAAAGATCTCAGGTTTCACAAAACCATTCAAAGGTCAATTGTTGGCATTAAGATTCTAGTAGTTAGAATACAATGACATAAACCAGTATTATTGCTGCTTCTTGGGTTCTTATAATGATCTGACAAAATGTGATACATTTACTTCAATTAATACTGCCAGAGCCCTATTACACTTGCAAGGTTTGGTATTCTATATCATTCATTAAATCAACAGTAACTACCGACCTTTTTATGTACTAGGAGTTAGGATTACAGGAGTAGTTAGAAAAGGTATAGTCCCTTCCCTCAAAGTTCAGAATGCAGTGAAGGTAACCTGTAATGTCTAGTACCGATGTGTAATGTTGGCTGCTCTGAGCTCTTTACATATATCTTCTGCTTTATCCTTTCAACCAATCTCAATATTATCATTAAACTTTAGCCTAAAAATCTGAAATGATTCAGTAAGGTGACAAGTTGATGAAATAAACCTTGAATCTTAGCCCATTTACCATACCAATCTATACTTTTCAGCAAAAAACAATGACCTTAATTATACTGTTAACTATTCTATGAATATGAAAACACCAAGTATCAAAGACTGTGGAGGACAGTGAGGAAAAAGTAATACAAAAATCAAGATCCTTGTCCATATAGAGTCAACATTCTTACAGAAGAGACAAATCATTAAGCTAGGGAAACTGTAAATAGTACAGTTCAAAATGGAGATGACATTCCTGAAGTACATAAAGTAGAATAAGTGCATAGAGGAGAAAACATTTACAGAAAAATACTGTCTGAGGAAGAAATAAAGAAGCAGAGACATATATGATTTGAAGCAATGTATGCATTTCTCCAGGAGAACTATCTAGAGGTCCATATCCCAAAAAAGTCTAAAGATTTTCAAGAACAGGACTTAACTCTCTCTTTATGTAACACCTGTAAATTGATTTTTATATTTTAATGATTAAAAATGTAAAACTATATATTTTGTAATGTTAAAATTCTAGGAAATTGTATTTCAATAACATAAAATTTTGTTAGAACATAGCATGCTCATGTGCTTACACACCACTGAGCAGCTGTGAAGGTAAAACAATGTGACAAAGAATGGAAACAATGTCGCAAAGGCCATATGAGTTAAAAACCCTACAGTATTTACTATCTGCAAAAATTAAGCTAGCTTTTCAATGTAATTGGCTTGGTCCCTTCCCAGGGGAATGAATGAAGCATGGTTCTGGGTTTGTTCGGGTGGGTCATGGAGATGTGGCCCTAGGGTCTATATCTGATCCCTCTGGCACTGCTCCCTTGCTGTGTGTGCTTCCTGTTCACAATGAATTCAACAGCTTTGCTTTACCATGATCTTCTGCCATGATGTCCTTGCCTTGGACCCATTCGACCATGGACTGAATCCCCTGATACTATGAGGGAAAAAAAAAAAAAACTTCTTGCTTTAAGTTGTGTATGTCAGTTATTTGACCCCAGTGACATGAAAGCTAACTAATACACTGCCTGTGCTTTACAGCAAAGCTTTCACAACTCAGGATGTGATCCGGTGTGAACAATGGTGACTGCACAGAAAGGATGGAAAAGGTGATAAGGCAAGTTGGTGAGTGTAGATCAGTTAATTCCAAAGGCTTTGAATAGTGGGTTTCATGTAAGTTTTGCAAAAGTTTCCATGGACATTTTGTTGGAGGTTAAGGTGCTGGAAAAACAAAAGGAAAGCAGAAATAAATCTGTCATATTGTTCTATTAAAGAAAGATTTGATCAAGTTCTGAACTCAGGTAATAGCAGGGAAGTTGGGAAAAGCATCTATTTAGAATAAGTAGGGAATGGTTGGTAGTTTACAAATTACATGTCACAAAGAGAAAACAGACAAGACTCCCAAGATTCTAGAATTATAAGTGGAATAATCTTTGTATGTTTACCAAAATGGAGGTTTCAAACTACTTAGTTTGAGGAGGACTAAGAACTCTGTTTTGTTCATAGTGTGCTGACCATACCTATTAAACTTCTAAAGTTAATGGTAGTTGGTCTAACGAACATAAGGGTCTAAAACTCAGTGGGGATCATCACTCTACAGACTAAAGCCATGAAGTGTGATGCAATCCCTTGAAGATGAAATAGGTAGAATGAGAAGACAAACACTGCACCCCAAAGGTGCTCTATATTCAAAGCCCTAATGGTCAGAAGCAAACCTGGGTCTCCAGTGAGGTGGAAAGTAAGCCAGGAGAGTCTAGCCAAGGGAAGAAAGTATTTCAAAATGGAGGAAATGTCAAGCACTGAAGGGGAGAAAAGGGAATATGATAGTTCTTAAACTTGAAACATTACCTGATTATTATTTATTCTTTGTGATTGCTATTCTTTCTGATGAATAAGTTTCTATAGCTCCTCAAAATTGTAGTTCTGTGAAGACGAAACTATCATCAAACCCAGAGAATATCATTCCGTGAGTTCAGGAGATTTAGAATGTACTTTTTTTCTTTTTTTTTTTTGATCAGTGATCAAACTCATGACCTCATGCTTACCAGGCAGGCACTTGTGCTGTTTATCTAAACCTCTGCCCCTTAAAATTCACTTTTTAATCACATTTACAGACTCAGAAAACAGAAGGCTTCTAGGTTCCTCTCAATAATGAAAATATCCTCTTGATTAAATGACTCAAAATGTAGGATTGTAGACATGTATTCATTGTATCATAACATTTTTATTGGTACTTTGCCAGGAATTTGAAGCATAAGAACAATGGAAAGAAAGACATGAAATGTGTGAGCCCCACTAGAAAGTCCCCTCTGATTATTTACAGCCTTTAGAAGTTAGTAACCTCAGAGTATATCACTGTTTTTCCGGTGGGATCCTGTTAAATGTTTTTCTGTTGTAGGAGGAGTTGAAAAACAGAAAAATAAATGATATGAGTACCCACAGTAGTTGAAGAATTTATTAACTTTGTGTTGTGTCCAGGTTAAAAAAAAATGAAAAATTTTCTTGTGATTGTGATTTTTATGAAAAAAAAACACATTTAGATTGTTGAGTATTTGCCCATGTAGTTCTGAAAATATGTTCATATTTCAAGATTATTTAAATTACTAACTATAATTTTTGAGTAGTTTGCCTGTTAGTTGACATTATAGCTTAGTTTTAAAAGGTTCTGTAGTTTGTTAACTTTAATGGAAGAATGATGGCCAGCCTCCATATCGTAGCTTTATGATAATGAAGAGAATAGCCTATGTAATATTTATCAGCCTAATGTACTAAAAGTACTTCTCTTGGAGTAATTTCTAAATGCAATCCTTTCCCCAGTGTGCTCTACTTAATACATATCAACCATGGGATTCTGCCAGAAAAAAATAAAGCAAAGTGATTATTCAGAAAAAAAAATTCTAACATCTATTGATATTAACTAAAACAGAAAAAACTTATTTATTAAAAAATTCTGCAGTATGCTGACTAGAGATTATCTTTTCTCTATGTATTATTATTATATCTAGAACATTCTTAGATTATCAAAATTGACTACATCTCAGCAATCAACATGGATTGAATTATTTCTAAGAGGCAAACTTTACACTAAGCACTGAGTTAGAAACGAAGACTTTTCCTTCCCTGAATGAATTTACTTCCCAGGGAGAAGGAATGCTAGCAAGCAGAGAATTCTAATCCAAAGTGCAAGGTCACATGCTACTTTGCAAAATCGGTAGGTCCACTGTTAGACGCACTCACTTCAACGGCTTAAGTACATAAGCCAGAAAACTAAGCAACTTGCAAAGTGTTCTATACATGTTAGTGCCAAACATCAAACCAACTTTTGTTTAGCAATTACAAAGTGAATAATCTCACCACGGCTTCACTTTTAGGTTAAGGCTCATCATCCCTTCACCACGTCAACCTGCATCCTCATCACTATCTACCTGGATGCAGAACCCAGGCTCCCTCTGCTGATGCAGCCATGTCAATCAGAAAAAAACATGGAAAAAGAACTAGCATGCACCAAACGTGAATCCAAATGTTTTCTAAGTGTCTCTGTTAATTGAACATATGTATTATTCTTCAGAGCTTCCTCCAATTTTATTCTGACCATCATGAATATTCATACATCCCATGAAAGTGAAATATGTGAAACTCAGTAGAATTGCTTCAAAATTGGGCAATTTTATAATTAACTTTTAAACTAGAAATATTTCCCACTGGTTTTGATTTCTATGACTCTCAACACAACTTATTCTACAACTTCCCATTCATTGGTTAGATTAGGTGCCTATGTTTATAAGTCAATTTAAAATAGCTTGCCATTAACAGATAGGCCTATTTCTTAGGTAAGACTGGGAAAAGTCCGTGACATCCAAGAGACCACCCTGGGCCTGAGTCACTGAGTATAATAGAAACCATAATAGAAATGTGTTTTATGTTAGAACTATGGTTTGCTTTTGGTGTGTGTGTATCTCATAAGGATTCATGAGGTGGAAGCTTTGGTTCCCAGTATGAAAATGCTGAAAAGTGGTAGCAACTGTAAGAGGTTGGACTTCATGGTCAGTCCTTGGTCTGGTACAGTGAGTTCGTTCTGATAAGAGCACATTATTATAAAGGTAAGCCACACTAAGGCTCTTGGGTCTTCTATAAGTGGTTGTTCCCGTTCCTGATTTTCTGTCTTGTTCTGATGCAAACAAGAGGCTAAACATTTGGGGCCACCTATTTTTTGCCTCCAAACCTGTGAAATAAATAAAACTCTTTTCTTTATAAAGTACTCAGCCTTGGATATTTCATTATAGCTACAGAAAATAGACTAATACACTGTCTAATTTATGTAAGCATTATAATATATAAAACAGATAGTATAATCTCAACTATAGTGAAGAAGAAGTGGAGAACCATTCAATTACATAAATTTGCTCAATTTGCAAATTACCCAGAGGGTCACAAGTCATACATAATTCCATTGTTATAGAAGAGATTTTGAAAAGTCCAAATGGAAGAATGATTGTTTTCAGATAGTTACAGAAATAGTTAAAACATTCAATATTAATTATTCAACAAAAAGTCATGCTATAATTGAATATGATATCATGTGTTTTCCAGGAGCTGAAATTTTATGATCCAATTGGATATACCATATCATTAAAGGAAGCTGAAACAGCCTTGAAGCAGCAATGCCAAATTATCCACAGTCCTTATAAAAGACATAAAAAGACTGACAGCTGAATCCATTCACAAAATACACAGCGAGGTTCTTGGACTGAGACATCTTCACAATCAATTCGACCATATGATAAGAGGACCATCAATCAATCAGCAAGGGAATTAATCAAAACACACACTGAAAAGCCTCTCAAGTCAGGGCTCTGAATGGAATTCTATTCTGTTATTTGGACTCCAGGAATACTCCGGCTTTAAGACTAAGATTGCCTCAAGGAAAAGATGAAGCTATCTATGAAATAGATGTCCCAAGTTATTCAAAATGGGGTCAACCAAACAGCAAACTTTCTGGAAAGCAATTCTTTCTAAATGTTTACAAAGAGCCAAACATAGGAAAGAGAGATAAGATGGCAATAACTGTGTTTATTTTGTCCTTTTAAAATTTCTGAGGAAACATGTTACATATAGAAATTCAAGAGCTTTAAATGACTCCCAAGTCACTGAAGAACAATTATTCATCAAGGAAGAAATAAGATGAAGTCACATTACACCAGTTAAGTGGACTCCTTTTCTTCCCACTTCACACAAATTCTCAGAACAGAAAAGTAAATGTGCTTTTACTAGGAGTCTGATTCTTTTATGTCACTTTCCTAAAGAAGCCCCCAAAGCCTGAGTATAAAGTGCTTGTCTGCACGCACACGAAAACTCTTAAGCTTCATCATCTCTCACTGGATTGTATCACATTATACATGTTCTTTTGGAATAAGAAACTTTTTTTAATTAACCAATAAGATCCATGGATACTTATCCATATATGTCTACATAAGGTCTAAAGTACATTACACTTGGCATTTATTGGGGATAATTTGTGTCATAGTCACTCAGTCATGATTTCTAAACTAGATGAGATAGAGGACCTAGAAATTAGAGGCAGAAATTGTAAAAATTTTTAAAAGATGACTCACATAGAAAACAAAATGTGTCTATCCCTAAACATTGCAGTTCTAATTTTAATAATGTTTAACTCAGAGCCAACCTTCTGAATGCAGACAAACTCTGGAACAACAAGAATCCTCACTCTCAATAATTTTACTCAATTTAGCACCTGAAGTTTTAGCCAGAACTATTAAACAAGAAAGGGAAATAAAAAGAAGGAAAACAACAGTGTCATTATATATAGAAAAAAATCTAAAGACATCCCAAAGAGACTACTACTAGAATCAATAATCACAAAAAGCTTGAAGTATGCAAAAATCAAACATAAGTAGCACTTCTGCACAGTAAGAAACAAATCTTAAAACCAATATTCATACTATCTGAAAAAGAAAATAAAATCTCATGGAATTAATTTAACCAAGGCAGTGATAGACCTGCACAATGAAAATTTTAAAAACTTAGATGAGTGAAATGGAAGAAAAAAGCATAGTCAATTTATTCTAATCCTGTGGGAATAATATACTCTCTTAATGGCCTGAAATTTCTCCTAAAAAGCTATCTAATTGAGAAATAACTAATTGAGAAATAAATAGAAACTTAAAATGAAGTAAACTAATGAAAGTAATAAGTTTTTACTTGTTGGTAATTGGTACTTCATTAATCAATTATTTCTCAACTAATTAAGAAATGAGCAAAAATTCAATATATATATTTTTTTAAATTGTTAAGAATACATTTTTTTCTTTTCTTCCTTCTTCTTCTTTTTTTAAATACTGAAGTCTCACTATGTGGTTCAGGCTGGCACTGAAATTACAGTGATCAACCTTCCTCAGCCTCCCAAGTCCTGGGATTTCAGGCATATACCACCACGCCTGGCATTTAAAAGTTCATTTTTAAATCTCACTACAAAGAAATTGAGTATACAAGTATTTGTTAATTAGACTAGTTTGATCATTACATATGTAGACAATGTATCAAAAATCATATTTTAGCTGGGCGCAGTGGCATACACCTATAATTCCAGCACTCAGGAGGCTGAGTCAGGAAGATTGCTTTGAGTTCAAGGCCAGCCTGCAAGGTTAAAGACAAAAGAAGAAAAATCACATTTTATTCCACCCAATAAATTTAGACAATTATTATATTTCAGTTAGAATTTCACAAAATAAAAATGAACTCCCAAAGAAAAAGCAAAGTCTGTCACTTGGCAGATCATTTAGTGCCTTATTTATAGGAGGCAAAATAATGACATACTTGAAGCATGAGTAAAGGCAGAAGTTTACATGGTTCTGTGCCTGACTTCACCACTGACAACCTTTGAAATCCTGGCTAAGTTGTCTAAGTTCTCTGTGAATCTGAAAAATCAAATATTAGTAGCGCCTATCATGCATGAATAGATAACACATTAACAATGCAGTGTGCTTAGAAGAGTGCTTAATGCCTAATGAAGCTCAAGAAAACTTGTATTAATGATAATGCTGACCTTCCAGCAGCCATTGGTGTTGGCAGTCTGCCGCAACATTTAGCAATTTGACCCTATCTTGTAAGCACCAAACTTGGGGAGAGTTAAAGACTGCAAACCTTAAGAACATCACTCAGCTGGCTCAATGATTATGTGCCTTTTGTTTTTCAGCCTTCTACTTCATTATCCTGATTTTCCAACATGGGGAGACAAATCTATCTAAATAAACTTACATTTCTTTCTTGATATTTTTTGCCAAATTCTTTATACGACTCCATTATATGCATTTACAAACCTATTCCATACGTCAGTCTCTATTCACAATGTCACTACAACTGTTATGTGACAATGAATTCATTAAACTTTATCTTCCACGTTTCCTTTAATGTTCTGTTATTTTCCATCTTTCTCAAATGATATCTTTGGACACATTTCTCACCCTCCATCTTCCTATAAATCATTTTCTTCTCACAGATCACAAAGCCACTGATCCGCTTACCCTTAAAACAACTCTAAAAATTCCCTCAAATCTCTTAACTATTAAGAAATAACAAACCTACCATCACATTTCTTGAAGTGTAGTCTGACCATCCTGTTTCTACTTCTTCACTTCCAAATACCTTTCTGTTTGACTTCATTTTCATAACATTTCAGAGGGCCGCTTTAAAAAACACAAAGTTCAGTGACTACGTGTTTGTGTGTGTTCAGATTTTTATATGTGACTAATGCCATTTTAAAGAGGAATGGAAGTGTTTCGGTAGGCACGGGAGCAGAATGATATATGTAAGTCAGTAGCAAATGTTTGTTTCTTTAAGGCAGCTGGACACCTCATTGTCAAATCCAAGCACTCTGGCTTCCTGGACATTTATCTCACTAGCAATAGTCATGCTCAGACCAGACTGTCACCTGCATTCATCTGACCCTGAGTACCAAAAGCAAACTGGAGTTTATCTAAGATTAGCATTCACTAGATGCTTCCCTATATCCTTGAAAATTATTCCATGTCACCGTGAAACGGTACCTAGCTGTTACAGAGATACAATCTGATTAATGATACCAATGAGTTATAAATAATAGAAGATTCATTGAAAATACCCACTCAACCTGAATGCTAAAAGGAGGATAAATAGAAGGTAAAAGAAAAAACTACTTGTTTAAAAAGGTATCTAAGTGGATTGGAAAATCTCTCTCTCTATCCCAGTGTTTATCCTGGGGTAACCTGAAGAAAGTAGATTAAGTAAATTTTTCTTTAAGGTGGTTGAATGTGCTCACATGCAATAATTATAAATATCAAAACAGTACTATAAATACTTTTCCATTTTAGAGTTTTTTCAAACATAGGAATAGTAAAGTGAAGCACTACTATAAACAATAACGTTCCCCTTTTAACTTCCCCCACTTGGAATGTTCACAACAGAAACAATGTTCTTGGCACTTGAGGATTCGTTTTTTTCCTGAAGTTCAGCCCTGCTTAGATTAGAAAAAGAATAAATTTTGCAAGTCATTCTCAGTGCAACATCTGGTTGTTTGAGACTCTGTGAAAATAACAAATCTGCATCTTTACCTAATATAGTAAATAAAACCTTAACATATTCTGACAAACTGCAATGTGAAGGGCAAAAACTAACCAGGATCAGATTCTAAAATTCAAAATAAAATGATTTTCTCTGGGAGGAAGGTAAACCTTCAGGATGTGGGTAGGTGATGTGGGAGATGACCAACAATAACGTGAGAAATGAGGTCACTTACAGTCTACAGCTGTGCACATTTGTACAAAGTGGTTTTAATCAAATGTTGTGTTTAGAGAAATAAGCCAAACTCGAAAAGATAATCATAATGCTAAGTGGGATAAATGAGTTACAGAACGTTAAATATTGCATGGTTTTCTCTTAGATGAAAAATCTCAAATATAAGTAAAGGACAAAATAAAAGGCAGATGGTAGGAAACAGGGAAGTAGACTTGGTGGAAGTGGTTAGGGACAGGGGAGAGAGGAGATCTAGAAGGAGAAGGGAAGATAAAAGTTACTAATATGTGATGTGTGTGGGGACCAGTTTTCCAGGATGAATGTAATTATTGTGTATCCTAAACATATATCAATAAGAAAGATAAATATTACATGTTTTATTTCATATGTGAAAATCTAAAAGAGAAAAGACAGAGACAGAGACCAACCACATTAAAACCAGTAGAGAAGAGACGGTTAACAAAGGTGGGAGGAAAAGAGCAAGTAGGAAATGGGTGCATGGAAATTATTGAACTATGTTATAAGCACTATGAATATGCAAAAATGAACCTCATTATTCTGTATAAGTAATATGCTTCAATAAGAGTAAGTGTAGATGCAACACTGAGTAAAATGCTACAAGAACCTATTCCATAGAGTTATTGCAATGAAGGGATGTGATTAATAAAGGGGAGGATGTCTTCTCATAGACATGGTACTTTCCGCACGCAAAGAATAAGTAACTTTTTTAATGTATCCTACTTTTAATATGCAAAATTGCCCCTTCATATTGGCTAGTTTAACCCAAAAATAACAAGGCATTTATTGACAGCATGTTTCAAAATAGTTGGATTTTTCACATAATATCTCAAAATTTTCAAGAAGATCTTATAAGATTATAGGAAACGGTAAGAAGTTTTAGGGATAATTGAATTATTTTTGATCCTATAACTCTTCAGACATTTTAAGGGAGATGAAACTTCAAATTTCATTGAATTCAGTTATGAAATACTTTCATTTATTTTCAAATACGAAGGGTAGATACACTTTCACAGATTGGCGTTTTAGTAATACTCATTTAAAATATTTTCTAGAAGTGTTTTACTAAACAATTCTTAATATTATGTGCAGAATGTAAGGAAATCAAACCCTGCCCCTATGCACAGGAATAAATTTGATAAAAAATTTATTTATAATAAGAATTATGTTAAAATTATTCTCATATATACATTCTTATTCTAATCTTTCTATACTTACTGTCAAAATACTTTCTTAATATTTTCAACACATACCAATTGAAATTGTAAAGATGATTATAGGGCAACTAATATTCTTATTTCTATTCTGTTTAAATGACTTTCAGATTTTTCAGTTATTAGAAACAACACAATGTGCTGTTCAATAGGGCATTGTACTGTTTGCTTTCTATGGCACCATCTTTATAGCAGGCACAATAAAAATTGATTAAAAAATGTTTTGCTTGCCCTCTGGAGTTCTGAATCTATCTTCAATGAATAACCTTTCACTAACCTGCGAACTATGACATTCTTGCTTTCTGTGATGTTAGTCATTAGGCCAAATCTAGTTCACATTTCTCCTTTGCATAAAACTCTTGCAGTTTCTATTTCAGTTGACTGGCAAAGTGTATAAAAATGAAAATATTGCACCGATATTTAACAAGTTAATGGTAAATTAATGCACTCTCTCCTTTATTAGGCAAATTTGCAGTGCTTTGGAACATTAACAGTCTCAGCAGAATAACACTTTGCATTTTATATGCAGATGAGTCAACAAATACTTCAGTGAACTTTTACCTAACCCATGCCTTAATTCACAAGATATGCACTGAAGTTCTTCCAATTGCAGAAGCAATTTATATGTAGGGAAAAAGTCAATTCACTCCTTTATTTGAAACACTATTTCTATGCTTGACATTCAGGTTTCCTACCAAAAAAGTTGCCTAATGCAAAGAAATGCTCATTGTAATTTCAAATTAAAATGTTTAATGTATTCAATCAATTCTTCACATGAAAAGTGACTGTGACATTCCTGAGCAAACAAATTGAGTGCGGTTCTCCTGTCACAATTAATGAATAACTTTGTCTCATCTTCCAATATTGCCCATTCATCTGCATAAATTGTAGTACTATCAAAAGACAAGAATCATTGTCCAATTTTTAAAAGTTGAAATCTACCAAACAAAAGTTATTGCAAAATATTTCATTTCGTGTCTAATTCTATATTTCTTGTGACTTATAGTTCAAGATGCAAAATCATCTTCCATTTAGCAATTAGTTTAAAATTATATTTGCAAATTGCTATAAAACAGCTAACTTGAACATTTGCTTCTTGTTCATAGTTCATTACTTATACCTTAAAGTTAAACTTCAAGTTGACTCAAAAGTCTTGAATATATATTATATATCTAGATAAGGGAAGCAGAGTCACTCTTTTTCAAAAAACAAATAGATTAAAACAAAATTAAAGGAACATAGAAAAATAATGCATAAGATTATTACTGCTTCTCTGAGTAAGAACATGGTAGCCAGAGCCTCAGTTCTCCTCAGTTTACTGAATACCTTAAAGTATATTAGCATTTCTTGCTGTTATTGTTTTCATTGTTTTGTACTTGGGATTTTGGTTCTTGTTAAGGATTAAAAACTAAGGTTCAATTTAACACCAGCTGAATTAAATCAGCATGGTGCTGAGTGTAGATATTCCACCTGAGGAAAGTTGCCAGCATAAAAGGAGACATGGAAAAGAAGAGCTTGGCATTGTGGGTTTTCCTAAGTGGTGGTGTTGTTTCTTGGGGCCATTGGTTCTCCTGGAGGAGCTTTCATGCTACCTCCTCTGATATGGACTTGGTTATTATCATTGGTGGCACTTTGGACCTTGTTGCCAAGCGTGGCTGTGGTTCACTTTGGAGGAGTTCTGGTCTTTACTTTGAACATCGCTTTCTGGCTCTGGAGGGGAAGATGTGTGCTGTTTAATTTCCAGACAGTTTGTCAGGCTGGATCCCTGATATGTACTTGACAGTTCTCATCATTGGAGGAGCTCAGGACCTCATTGTCACTGAGGATAACTGTGGTACTTTTCAGCGGAGTCCTAGTTCTTGGCTCCACTGCTGATACCTCAATGTACTGGCACAGATCCTTCACCCCACTAGCACTAGCTTGCACTGCTGACTTTTGGGCCTTCCCAGTGCAGATCCACAAACAGACTTGCATGAGACATTGTCATAGGCTCTAGGCCTCTAGATGTACTTGTGGGAGGCATTGTTATGGACCCTAGGTCTTCAGCTGGACTCATGTAGGACATTGCTATGAGATCCAGGTCCTAGGCTGGATTTTCTAGGTCTTTAGCATTGTGGACAGATTTCCTGCACTTTCTTGTATTTAATTCTGGGTGACCATCATAAAATAATATTATAAATTCTGTGTTCTGTATGTAATTGTTTTCCTTGCAACCCAGGACTACAACAGCTCCCTTCACAACTCACATGACATTTCTTTCCAACTGTCTTTGCTGCAGCAGCACCAGGACCAAATGACTGTATTTGACACCACTTCTCTCCTTCCTCCCCTACTCTTGCTTCTCAGCTCTCCCAGATGAAGCCTGTATCTATCACTTTGAAGTAAGGACCTGATTAAGACGTACATCATCCATAAGCTGACTTACAAGTCAGAATTCTATAATGCTGCTATTCTTTCTGTGAGTTTGTTGATCCCTAAAGATCAATATTTTTCAATGTCTTACTTGTCTATAAAGAAATATATCAGTGATAGGAACACAAACTGCAACAATATCTTTATTTTCAAAAGCATCATATATTATTCCTACTGACCTATAATTTGCAAAGCTTTGCTAAACATATGTGAACACTTTTGTATTGGTAAAAAAAGAAAAATGTTTCTGGGAGCAAAAAAATGGCAACTGTTAAGTTGAAAATTCTTCAGCTATAATTTAAATAAGATATTTTAAAAGAATGAGTCAATTTATGTCACATAAGTATTTCTCAACTCGTTTAAGCAAAAGGTAACTAAAACATGCCTGAAATTGTCCGGAACAAAAAGTTTCCATTTTGTTTTTTGGGTTTTTTAAATTTGTGTTAATGGTTGAATACAAATAATATAAAAAGCTGTCTTTGTACATTTTCTCAGACCACCTTTGCTTTGCTCTTCAATCTCAGCTAAATGCTTCCTTGGAAGATGGTGGCCAACTCATTTCCATAGAATACATAAAATAGAACTGCCCTGAATAGGCCAAATCATTCCTTCTTAAAACTTAGTTTGGCATCTGTGGTCACCCCCAAATAGAATGGCTTTGGTTTCAATCACCTTTGCAAATTTTAGAGATGAGACTAAAACCGCATCTAGACTAAATGGAACGAGGGATACAGTGATTCTTAAAACCAAAAGTAGGAGATTTCAGCGAAATAACAACAAAAGGTCATTATTTCCTTAAAATCATTGAGTAGTTTTATTGAGTCAGAGGAGAAATTAAAGTACTGTACTTGGTTCTGACCATACACAAAATGACAACAGGTTTAGAAATTCTGATCTGAGTTAAAGACAACACCAAATCAACTAAAATAAGTATTTTTTTTTACCATGAAATGGTTTTCAAAATAAAGTATCATTGCAACTATAAAAAAAACAAATTTATCCACCTTTTGCCATTTTTTTATTGTATGCCTAATGTAGGTCATGCTTTAGTGACCTAAAGAGAACACGGTGAATTCTCAGGCTGTATCTTCTTTATAAGCTGTACTTGAAATATATTTATGTTGAGATATATTTATGTCACTATTCTATACTCAGATGTGGTGAGAAAATCAGAAACAACCCAGTATGGAATAACTTCACATTTGAGCATTTAAAACTAAACCCACATTGTTGATCAGAGCATGTACTTCCAGTGAATACCTGCATTTCCATCACGGTACAAGAAGTACTTCTGTCAGTTGGAAATAGGCTGAGTTGAATACTTACCCAGGTCTAAAATTAAGCTCTTTAGCTACCTAACAGTGACTCTATATGGGGCTAATTTTCAAATCAATTATCTACAATGTCCATTTGTTAATTTTTATATTGGCAAACATTTACCTTAAACTCTTTCTTTATTAACTTATTTTGTTCTCCAGTCAAATTTCTATATTGTAACAGCGGGAAAGAATTTCTCAGTTGCATGTATCTCTGAATACAAATGGTTATGCTTCCTCTTAGGTGTTACAGTCTTTCGAGGGAGCAAACAATATTTTAACATTTTTCCAATAGCACAAACCCAGCTCACCCTGAGAAGAAGAAACACTGAAGGACAGGATGGATTGTGTCATTTTAGGAGCACTCATTTGGATATGCTTGTGTTCACTATCCTGCTTGATTTATTATTCTGTTTGAAGATTTAAGTGTCAATAAAAGAGATAGGGTTGAAAAACTGAATGACATTAATTCATTCACTGTCTGAAGTAAATGTGTGTGTGTGCATGTGTATAGACAGAGATTGTTTCACTTTTCCTCTATATATCAATATGGTATATTGAAATATACCAAACTATTTTATAAGGTAATAGAAAAAATCAAATATGAAATATTAAAATTTATTTGTGAAAAACACTATTCCTTATCCCATACAATAAGTTTAATATCACTGTAAAAACTCACTTATTCATAAATACGAGGCTTCATTTCTGGACTCCCAATTCTATTGTATTAATTTATACTTTAAGGTCTATGCCATTGTTATACCACCTTAACTACTGTTAGTTTTGAAGTCTGAAAGTGTAATTCATCTAATTTTGATCTTTTCTATTAGCCTTGGCAAGGATATTTTGTATATGCCATCAAAAGTCCTGTCAACAATAGCACAAATCTACGTGAACTTTCTTTCTGTATAGTAAAGAAAACAGAAAGTGAAGCCAAGAGATACACTAAAGAATAGGAGAAAATATTTGCAAACTATCCAACAAGGGAATTATATGAATAATTTAAAAGGAATTTATAGCATCTCAATAGAAAAATGTCCCAAATAATCCAATTTTAATCATACATTAGAAATCTCAATAGAAACTTCTCAAATTTATTCCTGCTTTTAAAGATACTGGATCCTTCCCATTTCTATATAAATTCTGGAATTAGCTTGTTATTTGTTTTTGCAGAGGAGTCAGATATGATTTTGAAAGAATTACAATGACTCTGGAGATCAATTTGAGAATATTACCATCTCAACAATATTGTTTCCAATCCATGATCATAACACATTTTCCACGTATTTTGGTTTTCTTATTTTCTTTCAATTATACTAGATAGCTATCAAAGTATAAGTATGGTATTTCATTTGTTAAATTTATGTGTCTCCTAATCTTTTTGATGATGCTATAAATACAACAAATTTTCTTAGTTGCATTTAAAATGTTCATTCCAAGTACATAGAAATATAATCATTTTTGCATCCTGACATAGTATTCTGCAAGCTTGCTAAGTATCTTTATTTTCTAGCAGGTTTTAATGAATTCTTTAGAATTTTCTGTGTATAGGGGATTGGGGATTTAGCTCAGTGGCACAATGCCTGCCTGGAAAGCACAAGGTCTTAAGTTCAATTCCTAATACAAAAAAAAAAAAAAGAAAAAGAATTTTCTGTGTACAAAATAATATTATTTGAAAGTGGAGATTATTTTATTTCTTCTTCTTGACTCTGGATTTCTTTTCCTCACTGTGTAGCCTACTTGTCCAATCTAGAACCTTTAGCTCCATGCAGTTTAGAAGTAATGGGCAGGATTGTCCTGTCCTGGGCTGTAAGAAAGTGCTCATCATTTGTGGAACATTTGCAGCTGCAGCAGTGCTTTTCCAGGTTAGGAAGGTCTTTCATTCAAAACACATTTAAAATAATACACTAAAGGATGAGAGTGAAGCTTGTGGCTCTCCAGTTCAAATGACAGAATAAGGGAACTGATATATTTTAAACATAATACAACCGAGGTTTTTCACACATACTACATGAAACCTCACACTGTGCTTAAAGTTTCTCAGAGACTTATTTAACAGAAAACTGAATCTCAGCGATTTCCTTGAACTTGATTAAAGATACTTGGGTTCCATGAAAAACACAGACCAATGTGAAGGAGGTCCTGTGCTTGGCTAGTAAAAAAAAAATCTTTCTTTTGAACAAATAAAGATAATTTGATCTTTTACGATTGTTCTCTCAAAAGCCATGGAATATTCCTACTAAGCCAAATCCTTAAAAAAAGCTTTAACTTTTATTGTTATGATCTAAGTATCTGTTATTCTTTAAATCTCTCCCACAAGTTCTTTCTACTTTTGACAAGTAGTGTTGCTGTGCTCTCATTTAAATGGATAAAAAATATTTTCTATTAAAAATGTTGTTTTTTGTTGTCTTGTTTAAGAACTTTTATTTTCTCTAGTTAAACAGTATAGTTAGTTTTAAGTGTTTTGACAGTAAATGAGAATGGTTAAAACACACACACACACACACAGAGAGTGACAAACACACCCCTAGTTCTTTGCCTAAGGCCTTACTGCATCTAAGCACAATACTTTCAGAAAGAAGATAACATTGACAAAGATTTAGTGGAAAAGCATTGACTTTTTATTAATTAAAAGGAAAATTTTAAGTCAGTGTATTTCCATCCATGCTATTATATGCATCTTTAAAGTTCTTAGAATATAATTTGAAGACAGGGCAGAAAGATGAAGGGATCCTTTTTCTGATAAGGCAACCATTTTGAAGTTTTTCAAAATGATATTTGTGGAAGCAAATATTTAGAATTAAGTACTGTCCAAAGATGAAGAATATTATCCTAAGGAAAAACTGTAAACAACAAATGGAAAGGTAACTTGCATGCACTCCTTTTATCTTCTCACTCATCACATGGAAATTTCAATGTAGCATTTCATTTCATGTTTGTTAGTGTGTTCCTTGCTAAGAGATTCCTATACAGAATTTTGATATGATGAGACTCCCATACTACTATTATAAAGTACATGTTTATCTTACTGTGATCAGGTATCATTGCAATAAGTGGCAGGTGAGACCCTCAAGATGTCATCAAACTACAAATATAATCCAAAATTTATCCCTTTGCACTTTTAATTCTATTGAATAAACTGAACAACATCCTTATTCACATAAAATTTACATTTCAGGAAACAATAAACTTTGATTTATATTTTTAAATCGCATTTCATTCCAGGGTCTTAAATCAAGTATAGAGTTTCTTTCTTGTATTTGCCCTGCATTGAACATTCATTATAGTCTCATGAAGCTCCATCTTTCATGGTTATTCAAAGTGACTCCAGCAAAAGTCTTATATGTAGTGACTTTGTTCAACCAATATTAAAGAAGTACTCAAGGAATTAGTCAATTTGTAGGTGACTCATCTCTGGAAGTTATGAACTTTTTTCCTTGCTTATCAGAAGAAATACTATGGTAAAGATTTTGTGAGAATAACATAAATTTGCAATTATGTAGGAGAGACAGAGCATATATAGGAGACAGCACCATATGAACTATAATCAATCCCAACTATTGGGAATTTACTCCAAATATAGAAATTCTACCACTAAATACCTTATTTCACATAGCCAGAGAATTCCACCATACATAGAATTATATAAACACTGGATGAAAAAATAAATGTTTAAAATATTACAAGGTTACTGGCAATTACCTGTGTCTATAAAAATAGTATGACAGGGAAGGTGAGTTGTCAACTTTATTGGCTTGGAAGCCACCCAAGGAATTAGGAAAGCATCTTTCTTGGTGTATATGAACCAGTAATCGTTTTAGTCATTTTTGCATCACTCAACACTCATAATTTAAAGGAAGATAGATTGATTTTTGGTTTACAGTTTCAGTGGGCTCAATTCATGATCATCCAGCTCCAAAACAGGTAGTACATGGAAGAGTAGCTTGGTATAAGAAAGCTATTCGCTACAAGATAGCCAGAAAGCAGAGAAAGAAAGGAAGAGCTGGAGATAAGTGTACACTGTTACACTGTACATGCCACTTTCAACAAGGCTTCACTTCCCAACAGTAAATTTAGCTACTGAACTCATCAATAGATGAATCTACTGATGAGTGTAGCATCCAGCCACCTTTTAAACACATGAGACTTTTAGGAAACATTTTATATACAAGCCATAACACTCATAGAAGTGTGGCCTACCCATTCCTCTCAGACTCTGCACCCCTGCTCTCTTTTCCTGCCTCCATGACCAAAGTAGTTTTTGCTCCACCATGCAATTCTACCATGATGTGTCTACCTTGGAACCAATCAACCATGAACTGAATCCCCTGAAACCACAAGTTATATTAAATCTCCCCTTTAAATTATGGGCATCAAGAATTATATCCAAGTGCTGAGAAAACTAATGCACATAGAGTACTAAATTAGGGGTTAAGAGTACTGTATAGTGTTTCCTCAGAGACTTGTGATTTTAAACAGTTTTCTGTTTTTGATGAATATAATTTAAATACTCTCTTACAGAAACTCACCCTGGAAATGCACTAATCAGAAAATGGAGAAGGAAAATTTAAATGCATGCAAAGCATTCATCATTCCTGCAAAAATCTTTACCTAAAAGAACAAAATAAATAAAAGCTCTTTGAGATAATGTCATCTTTTTCATCAAGTGGGTACTAAATAATATTCATGTAGTAAGAAGTATCACAATAAAAGAAAAACAGAAATTTTCACTAATCTAAGAACCAGCTGAATAGCTCTAAAATACATGAGTATCTATTTTCAAAAGAGTAAGAGAAACCTTTTATCTTGCCTCATATATGCAATTGATACAAATGGGTTAAAGGCTTAAATTTAAGACTCAAAGGATAAAATAATGCTGTGTATAGTTATTTTATGATAGGATATGAGATGTTCACATACTTTGTATATAATCAGTAAATGTATGGTAAAAATATTAGTTTCAGTCCAAAGAAAACTGTTAAATATATTTATTAAATTAATGTTATTATTAGCTAATCAAGAATAAAATGGAACTATAAGTTTTTTTCTCCTGAAATCCTGTGTTTAGTTGTCACAAAGATAATATGATTCCACAAAGCATCCCAGCTTTAGAAAATGGAAATATTATGGACCTTCAACTTGTACTTTTTAAATATTTATCCTTCCACAATATAGAAAGACACTTCATCGTGGTCTAATTTAATCACAGAAATGATAGCTTGTGAAAAGAGTGCATCTTAGTGAAGTATGAATGAAAATATTTTCAGTATATTAAATTCACAGTTATGAGCTTATCTCTTCAGCTGCCCTTACTAAAAATATCTATTCTAGTTCATTCATATTTGTATGACCTTAGATAGTAATCTGAAAAATCTATCTCACAGCCATCTATCTTAAGTCTAAAGTAATAAGTTCTCCTTAAACTAACATCAAGTAATGAAATAGTCTTTTAAAACAATACACACACACACACACGCAGAAAGAGAGAGAGAGGAGAAAGAGAGAGAGAAAGGAGAGAGAGAGAGAGAGAGAGAGAGAGAGAGAGAGAGAGAGAGACATAGCATTTTTCCTGAGTGGGAAAAAAACAGAAATGATCTTTATCATTTAAATGAAATAGCATAAGCAGTACAATGTTTGTATAACACCAAGTATATATTCAGCAAGATTAACTTTTACTTTAAGGATTTCCCTTCAAGGAGTATTATTTCAAATAATGCTTTGCTTATTTTAACACCTACCTTTTAAAGCACAAGGGGTTGATAAATATGTTTATTATAAGGACAACTTGAAATACTGCCTGAAAGAACAAAAAGAAACATGAATACAATTTACTAAAAAAAGGACAAGCTAAAGAAAATTGACCTAATTGTGTCTGCATCCTTATACCAGCTGCACTTCACAAAATACCTGACACCATTGTGCAGAAGCACAGCTCTCACTGCGGCAAAATTTAAGCCAAGAAGCTTTATGTGATAAGCAAAACCCTAGGGATGAAATGCACACAATGCTTTAAGTTACTTCAGCAAATGTAGGTGTTGCTGTCTCCAAAGGAAGGAAGTCATAAGAAAAAGACAGTTCTTAAAAAAACAAACCTAGCTCACTCACTACCGTGCAGAAAAAAGCTCAAATCTTTGTTGCCTGACCCTATAAGCTCTCCATTGCCCACAGGGATTTCCAAGAAAAAAGGAAATTCACAACTCTGGAAAAAAGAAATGCCCTCTTTCAAAATTTTCTATTTATTGATAAACTTTAGTAACATAGGAGGAAAGAATTAGGACTTAGAGCATAGTTATTTTTGTGTGGCTGCAGCACTAAACTATCTCTGCCAAACTCCTTTTCTCTTTTTTGTTTATGCTTAAAAAGGAGAATTGAAATCTTACCAGTTCAAGCCCAAGGTCTGTAACTTAACAACCCTTAAGACAGTCACTTTTAGATTTTTTCCAAGAACAAAGGCATTCTTCTTTCCACGTTATAGTCTCCAGAGGACAAAAATTTTAAATTCAAGAATTCTGCAGTTCTGTAGGTAATCCCAGCACTCTGGTAGGCTGAGAAGAAAAGATCAAAGTTCAAGCTCAGCCTAAGCAACTGAGTTCACGGCAAAACCTTGTTTCAAAAATAAGAAGTAAAACATGAGTAGAGATGTAACTTAGTAAAAAGGCACTCGGTTCACTCCCCACTACTGCCCAATCTCCCTGCCTCCACAAAAAAACAAGAATTCATTAGTACTGTATTTTATTCCACAATTTAAAAGTTAGTCATTGTTCACTTCTCCATTCAGTAAATACATAGAGTGCCAATAACATGATGCATGATCAAAAACTACAGTGAATATTTACAGTAAAAAATTTTACTACAGAGACAGACATTTCCATCAATAGTCCTCAAAATACTCCTGCTGGATTCAAGCACACTTCTGTTCCCACCGTTTCTCAGGTGGTTCTGGAAGTCCTCTTTTCTGAACATCTTTAGTGGCTCTGTCATGGCAGTCTCAGTGTTCTGGGTCAGTTCACAGTGTTTACCTTTCAGGGTCATTGTCACTTTAGGGATGAACCAAAAGTAGCAGTGGCAGGGCCTATTAACAAGATGGGTGAGGACGTATCATTATCTTCTTTCTGTTGGATGACACTCAGCAATAGCATTCATTTGATTTTGGTTTCCTCTTGCAAACACTCTCAGGAGGACTGCTAGAACTGCTCTCAGTATGGCAAGAATAAAGCTATTAATGCATTCCAAGCAAGGGGGAGAACTTTGGAGGGCATTATTGACATTGCATTGTTTACCATAATACATGTTTCAAGCACTCACTATATATTTTGATTAACCTCGCTCTACACTACAGTTTTTTTTTTAAATTGTTATTATGGACTTTGCACGCTATAAATTTTTAAAATTTCACAGTTTGTTAAAAAGTTAAATATTACTTAATAGTAAGAACAATATGCAATATATTAACTAGTGCTAATTTACTACTTTTAAAAATTCTGTATCATTTCTACCTTTGTTTTTAGAATAAAAAAAAAGAGTAAAGAAGACAAAACAGAAAGAATGATTGAGTTAAACCAGAATAACTATAATAATATCCAACAAGAGCTTGACATTTGGTTAAGAAAATGAAGGAAGAGCTGGGAATGCTGGCCCCTGCCTGCAATCCCAGCACTCAGGAGGCTGAGGCAGAAGGATTGCAATGAGTTCATGGTCAGCATGGGCTACACAGTGAATTCAAGACCAGGAAACTACACAGTGAGACCCTGTCTCATGAAAGAAAGAAAGAAAGAAAGAAAGAAAGAAAGAAAGAAAGAAAGAAAGAAAGAAGAGAAAGGACAAAGGATGACATGGAGACAACATCATATACCTTTCCAAGTCATCCCCACACTGACTCACCTCCAACCAGGCCCTACTTCCCAATAATATGTTCAGTCAAAAACCCATGAATATATTAAACCACTGATGACACCCATCTTCTAACTGTCATCCAAAAGCCAGCCTCAACTCTGACAATGTGAGCCTCTGAGGGGAGGGGCATTCTAAATCTAAACCAAAGCAGGAAATTTCCTTCTATTCTAATTTATTTGGGAGCTTTTATCATGAAAGGATATATTTTATAACATATCTTCTGCTTATCGAGATGATTATGCCTGTTTTCTTGTTAAGTCTCCTGATATGTAAAAGACCTTCATCAATCAAAATTCAATACTTTACATTACCATAGCAATAAAAATAAGAAGAAACTTTGTTTCTATTGTTTTTCTTTCATTTTTACTTTTCTATCCATATTTCCTTCCTTCCCTTCCTCTCTCCATGCCCTTCTCCCTATTCCCATTTGAACATTTTTTTCCCACTTCCCAATTTCTGCTCTCTGTTGTGGTCCATATTTATCCTTTGGGTTTCTCAAGCAAGGGAAACAAATGTCATATTTAAAAATATATGTCTTGCCAGTTGCTGGGATTAAAAGAATACACCACCACACCTAGACTGTCTTTAATTTAATTTTTTCCCCAGTACCAGGGCTCAAACACGTGATCTTACACTTGCCAGGCAGGTGCTGTGCCCCAGAGCTGTATCCCTGGTCCTGTCTTGTATAATTTTTATGCCTGATGTATCCCTAATTTCTTTCTCCATGTGTAAATCTTCAAGCACTCATCTAAAATGCCATCAAGATTTTCTTTATATCTTTGTTTTTTATCAGTTTAACCATGATGAATCTACGTGTGGGTGGTTATTTTCATTCTTGTAGATACTTGTCTATTTTTAACACTTATTCTAAGATTACCTTTTCTGTCTTCATTAATTTTGAAAAGTATGACTTACCTTATAACTGTCCTCTGCCCCTGCCCCTTGATTCATCTTTATGTCTGCTCAATTTTCTTGGATCAGTTCCAAACAGTTCTTATACTGCAGGTTTAATACTGGATTCTCACATCTAAATTTCACCTCTGTTCACATTTTTTTTTTCTTTTTTGGTACCAGGAATTGAGCTCACAATCTCGTGCTTGCCAGCCAGGTGCTTATGCTGCTGAGATAAATTCCCAGCTCTGTTCACATTTTCCAGCCTGATTGTACTTACTATAACTATTTTTTTAATCTAAGCTAGTGCATGTGATATACAAGCCCTTAGAACCAAAATGGATCATATCTACATGCTAATATGTTAGGGAAAATACAACATATTTAATAAATGATGTAGTCTTTACATAAAATGTGGGATTTCTACACAACTGTTGCCTATGTTGTCAAAACCTAGGAATGGAGAAACCAGTCAGTATCTTATAAACTCCCTAGTTTTATAACTAAATATATGCATCCATTAAGAAATATTAGGTTGTTCTTGGTTATAAACAATCCCAAACTCAAAGACTTAGAATTATAACAGTTTTGCTCTACTTCAATTTGTTCTGCATCATCCTTTAGGATCCCACACATTTAGGATCCTACAAGGCATCTCAGTGCTTTCCTACCTGCCAAAACTTCAAAAAGGTACTAGTAGAATCAGGTCCCAAATGTTGACTCTTCTGCCTGTGGCCAACACTCTTCTCTCTATACCTATTTCAATAACCAAAGTAATAATTTTTAGAAAAATGCACTAAATAGCCACAATATCAATTGGTTTCCAACTAGTTAAAAAATACCTAGTCATTAAAATTTTCAACACTAATCCAATTGCAACAATTAGTATTATACTATTACTCTTTTCTAAACTAAAAAAAAAAAAATTCATGTCTTCTGTCTATTGCAATTTTTTCACGGAGAATTAGTTACCTCTGGGAACTGTATGTTGCTTCTATCCATCATTTTTCTTTTCTTTGGGAAGCCAGAGATAAATGCCATCTGGACATAGCATTTTATCATCAGATGTTTTAATTTCTTGATCATCTGTTTTGGCAAGATACAGTTCTCCTTCAATGTTTATTTTTCCTGTTCTGAAAACTGATTGTTTCTGGCATCTGTTCCTCTCTCTTCCCCTCTTTGCACAGACTCAAGCAAAGCTTTGGGAGTTTGGCTGTGCCTCCATCTGGTACAAATCCATTGCTCTTATGTTTTGTTCCTAGAGTCTCTGAAAAATATTCTGTGAAAGGGAAATTTACTGAGAGGGACTGGATTCCAGAGGGTAAAATTAATATTTTTTCACTGAACCAGAGGTGGGAGGAGATACCGTGTATGGTTTCTGGAACCTGTTCCGACAGGCCCCTCCTCCAAAACAAAGTTTCAGAAATAAAAAGTTTGCTGACCATATGTGCGTGGTAGTTTATCTTTAGATTTTTGAGCTCCAGGGTTATTAGGCTCTCTGCTTTAATTTGACATTTCAACATCATTTTCAGGGATTCAGCTTATGCAGAATTAGGACACATTAATCAATTATGTTATACTCACCTCACCTTAAAATGTGTGTACCATCTACTCTACCGCTTGTATGTGTATACTGGCCTCTGCCTTATTCTGCTGCTATTCTCCATTTGTTGGCTTAAAATTGTTGGCCCAATATTTTCCCACGAGTATCTAAATAGATTGGAAACCTAACCACTGGAAACTATGTAATATAATTTATTTTACCAAATTGTTCCATTTTCCTTTGGTATATTTTCTCCACATCATGTCCTTTTGTATGAAAAACTAGAAGAAAACATGAATTTTAGCTCCTTGTCAGAGTCCATTTTAATTATTTTCCAGAGATTTGAGAATAATTGGCAAGAGGGAATATTAATAATTGAGCCACAAAGTAATGTGGAGGTTTTGTTTTCTATTTGTTTAAATAAAAACTCAAACAGAACATTTTCAAATGGATTCCACCCTAATTACTTACAACTATTACATTGTATTTTTAATCATTTATCTTCAGAAGTGCTTGAGAATGTCATACTAACTTTGACTCCTCCCGAAACAATCATTCATGCTGTAAAAAATCATAGAAAATCATTTTAACTGTCTTTTTTCTTTCCTACAACCATGGCTTCATTAATGCTCTGAAGGAGAGAGAGAATCTCATCCTTGAATCCATATTTTGAGAACTACGGGCTCCACAGCATTGCATGAAATCGTCTTTCCTCCATTATGGTTTTTCAATGGTAAGAGCTTGTAGCCCTAATCCATTACTCTAGACCTGAAAGTGAATCACACACACCTGTTCAAGGTGATGTGGCCTCACTTCATGAGATGACACAGATACAATTCCATCTCATATAAGAACCCTCTCTCTGGAGTTCTCTCAACATTTACATAAGCACTCCTTTTACTTTTAAGATTTTGTTAAGGGTAACTGGTACAAAAAAAGAAATAAACAGGTAATGAGTGAAGCATGCCAGAGGAAAAAAGGCAACTTCTAAGAGACTCACTGTGCCTGAATATCACTAAGTCTTTCCTTTCCCTCGTGCAAACCCCTTTTCCCCACACTGTCTTTTCCACTAACATTAGCATTAGTATTAGCATTAGGATTAGTATCAATATTAGTGTTAGTATTAGTATTATTATACTTATCATTGTGTATGTCAGATCAGGAATTCCTGGAAGAAGGGCTCTAACACAATATTAGAATCACAAGAACTTAATGAACGGGTCTTACCCACGAATGCTAATGAGAAAAAGATCAATTACATTCGTAAGGCCTTCAGGCCGTCATGCGAGTAAGACAGTGGTGGGAGGAGAAGGTAAATGAAGGCTTGAGTGCAAGCTTCAGACTGCAGTGCAACTCAGAGAAATTCTCCCGGGCAGCTCCAGAGCAAAGACGGCCTATTAGGGGAGTCTCGCCCTGGGCAGACATTGAAGACTGTGTCCTGGCCAGGCCTGGCCAGTCAGGCTTGGAACCCTCTGTCTATTTCCAGAGCTAATGCAGATTCCGAAGGCAGCATTTTGTTAGCTGTAGGCGGACTGCGCTTCACGCAGCGGTGTTCTTCTTTAAGGGGCCTCTGACTGGCACATAACTAGCCTTGCTACGTTTTCTAGGTTTGGGTATGCATGTGTTAAATTTTTGGATGTCTTCTCCACTAGCATCTAGTAGGCACTCAGAAATTATCTATTAAATAAATAAGTGAATAGATGAATAAAATGGGTCAATTCCCATCTTTTTAATTCTTCAGTGCAATATTGCATACTGTAAAATGATAGAAAACATTATGATTCATCTAATCTGATTACTTTACAAATAAAACAAATGCTGAAGGAATGAACAAGCATCAACAAGATCAATATATTTGGAATCTTCTTACAAGTATCTACCCATCCATCATTTTTGCATTTCCATTGATACACACATTGTTTGATACAAATTCAATAAAACTTGATAGGTGTGGAAATTAATAAATGATACTTCAATATTGCAATGAAAATGGCTCTCTCTTACAGATACACGTGTAAGTGTTAATGCTGGAGAAGTTTACTCTGGCAGCATATATCTTTTCTTGAATCATACCATAATATTTCACAGGTTCAGGTACAGAGTAAATCAATTGTGAAGCAGTCTCTCCAAAAGAGATGTAATACCAGCCCAGGAAGATAAAGCACATCTTATCTACACACATTGAATTGAAGGGCAAAAGATAACTTCTTGCATAAAGGAAAGTGAACTCTCTAGGGGATAATGTACTTAACTAGAACAAACTTATGAAGCGGTTTAAATCCTACTGCATGTGGATTACATGGCAAAGAAAGATTGCTGATAGGATTCAAGATTTTGTACCTTCAGGTCAACTGTGCTCAATTTAACTCAGCTTCATGGCAAAGAAAAGGGATTTCTGTAAGAAGTGGAAGTTTAGTGTGGCAGTGCCCTAAGAATTCACTGATAAATAAAGCAGTGGGCTTAATAAATAAGACACGGCTTAAGAGTGGGCCTGCAAAATGGACTGTGTATTTGTGAACCAGACCATACACATGTCAGCTGCAGAGTAATGTGTAGTGGAACAGAGTGTGAAGATAGGAATTTAGCAGCCTGTAAGACTAGAACCCCAGGATCTGTGACAGAAAGCTCACGACCACACCACAGAGATAGGTTAACCATCTGTAACACGCACTGTATCTTTGCCTCCGTGTTTGAGAGTGAGGAAATTGGGACAGCATGTAAATAAACTGACTGGTGTGTTACAGTCTCCTGTAAACAGTTCTTTGTGTACTTACCCAACTTTTAACTTGTAAACTATTTTTTTTTTCCTGATGATTCAAAAGTTCTAAGGCTTTGGATTTACAATGAAAATTGTAACTTTCCCACTTGATTGACTGCATTAGTTAATTTAAATCCACACATAAGAAATTCACTTATCCTAGAAAAGTTTCAAAATAGTGTACCATTTTAAGTTGAAACTAGGAAAGTTAACAGACTGGATTTTAGCATTGATATTCATGATTTTTAAAAAGATAAAACATGTAATCTCCCTCCAAACCTGAAAACAAAATGATTTTAATTAGGGTTCTTTGCATTTTATAATAACTTTAGTGGAAAATCTAAAATGGAAAACTTCTTTTCCCATTAAAATGAACTTTTTTCTCAAGACACATAATATACGACTTGAAGAATACAGCTTCGATTTTCAGCTTTGTCTCCCATGAATAATAGTACCAGCTGAATTCAGTACCATCTCTGCCTCAGGCACACTGTGAATCTGAAGTTCTTGTAATTTCTCATTCTCTTTAAGTTAAAAATGAACTTGAAATGTCATAAGAATTTTAAAAGTAGATAGAAACTGTCTAGCGCAGCAAATCCATGTCACTATGCCCTATATAAGGTTCATCTGGGGGAAAAAAATCTCAAAAATGATGCTCTAAATTTTAAAATGTCACTATTTAAAATAACAAAAATTAAGAATTGAGAATTGTAGAAAAATGACAGGACCTCACTGCAGATGATCTAATTAATCATTTCTGAGAAGTGAGGAAAAAAGAAAAAATAAAAATATCCACAGTGGTGAATATATTGGTTCAAATAGCTTTCAATTATAAATATTTTAGAAAGTTCTTATTCTTAAAATAGCCAAAACTTACTATTGAGAAAATATTTACATTTAAAAGGTAACCAGTAATCAATTATTTTATCCTACAAAAAAATCACAAGATTCACAAGAAATATCTAAAACTTCTACTTATAAATGGGCAAAAACACTGAGAGAAATTCAGAAATGTAAGTTAAAACAAATAACAGTGGTACAATTAGTGTCAACAATAATCCCATAAACGAAAACGAGAGCAGCACATGTTATATTTGTCTACAAAAGACAGATTAGTTAAAACTCTAAGTATAAAAGTTAATATGTAAAAGGCAAAGATAAAATCACTCCCCTTCTGGGAAATAAATTAGTCTACTTAGGTTACAAACAAAAATTTGCATACTACAAAGAGGAAAAAGCACCAAACTATACTATATCTGCTCCAAGCAAAATAATTCTGGTTTATTTGTTTTGTTTTGTGTTTTGTTTTTTGAGACAGGATCTCTCTATGCAGTTCAGGTTGGCCCCAAGCTCACTTTGTCGTCCAGGCTGGTCTCAAACTTGAAGTGACCCTCTTGTCTCAGCCTCCTGAATGCTGGGATTATAGGCATGTGACACCACACACAGTTTAATAATTCTAGATTTTAAAACACATGTGGAAGTGTATGGTTGGCACATTATGGCCAGTTTAAAATGAGAACCATACTCCAGCTTTATGAGATGAGTCTATTATTATCATTCCCACTTCATGTGTCAAGAATTTTTCTCTAAGAGACTATTTGTCCAGGAAATGCATAGGAGTAGTGAGTGCAGGATCCAGTGGGATCCCATAAACTTGACTCTGATGTTGGAGCTCTGAACTTCATCTCCCTCTCTGTTGTTTTATTTTCCCAATAACTTTTCTTTGCTTATGCATAATATTCTTCACCCATCCCTCATTCAATAAGTAGCCCTCAAAAAAGAGAACCTATTCACCTACTGGGCATTTGAACTTAGTTTATTAGACTTCAGGTTTAAGGGCTCTTCTAGCTCAAAAGATCCTGTTTGAATAGAAGCAGTTGAACCTCTTCTTTCCCTAATTTATTTTTCTCCTCCCAGCTTGGCCAGTTTAGAGTCTGACTCAGCTAGGATCAAGCCAAGAAAGGTAAGGACCGGAAGAGATTGAGTACCATTAGGGGACTGATGCCTTGAAGCTTCTTGGGAGTATCCGCTGGGCCTGGCAGACATGTCTGCATGGCTCTTTCTCAAATGCTGGGGCTAATTGCTCATTTGTCCACTGGGAAACTCCAACAGCAAAGTGCAGAAACAGTACTGTCCCCACACTAGCTGTTTTCTGCTTCTGCCTCAGCTCTGTGCAGTTCTCCTGGACCATCCCTTTGTGGGAGTGAAGAAAAAACAGACATACGCATCATCATGAGTAGAGATCACCTTCAGTGCCCTACTATCTGCTTCTCATTCCTCTGCCTCTGACGCATCTGAACACACATTCTCCTGCAGTCCTCAGGCTCCGCAAAACTCTATGACGCAGAAACCCCCAACTCTCCTTGAACTTTTCCTCTTCTCTCCCTCAGCTCACGTTAGTTATCTCTCTTGTCCATGTTGTCAGAGAGGAGAGAAACAACAAGGAAGGGAAACACAGCATCTCCACAGTTCTGGAAAGAATTCATTTTTGAAAGACTCATGTTGACACAAGTGATTTGTAACCCCTAACAGAGGCATTAGGTAGCAAACAGTTTTACCATTTCTTACCATGTTCTGGACAAGATTTCTGGCCTTTATGATAAATGAGTGCCCTACACATTATGCTATTGGTCTTACTTTTGTGGTTCTAGGGACCCTGCAACACCAAAAATCCCATTTTAACAACATAGTAGCTACTACAATTTATTTCCTTTCAGTAACCCTCCATTATCAGCATGCTGTGTGACCCTAGGACCTGATATTTCTTTTGGTCACTTGGAACACACAGGACAAAGGTGAAGTTTTGTTTATTTGGTTTGATTTATTCTCAGTGTCTGTGAATATTTTAATTAAAAATGATTCCTGCGAAGAAAGGAAATTTAACTCAATTATCTTTTATTCAATCTCTTTCCAACTCCTTCCTCATGTCATTTGTATCCTGACCGATGGTCTCAGACATCTTCTTATCAATGTCAAAAGCACACTAATAGACTCGATAGTCTAATGCTGTTTGGAGAAATTAAAAACAAAGAGATTTCTATACAATTACAGCAGAAAGGAAACAACATTTTCATTACTAGCCAGATACCTGCTACTAGATATCATGAACCAGTGTTTAATAATCATATGCTGATTACACTTAAGAACTAAATGTTTCCTTAAGATAATTAAAAATATTATTTGCCTTATAACCAACTCAACTGTATTGAAAAATGAGTTAATGTATCATGTGGTAAGCAATCTCAAAACTGACTTCCAAAGATTTGTACTTCCTGATATTCATGCATTTCCTTGAGGAATGTGGGTAGAATAATAACTTTCCAAGAGTATGATATGAAAAAAATAAAGAGTTGTCACTTCAGAGATGAGGTTACAAAAGTAGTAGAATCTGTATCTTGGAGTCTATTCTTTGTTCTTCTACCCATTTGCTTACACTGAGGGCAATCATCTTGGGATGATTGTGTCACCATGAGTAAGATGCACCCAACTAAATTGTTTCAGCATAAATCTGGGTGTGGAAGACCCATTTGAGGGACTCTTGTCTCTAGAATGGTATAAAAGGGAAACCAAGAAGGAAGGACTGCTTCTGTTTCTTCAGAGGAGCTCCAGTCATCACCTCTGCTTTGGACGTCATCTCATGGCTATTAGTGCAGATTCTTCAGCCTCCAGCACTGATATGTAAGCAGCTACCAGATTGGTGACCCACAGTCAGGTGTGGAAGGGTGTAAAAGGTGTGTCTGTGCACTGGAGATCCGAAAGATCCAGCAAAAGGTCTGGAGCTCATGGTAGTGTTCCATGCGAGTCTGTATCAGGAGGCTGAAGGTTCTTCTGCAGACGTCTGTACTCACTGAAAGGTTTTTACCCACTAGATTCTTCCTTGTGCATCCAAAACCAGTTTACTCCATTTCACTTTCAGTTCATCTCTAATCCCACTGCTAACAACTAAATATCTGTGTCACCCCCAAACTACAGACACTCAAGTCCTATGCCAATATGATAAATTAAGAGGTTTGTGATTAAAATGAGATGACATCATGATGATGACAGAGCCCTCATAAATGAGACTAATGCCCTTGTAAGAGTCTCAAGAAACTTGCCTCTCTGCCCTTCTCCATGTGCGAGTACAGTAAGAGGTGGATAGCACATAGCCCAGAGAACAGCCCTCACCAGACCTCAACTATGCTGACATCTTGGTTTTGAAATTTTGGTCCCATCCGTGAGAAATACATTTCTGTTACTTACCAGCCACACAGTCTACAGTATTGAGGGGAAGGTATGATAACAGCACTCTGAACCAAAACCCTTGCAGAGTTAGTTTCTCCCATCATCTATATGTACACACTTTTTAGAGCTTTAGCTATATAGTAACTCCTTTTCAATAGTGGAAACATCCTTCCTGATAATGAATCTCTCTTAGACAAAGGCCATATGAGACTTTTTTCATCTCAGTACATGTTACAGTGTCTGATAGAGAGAAGGTACTTAATAAATGATTCTTACATTATTCAGGAAGGAATTAAATAGTGCATTTTCCACCAGAGTGATATTACTGCCAAAGTGGGAAAATCAGTTTTTTGGGAAAAGGCTGAAAAAATTACATATAACCTATATAATATAACTATGGCTAGATTACAGTCCAGAAGCAGATAAAGAGTATATCTGTGAAGCTAAAATTTCAATGTGATTGAGGAAAATGTTTAAAAGGGCTTCCTAGAAACATAATAATGAGAAAAGTTTGAAAATGCAGTATTAAGTGAATTGTGTAAATTCACAAAAGTAGGACTTAAACATAGATTTTTCTGAGTTCACCATTCCGTAATTTATGCCACAACTTCTTCAGCAGCTTCAAAAAAGGGAGAGAAATTTTACAAACATATCTTCTCTGAAAACAAAGATATTTCAGAAGTTATACATTTATGATGGTATTTCTCAGTGTTTTGTTTTTCTTTGTTTTCTCTACCTGAAACATTACCAAAACTTACTAAGGCTTTGTACTTTAACATCCTATTTACATAAATCCCAATGGCACAGCTAATTCATTTCACATAATGATTTTGTCCTTATTTTTCTATCATAACTTACAGTTTTAAACACCATCACGAAGTCTAGGCCTTGCAGATACCTATATGGCTATGTAGGAAGCTAACAAAGGGAATTATTTTCTCCAGCAACATTAGCTGATGTTGAATATTTCTGTCCGTTAACAATCATCCACAGCTCTCAGTGCAAATGGATCTCCTGCTGTCGAATCGGATTAACACTTTCCTTAGCCTTTTTGAATCATTCCATGACAAAAAATCAATCGGTGGAACTGCATTACAGTTGTCTGTCATCCATTTGAATCAGCTTCATCATGACCATTTGTCAAAACCAGTGTCAAATGCCTTAGAAAATTTGTCAAAGTCACAGTAATGACTGTTCAACATTCACCGTACAGGAGATTTGTGCAGCAGTCTCCATGATAAAAAAAAAAAAAAAAAATCAACAACACTGCGTTTCTATTGTGATGGGCTAATGGGTGAAATGAAGGACAGGCAATGAGGGAGAGAGACTCATCCGCCTTCCTGGCCAATTACCAAGCAGTCTTTTCTGTGACAAGAATTCACACTTATTTCACAATCTAACTTTTCCTTCGCAAAAGTAACTGCATGAGTAAAAGACTGGATTTTTTCCTCTTATCCTCAGAAGCCAGTGGAAAAGGGGAGCTTCTGATTCAACCAATTTTTTTCATAGCAAATATTCCAGACTTATTAAAACTATCACCTTGTCTTCACTACGAATTCTTCCCACATATAAGCCCTGGATAGTAACTCAAAATGGGAAAAAATTAATAAAGAAAAGAAGAGTTAACAGTGGGCTGTACCATCCAGGCATGTTCTAGATTGTCATAATAACCTCTGTATGTTCCCACTAGGAACCCATCTTAAAAGACAGTAGCTGATTTGTAACAGTCTTATCCATAATTGTTGGCAAAGTTTTCAACTGTGACTGGCTGATTTTAAAAATAGTTTAAAATATACTTAGAGATGTCACTATCTAGTAGCATATTGCAAGTCTTTAAAAACATAAAAGGTTTCAAGTGTATTTCTGTTTGACAAAGATGGTGTAAAAGTGAAAATTTTATATACTGCCTGCATACTTTCTCATTACCTCTCATGGGAAAAATTTACACACCATCCATTTCTCTGAATTGGTCGTGTGACGCTCCCTTATGACTGGAGATCTGTAGTGTTTGTGGCAGCTGAAGGTAACAAAACCACAAAACAAAGCCACTCTGTGTGACTCTCGAAGTGGACAGGGATCTGGTATCGTCTAAAATAAGAGAACTGAAGAGTGTGTTGTAAAGTTGGAATGCGGAGTCATAATCTAAGAGGTGAGACTAAGTCAGGGAGGAATGAGGCAGAGAGATAGACTGGCCGATGGTGAGTCACTGAGAACAATTGTCATATTTTGAAGTTTTAAGAAACAGCTGGTGACTCAGAAAATGACTTATTTCTACCTAACAGAAAAAGAATATTGTGACAAGATAGGCACCTTGCACAAGCCCAGTAACTTCTACATTCAGTTCCGGACCTTTGTCACTGCTCACAGCTCTTTATAATTCTATTCTATCTCAGTGTCTGGCAGTCTCTGAATCTTTTATGTGCATCTTATGATTCTTGTTCTGAGCTCATAACAACTTCTTTGCAACATACCTGTCTTCACCTATTGACGCTTTCATCTCTGGTCCTTTTGAACCTCTCTACTGATCCCAGTTAATCCACTGTGAATGTCCCACAGCAAACTGAATCAAAGTGCAGCACATGACGGGAACAACAATATACCAGGTGATTTTAAACCCTTCACGTGGCGCAGGAAGTAGTAACAGAATAAACACAATGCCAGGAAGAAGATCGTCAGCTTATGAGGTGAGGGACTCTGATAAATAAATAACCAGTAAAAGCACTGAAGCAAAAATTGCTGGTAGTAGACATTTTCTTTTTAGCTGAATAAAAGCTCTTAGAAATGAGAAAGTTAGGGTAATGTAATTTCTGATGACAATACCCTATGTTATCTTTACACCTCAAAATAGCTATTCCAATCATTTGAATAAAATAGGAATGCAACAAATGGTCATCTATTTTATCTATTTAGAAGGCAAATTTATATAAACTGTGTCAGAAATTTAACTTTTAATTTCTTATCTTGATTGACTCAAATAAACACATAGGATCACAAAATGATTCATTTTCCTTTTAGGACCAATAATCAACAATTTTAATTAGGCAATTTCTCAGTATAGTTGTTCTGATTATTTATTAGCTTAAATGGTTTTATCTAAATATTACTTACCAATAAACAGTATTTTAGTAATAGTTTAATGTACTGATCTCTATATTCATTTGAAACAGTTAATCTAAAGACAGAGCTAAATTACATAATTATTTTTCTTTTTTCAACAAGCTTCTTACAAATTGGCTCAAAAATTATGTAATTATGCGATCCACTGTGAAACTACTAGGCATTCACAAATTTTACTCTCACTTCAAAATCATCATTCTACTTTACTCCTTACTTTCAAAAAATGTACCGAATACTTTATAATCAAAAATAAATTTAAAAAAAGTTAGCAAGAGTTTGAAATTAAGTTAGGCTATGATTCTGCACTAAGACATTATTTAGAATCTTAGAAAATAACCTCACAAGAAACTCAGAATTGAAACTATGTATGGAAATCTTTTTTCCCAAAAATGAAAAGTTGGTTCTAAGGAAGATGAATATAAATGCTAATTCAAATGTGAAGCTCTTGCTTTTGAAAATCATATTGAATATAGAGTATTTAGGAAATACAATTGTGTAGAGTATTTAGGAAATACAATATGTGCTTTAAATAGTCTAGTTTATAATGTGTGTTCATTTTAAACTTCCATGCCCTCTGAAATAATTCTTTGCTCTATTAAATCCTAGCCATATGGAGTGATTTGTATTTGGACTGGTTTCAATTTATTTTCTATGGCAATACACAATACTCTGGAACACAAATGCCATAATTTATCTTAACCAACATTTAACTCAAGTTTTAACCATTTTTGAACTTTCTAAATTTCCTTATAACTAATACTACTAGATTTCACTTCATTAAATTACAAAAATAAATCTAGCTATTGTCAAGGAGGGGGATTTCCAAAATGACTAATAATCAAGAAAATATGATAATCCACAAGTGAAAACATCAAAATAATTGATCTTCTGAATAGTCATGTGCTTTTGAAAGGAAAAAAAAAAGCTATATTCTGTTTAAGGACAAAAAGATACTTATATTTGCTTTGACTTCTTTACATCCCAATTTATATCCATTTAGTTAATATTAAAAATCTTATAATGTAATGCTGCACATAGACTTTACATCACCTTTATTATGTGAAACTAAATGTACCATAATAAACTCTTACCTATGTTACCACTAGGAATTCATCCTAAAAGATGGTATGCTGATTTGTAGCACAATCTTACCTGCAAATTGTTTGCAAACGTTTTCAGCTGTGATAGTCTGGTTTTAAAAATAATTCCAAATATACTTAGAGATGTCACTATCAAGTAGCATATCGCAAATCTGTAAAACAAAAAAGGTTTAAAGAGTATTTCTATTTGACAAAGGGGGGGGTAAAAATGAAACAAAGTAGCTCTTATGTCTGTAAAAAAAATTTTTTTTGAGATTCAGAAGAATAGACCCAGTGAGACAGGGTGTAGCATCTGGAAGTCACTTCAAAATAACCAAGTAGGTGAGAAGGAGTAACAGATAAAAGAAGACCAGACGTGAGTAGATAATTTCTGACCTCAAGTGTTGAATAAATGGGGAAAATGCAGTATATAATTTGTTCTGCTTTTGTATGTGTCTGAAACAAAAAGTTTTCAAAATGAATACAAATTATCTGCAGCCCATGTACTTCCATTATCTTTAAAATTTAAATATACCCCTCTGTATTTTGTGTTTTAAGAGCAAATTTGTCTTAAAATGTATCATATGATCCAAATAATCCTTATAGCAGAAGAAATATCTCTTGAAGAGTCTCTTTACTGACAAATAAGCCTATCTTATCTTATTCCTTATAAACAACTTCTTTCTTCACAAGGGAGGCTTTGCCTAAGAACATATTTGAATACACTCTTCAAGTCAAAATAAACTCTCCTGTCATATGGAACGGATCATGTTTGTTAAAGCCTGTCACAAATATGGTCAATAGGCTCAGGTTTCACTTATTTCTCTGTATGGCTGGTAAATTCATATTCAAATCATCAGTGGCTAGATCACCAATGAGTTCCTGGATCCAGGGCCTCCAAGCCATCTTTCGCTCATATATGTGACCACCTAAAGGAGATGAGAAGAACACGGGTTGAACTGGTAGGCAAAGTTATAGAAGTTAGCATTTGTAGAAGCCTCCCTATGACCAAGGTCCTCTTTACGACTCCATGTCCTTTAATTTTCCTAACAACTTTTGAGGTTAAAGTTATTATGATCCCTATATTGTAGACAAGGACAGGAAGGATCAGAGAGGTTAATACCCCAGAACCCATAGGGAGGCAAAAAACCACAAATCTGATTCATATCCATCTAAAGCCCATGGTCTCAAAATTGTTAGACTAAAACTTCTCCTCCCTAGAAATAAATAATATAAGGAAATGGTGTAATTTAGTATATGATGTGAATAACTTACGTGTATACAAGTTAATGTTATATATATATGAAATGTTAGTTTTTACTGAATATCATTTTTAAATTAAGCTTTCTTTTGTTCATTTACTCAACAAATATTTATTTCAGGCTCTTTTACCCAAACTAGCATGCCACATCAGTATTTTTGTTAACACTGCATCAACTGAAATCATTTCTATTGTTTTTATAATGGCAATAGAAACAGAGAGGGAAATTCAGTTTTATGATACCCATAGACTGAATTAATCATGAAAAACTGGGTGTAATTCAGTGTTGAAGTAGATGTAATTTGCTGATTTTTGAAAATATAAATAAGTATGTTGAAAATCATGATTTATAATGACATTAAATGCACATTCTGTGTCTCTCTCTGCTCTTTTAAAATATATTTATCCTTATATTAAAAGCTTGGACTGTCTCAGACCTTTTCTGCTCCTTCAATCCAAAAAGCAATAAAAACATTTTGAACTCAATTATTTCTGACCCAAAATCCTCATCTTGACTTAACACTTCATCAAGTTCAGGCCTGCTTTAGAAGCACCCCTAGGTTTCTCTCTCTCCTCCTCCTCCTCCCTCTTCCTCTCCTTCTCCTCCTCCCACATCTTTTGTATTCTCTGTCTTCATGCTAAATTTGCTAGTAACATTGTGCTGTCTTGTAAAACCCAGCCAACCTTTGCCTTGGTACTCAACCAAGTGCATTGATGACCTACATTTGCATAAAATTTGTACACAAAATTTTACTGCAGCTTTGGTCCAAGTCATCAAAAACTGGAAGCAACCCAGATGTCCTTCAGTAATTGTGGTATGTCTCTATAACATAAATAGTGTTTAAAAAACTAAACAAACTAGATTTGCACACAAAATGAATAAATTTTAAGGTGTTTTTCTAACTAAAAGAAACCAAGTACCCTCAAAAGATATTTTTGTACCAAATAACACTATGTGACATTCCAGAAAATGTAGGGCTGCATGAAAATATAGGTCAGAGGGGTCCAATGGTTGGAAATTGGGATAAAGGGATGCCTAGCACTTTCTTGCAGTGCCAGAATGATTCTGCATAGCGCAGAATGGTGACCATAAGACTCGGTATCCACTGAACCCAGAGAACACCTGTGTATCACAAAGAGTGACTTTTACTAATTTAAATATGTAAATTTTTTAAAAATCAATCAACCACGATGTGACAGAAACACAGGAAAGACTGAAGACTGACAAATGAACATAATGGTATTAAAATGCATGACAAATTTTATAGTAGGGCTGGCAAATTTCCTAAATTACTTTGCAAAACAGTGTTTGAGGTTGATACTATTCATCTAAAGATAGAAGAACTGTACACAAACATTGCATTCTAGATGGTAAATCATTTTTCACAGTAGTATACTTTGACAAATGTGAAGCCACTTCATATGTGTACTAGATTTGAACAAATAAGTAAATATATTGTTGATGAGAACTACTTTCTCCCTGTAAAAGAAATGTTACAAGTAAGCAAAGGAGGAACATTAGAATAAAACTCTGGTGTTGGATTGAAATTAAATCTGGCTCTATGCATTTATATTTATTTTAATAAGTACATTACTATAGAAATAAATGTAAGTATCTGTTATAAATGAATTAGTTAACACACAGCATTTGCTAGCTGTGTCCACTGAAAAGACCCAGAAGTTGTTGATAATCGCATTGAGCAAACCTGCTTCCCAGATACAGGTTTCTAAATACTATTCTCTGCAGATAGAAGTACTTTTTGGATATGGTTGATGTAAGCTCTGGAGCAGAAAAAAGACAAGTGCATCTGGAACAACTAGTGTGATTAGAAACTGAGACATGCTTTCAGATGAAGAACTACAAACAGCAAATAAATACATGAAAAAATATTCAACATCACTGGTCATCAGAGAGATACAAATTAAAACAACACTGAGACTCCATCTCACCCCTGAAAGAATGGCTGTCATCAAGAAATCAACCAATAACAAATGCTGGAAGTGCTGTAGGGAAAAAGGAACCCTTCTCCACTGTGGGTGGGAATGCAGACTGGTGCAATCACTGTGGAAATCAGAGTGGAGATTTGTCAAAAAACTAGAATTGGAGGTCCCATTTGACCTAACTATTCCACTTCTGGAACTTTCCAGAAGAATTATAAACATTGTACCACAACAAAATATGTGCACCCATATTTATAGCAGCAGAATTTGTAATAGTTAGATCTTAGAAACAACTCAAATGCTCATCAACCAAGGAATAGATTAAAAATATGTGGTATGCAATGAAGTACTACTCAGCCATAAAGAGGAACAAAGTTCACTTTTAAAGGTAAATGGATGCAATCCAAGGCCACACTCATAAGTGAAATAAATCAGATCTGCATGTATCTTTTGTTTAATTAATGTAAGAAGCTAAAAGAGTAAATGAGATCCAAAATGTACAATAGATATTGTAAAATGGGAAGACACTATTCAAAAGGAAAGAGAAACTGGTATGGGAGAAAGGAGAAAAGAAAGGGAAAAGCAAAAACAAAAATCTCTCTTTCTCTCTCTCTCTCTCTCTCTCTCTCTCTCTCTCTATATATATATATATATATATATATATATAATATATGAAGTTAAAATATTTCTTTTAGTTCATTGAAAAGAAAGATTTGTGCTAATATGGTTTGGACAATTAAATCTTATATCTTGTACTCTGAGTAATTAATTTAAAGATAACAATACACAATGTATTAACCATTGTTACTCTCCTATTATCTTGATTTGAAATTGTGTGCTTTTTTCCCTTTAAAATAAAATTTAAAAAAAAAAAAGAAGTGCATAAGAACATACTAATGGATCATGGACCAACCTAGAAGGACTCTCCATGGCAAAGGTTATAATAATGTGAACAGCAAAATAAAGTAGTTACTTCTCAAAATCCACCATTAAAGTACAACAAAGAATGACTTCAAGCTAGATTCACAGCTAAAAGCTCTACCTAGTGAAAGAAACTTTAAAAAGAGAGATGATAATGGTGTAGATTCAAACTGTCTTCTCCAAAATGTTTATTAATTAGTGTGGTGATTTAACCACTGGCACAAATTCTTTGATGGTCCTTCTTCTGGAATGTGAACTTCAGCTTCCTCCTTGCAAGCGTAACTGGATTTTGTGACTCCCTTCTAATGAGCAAAGTAGGAGTGAGTTAGATTTACTGGAATATGTTAATGTATATTCTGTGTCTACTTTCCTGCTGAATAGCAAGCAGTCAGGAGTCCTGACAAAGATCACGTGGCCCACAAAGTCTAAAATACATAATCTGCCCAAAAAATGTATATACAGTTCAGGAAATGAAAAATAGTATTATGTTTTTTCAACAGATATTTTAACCCTCATATGAGAAATCATAAAGGATGCCATATATTGAAGAAAACCCCACTACACTGCATGACCTTAGAGAAGAAATTGAAAATGCACGTGCTGACTCTTAATGACCAAGGTTACCCAAGCAGCAGTTCACTGTACTGATAAATGTCTGGAAGCTAATGGCCATCACTTTGAGCATTTCTTATAATTTTAGAGGCCAAAAGTAATTTGTCTGAACCTCATGATGTCTCAATAAAATTAGTATTGAAATGTTTATGCAAGTTTTCTTTTCCAGAAATGGGTATACACTTTTTTGGTGGACTCCATGTTTACTATTTGGCTTTTTAAACAAAAGGTTTGCAGATTTCTAGATCAGTGTATGGAAAAAGAAAAGGAATAACTTCACAATGGATAATTTTGGAAGACTCTACCTTAACCAAGTGATCACCTGTGATAAACCAAGGTGACTTATGGGCCCTCTGACAAGGTGAAAAGGAACAGTGCACATAAATCACTTTGTTACTGTCCTGAAAACTCCATCAATAGTAGACTTCCAAGTGTCAAGATCCTGCAAAACAATAGAATACAGAGAAACTGTCACAGGTTAGACTCCAAGAAAATCTGATATTTTAAGGCAAATAGAGATCTACATTGGATTTTGAAACAATGGAAAAACTTAACTCTGAAGAAAGTCCTGTGAATATTGTATCACTATTTCTCAGTTTTCGTATTACGTGTGATACCAAAATCATGAGAAGACACCTAAAAGTATTCAGAAGCTCTATTTTATCTTTGAATCACTTCTATCAGTCTAAAATTATTTTAAAATAAAAACCTAGAAAACTAAAATAGAGTGTTTCGGCACCCTCACAGTATTTCTGGGGAGTAAGCACTGAATATTAGTTAAGGACTAAGCAAGAAGTGGCCATGCGGGTACTTTTGGAGGATGATGATATTTTGGTAGAGTAAGAACTTCCCGTTTATTCCAAGGAATTACAGCATGGGGAGCCTAACATCATTCAGGTGCAGATGTCCAACTTGTGGTTATACAAGAAAACAGGTTTCTTTAAAAAGTCAGAAGATCAAATCAAGTATGCCCTCCTCTAGATTTTCAACTTTACAAGCCCAAGAATTCACTTTTAATACTTAGGAGGAAAATTACAAGGCAGCATGAGATCTATCTTTAGCATCTCGTCACAAGGACAAGCTTTTCAAAACTGCTTCCTCCATTTGTTAATTGGCTGTCATCACTAAGCTATAATAAAAGCTTAAAATAGAGAAAACTGTTATTTGAGAACACAGATGAAAAAAGATAGTAAAACTAATGACTATTTCCATTGATTAGACTAGAGTTCAATGTCAGCTTAAGGATGAGAGAAAAAATTCACTTGTAAGTACATAGTTGTGGGTAATGCTGTGTATACATGTAGCATTATGGCTTCTGGAAAGACTCTTCCTCTGTTTTTCTATTGTTCTTTGAAAATGTTTTACTGTTTTGTTTTATTCCTGTCTCATAACCTGAGCAACTATTTTGAAGATAACGATTTTGCAGTATCACAACCATTGTTTAAATTCCTGTCATTTTGTTTTGAAAACCTACATAGGTGTTATTTTCTTTTTTCTTTTGTTGTTGTGGTTGTTATTTTGCTTTTGTTGTTTTTTAGATGTGTTTGCTTCTTGGTTTATATGTTTTGTCTTTTTTCACTTTAAAATAAAAGAAAAAAATGAAAAATTGAAAATGGACATAGTAAACATCTCTAGGATTATACGAAGGTGCAAATATAACAGATGTAAAAGCAGGTGGGAAATTTTGAAATACTTTATTAGTATAAGAACATGGTGCTATCAGCAAGCAGAAATGTGACTGATACACATGGCGAATGTTTAATTTTAATGTAATTTTTACAGTAAAATGCACATTGTCACTTATCCTCTTCCAAATATTCCCCTTCACCTAAAAAATTTATCCCAGAACACTTAGCCCAAAAAACTGGGTTTTTTAATTGGTACATTTTAGATATATATTATGATAATATTCATCACAGGGAATTTGTATACTTGTAAATGATGTATCTAGCTTCTCTTTCCCCCACTCTCCTCCCCTCCCTTCAACTCCCCTTTTCTTTATATACAAAAGTTTTCCCCATTTTTTCTTCTACTCTTTTTTGTCCTTTTTTTCTTTTTCTTTTTTTTTTTTTTTTTTTTGCGGCAGGGGGTGACCAGGGATTGAACTCAAGACCTTGCATTTGCCAGGCAGGCGCTTATGCCACTGAGCTAAATCCCCGACTGTCCCTTTTTTCTTTTTCCCTTCCCACCACCTTGTTTTCATTCTCATTTGAATATTTTCTTCCCATTTTCCAATATCTATTATATATTTTGGTCTTTATTTACACTTTCAGTTTTTCACACCAGAGAAACCATGCAATATTTGAACATGTGTGTCCAATTTATTTAACCTAAGAGTACAATCTCACAATGTGTCCGTGTATCTCAAAATGCCTCCATCTTATCCTTTATGGCTGGTAGTACTCCTTTGCATACAAAAATGATATCTTTTTTGTCCATTCATGGTTGATGGGCATTTGGACCGTTTCCAAGATTTAGCTATTACCAACTGTGCCACTATTAATATGAGCATACATATATTAATGGGGTATGATGATTTTAATTAGGGGAAGTTACCAAGAAGGGGAATAGATGGGTCAAATGGAACTCTACTCCTAGTTTTTTGAGAAATACACAAACTGATTTCAACAGTGGTTGCGGCAGTCTACACTCCAATAAACAATGGAGAAGTGTTTCTTTGTCCCCACAGCACCTCCAGTATTTGTTATTGGCTGTTTTCTCTTTTTTTTTTTTTTTAATCAGTACCCAGGATCGAACTCACAACCACGTGCTTGCAAGGCAGGCGCTTATACCGCTAAGCTAAATCCCCAGCCCTTATTGGCTGATTTCTTGACGTTAGCCATTCTTTCTGAAGTGAGGTGGAATTTCAGTGTTGTTTAAATTTGCTTCTCTTGAATGTCAAACATTTTTTCGTGTATTTATTTGCCATTTCTACTTTTTCATCTGGGAAGTGTCTGTTTATTTCAGATGCCCATTTTTAGACTGAGTCTTTAAAGTTAGGGGTTCTGATTTTTTTTTTAGTTCTTTATACATTCTAGATAGAAGTTCTTTGAGAAACAGCTGGCAAAAAAAAAAAAATTCCCATACTGTGGGTTGTCTCTTCACTCCATTGGTGGTTTCTATTCTGTCTTTCTTGTCGCTTTCTGGAACAGTTCTAGAAATCCTGTTTTATGAATATCTTTAGTTATACTGTCACAGCTGCCTTGATATCCTAAACCAATTAAAATGTTTGCCTTTCAGTGTTATTTTGACTTTGGGGAAGAGTCAGATTCACATGGTACCAGACTCGGTGGGTAAGAGTAATAAGGATACGATCGTAATGTTATTACAAGACTGTCACTCTGTTGGATTACCCTGGGCAGCAGAATTCAATGAACCTTGATCATGCCTTATAAAGACATGAAATAACACTTTCATAAGTGCTTTAGAACACAGCAAAAATGGTGAGATAATTGTGCTTGAAGTGAGGAGGAACATGTTGAAGGAGAGTATTTACGATGCATCTTTTACTGTAGTATTTTTTAAATATAAACACTCACCATATACTTAGAACACACCTCACAAAACAGTGCTCCTGATGTACTTATTTTGCCACCTATTAGTGTTTTAAGATGTCACAACCTCTGGCAGGAGCTAGTGACATGAGCCATGCCTACATATAAAAGAATCAAGTAAATTTAAGAAATGCCATTTGTGTATCATAAAGCTTGTAACACAGTTTCACTGAGACATAAATGACCATAAACTGCAGGTGCTATTTGACATGACAAATGTAAAAGTTGAGAAGATTGGACGTACTTTACTCCTCCCGTACCCCTGCAATCATATCCATCGTCTCCCCTTACTCCCTAAAATCCTTTTATATCTCCTTGTTCTTCCCATCCCCTGCCAGCTGCGCTCATTCTCAAGCAAGCACTGATCCAAAAAGGGACTAAATTTAACCCAAAAAAATGTAAATATTAGGGAAATAAGGTAGTAAGCAAAATTTAGAGTTCTTTCATTGAATTTAAGTTTCCTCCTTTGATTTTTAACAAAAAACATAGACCTTCATATACAATACAGAAGTGTGTTTGTGAGCAGGAGCAGGTACAGCAGATCTTTCGCATTACTGTAAACTGTGCCGCTCTCCTCTTCTAATATCTAATGAGGTTCGGAACTCCTGTGTGAATTCCAGGACTCAGGCAGCATGAGTGCATCCTAGGTAATAATTCAGTTTGTTTGCCTGGTGACTTGATATAACTGTACATTCCAGCTGAACCCTGGATGTCACTTATCCTGTCACTGCATTAGTACTGTCAGTGCTGTGGCATCATGACATTTCTTCTCCCAATCTGTGCTTCTTTCCACTTTTTCTTATTCCTCACAAGAAACTGCAGAGATGTTCCTGCTTGTGAAAAATAGCTTTAATTTTTTATGGAGCAATGATAAAAGAAAATATGATTTATACTCTTCAAGTTGGAATGACTTCTTTATTCTTACAAGAAAAAAAAGTGAGCCCAGTAATGGTTTTGAAAGCAACAGACACAAAATACAAGACATTTAGAATATTCAAATTCTTAAGGAATCTCTTTGAGCACTTAATTTTATATTCTCATAACATTTTAAATTATATGGTTTGGGGTCTGTATTTTTATGAAATATATTTATAGATTGTTCTCTAATGCTTCTATGTTATAAAAGTCCATATTACTTTGCAATGTACCCAAAGTCAAGCTCTGTAGACAAATATTATGCCAGTTTTCCTATTTTCATCTTCTAGAATTTTTAGTAAATATTATTTCACAAACTTTTACATTCATAACTTTCCTCTACTTACTTATTTCTTGCATAAAGCAAACAAAGTTTCACAGCATCAGTGATAAATATTTGAAAACCATGTATCCTATAATATATTAAAATTGAAATATACAGTAAATCAACTCAAAAGCAAAAAACAACCCAATCAAAAATAGGCAAAGGACATGACTAGACATACAAACTACTAGCAAGCATGTGATGATCATTATTAACTGCAGTGAATTGATAACTAGTGATCAACTAGTAATACCAGCTGACCTGAATCAGTGTGGTGCTGACTGTGGATGGCCCATCTGAGGAAAGTTGGCAGCATAAAAAGGGCAGACTAGAGAAGAAGAACAGGTGCTATTAGTTCTTTGGGGGCTGTTGGTTCTTCTGGAGGAGCTTTTGATGCTGGCTTCACTGATATGAACTCAGCTGTTCTCATCAGAGGAGCTTGGGACCTTGTTGTCACTGAAAATGGCTGTGGTTCACTTTGGGGGAGCTCTGGTCCTTATTTTGAGCATCACTTCCTGGCTCCAGAGAGGAAGATGTGTGCTGCTTAATCTCCAAAAGAAGCTTGTCATGCTGACTTCCTCATATGAACTCAGCTGTTATCATCAGAGTAGCTCAGGACCTCATTGTGGCTGAGAATGACTGTGGGGAGCCCTGGTACTTGAGTGTCACTTCATGGCTCTAGTGCAGATCCCTCAGCCTATTGGCACATATGTTTAATCCCACTGGCACAGATGTTCTAACTTCCACCATTGACCTCTGGGATCTTCCCAACACAGATCCATGAAACAGACTTCCATGAGTTATTGTCATGGGCTCAGGCCTCCAGTTAGACTCATGGGAGACATTGTCATGGACTCTAGGTCTAGGCTCACACAGGACATTGCTGTGGGGATCCAGGCCCTCAACTGGATTCCTTGGGTCTCTAGTGTGTAGACAGATTTCCTGCACTTCTTGTCTTTAACTCTCTGGGTAACTATTATAAAATAATACTATAAATTATGTGTCTTGTATATAATTGTTTTCTTTGTAATCCCTGACTACAACACTACTCATCAAGAAAATGTAAATCAAAACCCCAAAAGAGAACTGGTGATATAGCTCCACAGCACAGCACCTGCCTGGCAAGCACAAGATCTGGAGTTCAATTCCTTGTATAAAAAAAAAATAATATATATATATATATAATCTCTTCACATTTGTTAGGATGGTTAGTATCAAAACATCAAACAGTCTTTGTTCTTAATCTCAATAAAAGCTACTTTTTAGGCTAGGCAGGCTGCAGCCATTTTGTTGACCCTTAGTGTATATGACTCTTTATTTTCCCTTTGCTTGCAGAACCCCAACATCTGGCACCCAAACAGGGGACTTGACAGCGGAGATGTCTGCTGTGGAGGGTGACTTGTCTTCACTGTGTTCCTGGGGTGGGACACAACCCCTCCAATGTGTCAACTTCATTTTCTTTGGGAAATTCCTGGAGGCACCCAGGTGGTTTAGATGTGTAGGTCTCCCTTGGTGAGCCTCCCTCTCCACAGAGACCACCAAGCTGCACCCAGTAACTATCCAGCCAGAGGCACACGGGCCAGTTTAGACACAGCCTCTCTTGTGGCCCCGCCTTCTCCACAGATGACCTTTGGGGACCAGGAAACTCCAGCTAGAGCCCCCACTCTTTCTCCCAAAACCTTGGACTACAGAGGATTAACTGAACTAGTTTGAGAAGAGATTCAGTGACTGCCTTACCAAAAAGGAGGATCTCAGCAGGCTCCAGTCAGTTTGGTGAGTATACTCCTAAAATACAAGTGTACAGTGGTTAAATAGGGCTAGTAGTAAAACTTCCTCCAACTAACTGTAAGACCTTAGTGAGTCTGACAAGAGTGGGGGTGACTCTTTCCTGCACACAGAAAACAGACAGAGTGAGGAGGGTGCCAATAAGGATTTCCCCAACTTGGAGAAAATCAAAAGGGCTTACGCAACACACAGGCACACAATAGGGACACAGTAGGGCCTCAGCTAACACAAATACTATAGACAGGGAGATTTAGTGACCTGGAATACCCAGAAGATAAAGTAATAGGAGGAACTAAAAGTTAACCTACATCAATACTACTAGACTGGACAGCCAAGGAAGAATATAGAACAGGCCTTGCAGTGGGAAGCCAGGTGACGAGCCCACCCCTTCATTGTGGGACTCAGCAATTAGACAAATATTAACCTTACATTAGGACCAAAAGATACATACTACCAACAGTTGACAGTAGTGGGACTGAAGGACCAAATATTAACTCGAAAGGGGGAAATGGCAAAAAGAAAAAGCAAAACACAATCTCAAACATCTGGTACACCAAGAGTAAGTACAGGAGACTTTGAAATAGAGGACTTCCAAAGTAACACATCAGAAACCTCTGAAAAGATAGCAAGTGAAATAAAAAAACAACTCCATGAAGCTATAGAGGAAATCAAATTAGAAGTACTCTCTTATGTAAAGATAGATACTAAAGACACTAAGGTTGTTATTAACAATCTTAGTAAAGGAGTTGCTGAGAGCAGCTAAAAAAGAAATAGAGAAAAAAGTACAGGAGCATGGGAAACTGATTGAAACCTTGAATGAACAATATAGGAAACATGCAGAATTCGTGAAACTAACTCAAAGAGACATCCAAGAAACAAAAAAATTCTATTTAAAGTGTGCAAAACCATTTAAATGAAGCTGAGGATAGGATTTCAGACCTCAAGGACAGGATCACAATTAGTGATAATAAAAGGATAGAACTTTTAAAAATAACAATGCAGCATGAAGTGACAATCCAACAGCTTCAAGATGATGCCAAAAGAAAAAATATAAGATTAATAGGCATCAATGAAGAGGCAGGAGCCAATGCAAATGACATAGCCAAAATATTCACAGAAGTAATGGAAGAAAATTTCCCAAACAGGGGGAAAAAATCTGAAACGCAGATAAGTGAGGCATATAGAATGCCAAACAGTCACAACCAACATAAATCTACACCCAGTCATTTAATAATTAAAGTCTCAGACATACATCATAAAAACAGAATACTAAAAGCTGTTAGAGAAAAGACACAACTCACCTATGAAGGAAAGCCCATTAGAATCACAGTAGACTTTTCAGCACAAACCCTTAAGTCAATAAGAGCTTGGAGTAAGGTATTTCCAGCCCTGAAAGAAAACAACTTTCAACCCAGACTGATGTACACAGCAAAACTTTCATTCAAATTTAATGAAGAAAAAAGATACTTCCATAACAACAAACAACTGAAGAAATTCACGTCCACCAAGCCAACCCTAAAAAGAGTATTGAAAGACCTACTAGATAGAGATGAAAATGACCACAATCCCCAGAACAACAACAGAAAGTAACCAGCAGGCTGGAGAAGCAATTAAACAAGGGGAGAAAGCAGAAAGTAAACAACTGGAACATAACATGGCAAAGTCGAGCCGGTACATGTCAGTGTTATCCATAAATGTAAATGGACTCAATTCACCTATCAAAAGAAATAGGCTGACATAATAGAACAAGAAACATGATACCACAATATTCTGTATACAAGAAACACATCTGACCCAAAAGAAACTCATAGATTAAAAGTCAAAGGATGGAAAACAGTATTCCATGCAACAAGAACCCAGAAAAAAGCAGGGGTAACTGTTCTATTTGCAGACAACATGAACTTCAAACTTAAAATGATTAAAAGAGATAAGGAAGGTCACTACATACTCATTAGTGGAAAAATTCAAGAAGAAGAACTAACAATTAGAAATATATATGCACCAAATACAGGAGCACCCAACTATATAAGACAAGTACTAATGGACATGAAAAACCAAATACACAAGAACACAATTGTAACAGGGGACGTTAACAGCCCATTGTCACAAAGAGATAGATCAATTAGACAAAAAGTCAGCAAAGAAATAATAGAACTGAATCATACCTGTGATCAATTGCACTTAGTAGATGTTTACAGAGTGTTCCACCCCACCACATCAGAATACACATTCTTCTCAACTGCACATGGGACATTCTCCAAAATAGGCCATATATTATCTCATAAAACATTATTAAGTAACTGCAAATGCATTGAAATTATCCCATGCATAATATCTGACCCTAGTGCACTGAAATTGGAAATTGATGGCAAAAAAATTGTAAAACGTGTATAAATACATGGAAATTAAATAACAACCTTTTAAACAACCAGTGAACTACCAATGAAATTAAACAAGAAACAAAGCGATAACTACAATTCAATGAAAATGTGGAAACAACATACTGTAACCTGTGGGATGCAATGTAAGCAGTCCTAAGAGGGAAATATATAGCAATAAATAGTCATATCAAGAAAACAGAACAAACACAAATAAACAATCTAATGCTTCATCTCAAGCTTCTAGAAAAAGAAGAGCAAGTTAAATCCAAAGCTCATAGAAGAGAGGAAATCATAAAGATTAGAGCAGAAATCAATGCAATTGAAACTAAAAAAAAATACAAGGAATTAATGAATTAGAAGCTGGTTTTTTGAGAGAATAAACAAAATTGACAAACCTCTAGCTAACCTCATAAAGAAAAAGAAAGAAAAAAACCCAAATTCATGCAATAAGGACTGACCAGGGGGAAATTACTACAGAACCCATGGTAATTCAAAAGATCATAAACACCTACTTTGAAAATCTCTACTCACAGAGTAATAGAAGAAATGCTTTCAGGAAGCATCTCTCAGGATGATACAAATGGAAGAATGGAGGATCACAAAAAAAGGAAAGAAACATTCGATAAAGAATATAAAGAAAATATAGAATCATGAAGCAGATTCAAAGAGACTACCAGGAAATTAAAAATTCCATTGAAAGCTGGCAAAACTCCTTAAAAGAAACTAAGGATAGACTATTAAAGCTTGAAGACAAGTTTGCAATGTGTGACCATGAAAGGAAAGATCTCTTAAAAACAACAAGGAAACAGGCAGCAACAATACAAAGGCTAGAAGATGACAGGAGAATCTACACTTTAAGAATAAGAAACATGAATGAAGAAGCAGAAATACATACAGTAGAATTTCAAAGGCTATTCACAGAAATAATTAAGGGAAACTTCCCAAGCATGGGAAAAAGACAATGACATTTGGTTATGTGAGGCATACAGAACTCCAGCCACCTACAACCAAAACAGATCTACACCCAGACATATAATAATCAAGATACCAGAAATTTAATGTAAAAACAGAATATTAAAAGCCATCAGAGAAAAGAAACAGATTACCTATAAAGGTAAGCCCATCAGGACCATGGCTGACTTCTCGACACAGACCATCATATCTGTGAAGTATTCCAAGCCCTGAAAGAAGATAACCTCCAGCCCAGATTGATGTACCCTGCAAAACTGTCACTAGAAATTAATGGAGAAACAAGATGCTTCCATGACAAAGAGGAACCGGACAAGTTTGTGACCACCAATCCAACCCTACAGAGAATACTGAAGGACATTCTAGAGAGAGAGGATTTTAGGAACAGTGGTAGAAAGGCCTCAATGAGTGAGGCAGGCAGTAGAATGAAAGAGAAAACTAGACAAACAAAGGCAGAAAAATAGCATAGCAGGAATGAGACAGAGAAGGATAACTAGAATGTCTAACATAGACGGCCTTGATACACTATATTGTTAAAAGTGAACCAAGATTTGAAACCCACATTACTCACACTACTCTGCTTAGATGTATTATATTATATTCCAGTCATTCTACCTGTACTAGATTTGAGGGCAGACAGTAATCCTGAAAATAACAGGATATAGTATGGCAATCATCATTAATTTCCTATTAACTTAATCTAAAGCTCTGTATAACCTACACTGTTTTACCATGACTGATCATAATTGAATCTGGTTTGTTGGATTGTTGTTTTGTATTGATAGATTCTATTCAAAACTGTTATGATTGATATTATCAAGTCTGAGAGTATAGGAAACTGCATTTAAGATGACAAGATCCACTAGAATATCCACTATGGTTTGATTATTACCTGCCTTTGAAGTTTTATACTGTCTACAATATTTTATTTTTACTAATATTATTTACTGCTTTACTCATTTATATATAACTGCTATATCCAATTATGCCTGACAATATAGACATTCTATTGAAGATAATAAGAAACAACACAGTAATCATTGTAGACCACCTTGTACTGTGGTTTTATATGACTTTTTGGTTTCATGTTTTTATAGGAATTTGTTTTGTTTTGTCTTGCTAAGTTTTGTTTTTCCCTCTAATACAGAAAGGATAGAAATACATGTAGAGATTCATGCATGTGTAGCTGTTTACACTCTCACTGCTTGAATCTCTACTTTGTATGCTTTAATTTTGTAACTTGAACAACTATTTCTAAGAGAACAATATGTAATTTATTAACTAGTGAATTCTTATTGTTTATATTTTTTGGAATTCTGTATTATCTCTAATCCTTAGATGCTTTTGTTTCTCTTTAAATAAAAAAAAGAAAATCTCTACTCATATAGGATGGAAAAAACAGGAAATGGAGAGATTTCTAGAAACATATGAAACTACCAAAGCTCAACCAAGAAGATATAGCAATTTTGAATAACCCAATATCAGCTATTGAGATTGAAAATGTAATTAAAAATTTACCAACAAAGAAAAGCCCAGGTCCTGATGGGTTCACTGCTGAATTCTACAAGAAATTTAGAGAAGATTTGATGCCAATAATCTGTAAACTCTTCAATGAAATTGAAAAGGAAGCAGTCTTTCCTAAGTCATTCCTGGAGGCAAGTATAACTCTCATACCAAAACCAGAGAAGGACCCAACCAAAAAGGAAAACTATAGGCCAATCTCACTAACGAACACTGATGCAATGAGTCTCAATAAAATACTGGCAAATAGAATGCAGCAAATCATCAAGAACATTATACATCATGACCAAGAGGGACTCACTCCAGGAATGCAGGGATGGTTTAACATAGACAAATCAATAAATGTAATACACCATATCAACAGAGACAAAAAAAAAAAACCACATGGTCATCTCAATAGATGCAGAAAAAGCTTTTGATAAAGTCCAACACATGTTCATGATAAAAACCCTTCAGAAACTCAGAATACATGGTGTCTACCTCAATCTTATAAAGGCCATCTTGACAAACCAACAGCCAACATTATACAAAACAGACAAAAACTGAAAGCTTTCACTTTAAAATCAGGAACAAGACAAGAATGTCCACTCTCACCACTCCTATTCAATATAGTGCTGGAAATGCTAACCAGGGCAATTAGACAAGAGAGAGAAATAAAAGGAATAAAGATAAGAAAGGAAGAAGTTAAATTATTGCTATTTGCAGATGACATGATACTCTATATAGAAGTCCCAAAAAACTCCATTAGAAGACTATTAGAGGTAATAAACAAATTCAGCACTGTAGCTAGATACAAAGTCAATACTCAAAAATCAAAAGCATTCCTGTACACAAACAAAAGCTCACTGAGAAATTATGGAAATATCACCCTCACAGTACCATCTAAAAAAATGAAACACTTAGAAATCAACCTAAGAATTTAAAAGACCTATATGATGAAAATTATACTACACTAAAAAAGGAGATTGAAGAAGATATTACAAAATGGAAGGGTATTCCTTGCTCTTGGCTAGGAAGAACCAACATAGTGAAAATGGCCATACTCCCAAAACTGTTATACAGATTTAATGCAATTCCAATCAAAATACCATTGACACACCTCACAGATTTAGAAAAAATACTACTAAAATTCATTTGGAAACAAAAGAAACTTAGAATAACAAAGGCAATTCTAGGCAATAAAGGCAAGGCAGGAAGCATCTCAATTTCTGACTTGAAATTATACTACAAAGCCACAGTGATAAAATCAGCCTGGTACTGGCAAAGAAATAGACCTAAGAATCAATGAAACAGATTACAAGATGCAAGCACAACTACAAAGACACTCAGCCACCTGATATTTGACAAAGGGAGTGAACATGTTTACCCCCTGGAAAAATTTGCTCTCCACATGCTGAAGACTGAAATTAGATCCATGCCTATCACCATGTATACAACTAAAGTCTAAATGGATCAAAGATCTGAATACTAAAGCAGAAACACTAAATCTACTGGAAGACAAGGTAGGTGGGAGTCTTGGAGACATAGGGGTAGGCAGAGAATTCAGGAACAAAATGCAAATTTCTCGGGAAACACTCCAAACAGCTGGGATCTCGCATTATTGAAATGTTTCTGCACTTCAAAAGAAATCATCAGCAGAGTGAAAAGAAAGCCCATAGAATGGGAAAGAATTTTAGCCAGCAACACCTCAGACAAAGGATCCAGAATATATAAAGAACTGAAAAACATCAAACCCCCCAAATTCAAAGACCCGCTCCAAAGATGGGCATCTGAGATGAACACACGGTTCTCAGGGGAAGATATACAAATGGCAAATAAATACATGAAGAAATGTTCACCATCACTGGTCATTCAAGAAATGCAAATTAAAACAGCATTGAGATTTCATCTCACTCCAGAAAGAATCGCTGCCATCAAGAAATCAACTGACAACAAATGTTGGCGAGGCTGCGGGGAAAAAGGAACACTGCTCCACTGTTGGTGGGAATGCAGACTGGTACAGCCACTATGGAAATCAGTATGGAGATTTCTCAGAAGACTAGGATTGGAAGTTCCATTCAACTCAGCTATTCTCCTCCTGGATATTTTCCCAGAAAACCTGAAAAGTTCATATCACAGTGATATATGTGCCCCCATGTTCATAGCAGCACAATATGTAATAGCTAAATTTTGGAAACAACCAAGATGCCCATCAACTGCAGAGTGGGTGAAAAAGATGTGGTATTTTTATACAATGGAATACTACTCAGCTATAAAAAATGATGATCTTGAGGCCTTCATAGGCAAATCAAGGCAACTTGATTCAATTCTCATAAGTGAAATAAATAAGAATCATATTTATAAATATCACATTGTGCCTCTAGTGTAAAAAATAATAAGAAATGTAGGAGGAATAAAACCCAAAATGTGTAATTGCTATTGTAAAAAAAAGAGGAAAAGAAAAGGCTCTAAAGGATATAACTGCATGTATGTTTAAGTGTGTAGGACTGATAACCCCATTACTAAGTTTTTGTTGGATCTTTGAACAGAAGTGTTTTTCAGTCTCACTGTTTGAATGTCCACTTTGTGTGCTTTAATGTTGTAACTTGAACAACTAATTCTAAGAGGACAATATGTAATTTATTAACTAAAAAAAGTAATAAGAAATGTAGGAGTAATAAAACCCCAAATGTTTAATTGCTATTGTAAAAAAGGGAGGAAAAGAAAGTGCTTTGAAAGATATAACTGCATGTATGTTTAAGGGTGTAGGATTGATAACCAATATTACTAAGTTTATATTGGATCATTGAGCAGAACTGTTTTCAGTCTCACAGTTTGAATGTCCACATTCTGTGGTTTAGTTCTGTAACTTGAACAACTATTTCTAAGATGACAGTATATAATTTGTCAACTAGTGATTTCTTAGTGTTTATTTTAGTTTATCTCATTTTTTTGGAATTTTGTATTATTGTTTCCCTTGTATTCTGGTTTTTTTTTTTTTCTCCTTTTTCTGTCAGGTTTCTAGGAATAAAAGCTTTCTGTCACATTTTTTTAAAAAATCAAACAATAACTATTGATAAAGATGTGGAGAAAAGGGAACCCTTGTACACTGTTGGTAGAAACTTAAATTGCTCTAATCACTATAGAAAACTATAGAATACTGAAGTTTTCCCAAAATCAAAAATAGAAATGTCATATGAGTTAGCACCCCACTTCTGGTTACATATTCAAAAGTAATAAAATTGCTATCTTGAGGAGATATCTGTACTCCCTCCTTTATTATAGTATTATTCAAAGTAAACAAGAAATGGAAATAACCTAAGTCTAGGTATAGATGAATGGATAAATTAGATGAGTATTAAACAGAATTTTATTCAATCTTTAAAGAAGATAAAATATTGCCTTTTGCAATATTATAGGTGAAATTTGAACATGTTATTCTAAATGAAATAAGCCAAGTCAGAGAAAAAGGATACTGCATGACCTCCTATGTGCACTCTTAAGGCAAAGGTCAAACTTGTAGTAATAGAAAATAGAATGCTAGCTATGGAGAAAAGGGGGAAAAGAAGATATTTTGGTCAAAGAGTACAAACAACCACCTATAAGAAGAACAAATACTGGAGACCTACCTAGTATACAGAATAGTGACCATAGTTATTAATAATTATTGCATATTTAAAATTTGTTGATAATACATCTCAAATGTTCTCACCCCTGAACACAGTGACTGTGAGATGATGGTTATATGAATTAACTTGGTTTATCAATCAATTCATAGTGGAAACATACACCAAAATATGCCATACACCCTAAATTTTTACAGTGTTTTGTCAATCATACTTCATTAAAGCTGGGGAAAACTGGATTAAAGTTTCAGCTATACCACTCACTCATTTTCAGATACTGGCAAACTGATTAGCATTTCTGAGCTTCAGTTTTCTCTTCTGAAAAATGTAGAACCATAGGCACAAAGGAACTGTGAAATTTAAGTGAGATAATGTATTTGAAACTGTAATCAGAGAATGCCATGTTAGTAATGTTTAATAAATGTTGACTTCATTATTATCCTAAATATGGCTACAGTTACAGTTACTGGATATGGATTGGATGAAACAAAGAGTAAGATTTAAATTTAGATGTGATAATACCCACTTATGCAAAACAGGGACAAAAAATATAGCCAATGTTACATTCTATGCTTTTTTCCAAATACAGAGAAGTGCTTTAAATATCAGTACAGCTAGAAGATAGAGAACTCTGCATGATACGTGGGAATCTTTTATTTCAAAGTAGATCAGCAAGTAATTATTTCAATGAGCTAATATGAGAGACCACATGAATAAGCTTCTGAGTCATGCATCTCTTTTAAATGTGGCGCTGAAGGAAAAATAGGTGCAATACAGACTACTGCTCTGTCTCTCGCCTGCTGTGATGGATCATAGTAAGTGGGCACAAGAAAGTATCAAGTAATTATAAGTCTTCAGGTTTTACCTTCTTATTCATCTCTGACAGATGTGTTATCTGAAAGTATAATTTTTATACTACCCGCAGTGTAGCAGCAGAGTATTTCTGGCTTTGCAGGTAGGGAGCACACAGCTCACACCACACCAAGCCTGCCCCCTGGGGTCCTAGCAAGAAGAACTATATCATTCCCATGTCAAGAATAAAATGCTGTGCAGTGATTTCCTTACTTTTCCACTTCATAAGGTAGCTGCACTAACTCCTAAATGCCTGCCTCACATTTGAAGAAGGAGACTTTATAGGCAAAGATGAATACTTTGGTTCATATTGACTAAGATGGTAAATATTATGGAAATAAATAGCACTGAAATTACAGTTCAACATTTGCAAAAAATTAAAATTATTTGAATTCCAGTTCTCAAAAGGCTTTTCAATTATTATATACCATTGAGAGTCAAATCCTACTGTTTAAGACAGTAAAATTATTCAGCTACAATACATCGTAGTTAACCATGAAGCTGCGCTTATAGAAAATCTTATTCAAATTTTCAAGAAAAAGAAACTTTAAATGCTTTCCTTAAAATAATTTTTAAAAGAATTCCTAGCAGCAATGGTGTGTTCGTATCTAACAGCTGGCAAAATCTCTTATTTTATAAAGGTAGCATAGAAACTTATTTTATAATTATACTTTTGAAATCTTAAACATTTTATTTTCACCTATAATCTCATAAGAAAATAATGAAGCATTTATATGTCATTGGAAAATGTATATTGTTTAATTAATACAATGAATATTAATTCTTTTGCAGCCTCATTTTTCATTCAAAGATTACCATTCCAGGAGCCAGGGATTTAGCTCAGCAGCACAAGCACCTACCTGGCAAGCACAAGGTCATGAGGTCAATCCCTGGTACAAAAAAAAAAAAAAATTACCAATCCAGCATCCAATCTACATGAAAATATCAGTAACATAAGGCATTGTATTCTTACACTTACATTTGAAGATATATTTGCAGACTGACTAGGTATTTATAATGCTGACTTCTACCTTACCCTATGTTCGAGTATTAGAAAAGAACTTAGAATTACTAACCTCCCTGATTTCAGAAGCTGTTTTCAGTTTTGTCTCTATTTAAAAAAGGTTTTATTTCTGCTGAGTCTAATTTTATTCAGTGAACTTTGGAATGCCTTCTTTCTAGCAAAACATGACATACAATATAGACAAAGAGTTATTTAAAATTTCTGCCAAAATTTAGTAAATTGAAGAGAGATTAATGTAATCATATTATCTCCTGTCTAATCATATTTATAAAAGTTTAAGTATCTGCAAAAGCAAGCTTCTACAGATATCATACAGTCAGAGCATTAAAAACAATCTACATTACAAAGATGGCAAACATACAGGCCCGCAGAGAGACTTGCTGTACCATGCAGCAGTTATTAAATCCTCAAATACCAGTCAGGTGCCATATGGTTCCTTAATATTCATCACACCTGCTGATGCTTATTTGTAATTTGATAAAAACTCAGTACCTAATTTGATAAGAAAAAATATATATATCGTTGGAGAACATTGTGAATGGCAATGAGTTTATATTACTGGCACAAGAGTCCAGAAACCCAATTAAGAATCTTCTCCTACACAAAAATTATAGCCTGGTTCACATGATTTAAGGATTCAATTATTTTATTCTAGCAAACAACATTTAGAAAATAAATTTTACACACATTTTTATTTGTTTTAGGAAAGACTTTTCCTTTGCAAGTTAAACGTTCAGATTTTACTCTTACGTGAAAACAATGTCTCAAATGAAAGGATGGCAACTGTCTTTGTAAAAATAAAATAATAAAGAATCTTTCAATATCCGCCATTAAAACAGAAATCTGGTTAGTTTTTCTTTGTTTAACTGAAATCTTTTGTATATGAGGTGCCATGCTGATCTAAATATATATAGAGAGAGAATTGTCCTAAAAAAGCCTGTGCAGATTCAAGAAAACTGTTGGAAGAGTTACACCATTTGGCTGTCATCTTCATAGTAGTTGTAATAATTGGTAGGAGCAATGAAAGTAGTAGTAGAATTTCTGCTCATTCTCAAAGCAAAGCTCATTCCACCATGGTTTTAAGCATCCTTACCCCATATCTGCACCTTCCTGTTGCTTTAACACAACATTCTTACCCTTACCATTTAAAATTGCCTATTTATGCACTCAAATTACTTCATTTTATTAGCCTACTTTTGTTTCATGCTTATGAAAATTTAAAAGTACCTTGAATTTATTGTTAGGATTCCCATACAAGAAATACAATCATCTGTCTGTATCCATGGTTTCCATGCCAGTAATTTCAACCAACAGCAGTTTAAAAATAATTTTTACAATGTTGCATCTCTACTGAAAATCTACAGCTTGTTCTCTTTCCTGAAATTGTACAATATAACAATGATTTCTTCAACTATTATGCTATGTTATCTAGATAGTACTTAAAGTATACAAGAAGATACATGTAGATTATATGCAAATACTGTATCATTTAATATATAAAACTTGTGCATATAAGTTTTGTATCCTCAGTAAGACCTGGAACCAATCCTTTATGGATTCTGAGGGGTGACAGTATGAGACTCTGACACTCAGGAACATTTTTTTTCTTGGTTTCTCATTCTCCATATCCTAGAAAAATATCTGGCTGTATTAAGTCTCCATTAAGTATTTATGAATAAATAAAAGAATAACTTATTGGAAATTACCTCAAGTACAGTTGAGAGACAACCCTCTGTAAGTGTCACATATTTCAGGGCACCTTATAAGAAGAGGCAATGACTACATTTATGCAGGACATTCATATGAGAACTACTTTGTTGGGCTGGGAAAGTAGCTCAGCAGCGTAAGTGCCTGTCTGGCAAGTGTAAGGTCCTGAGTTTGATTCCCAATGCTGCGGGGGGGAAACCTACTTTTGTCAAGATAAAGTATATCCCTCTGGAAAAAGGCCAAGTTTGCTGACAGGCAGGGAAAAGGAAGATAGTGATAGTTTATATTTCAAACAATTTGTAGTAAAGATAAAACACAATTAATGTTTAGGGTAATGTCTCCCTAGAAGGCAAACCTTAAACAGACCATTTTACAAGAGTCTAATTTCATAATATTAGGAGTCCTTTCCTGTACATATCCCAGCAGGTATCATCTGTGGCTTATTGTGCTGCTCTGTGAAAACTAGGGATCAAGGAAGTAAGATAAATGCTAATAATCTGTCTGCTGCCATTGATCTGAGAAAAGAGCTCTCGGTCTTTGTCCCAGGAGTCTGGTATCTTCTTTCAACATCCATTAAACCATAGCTGGCTTAAATTACAGCTTGAATTTGAGGTAAAACTCAGACCCCTGAGCATTCTTGGCAGGTACTACCTAGACATTTCTTTCTATTGTTCTTCTTATTATTATTATATCAGCACAGGTCAAGTTATTCTGCAGTAGTAAGCTACACTGTCACGCTGTGACTTACTCAGGCAAACTCTGCCGTGGCTCCAGTATTCTCCGGCGAAACTGTTCACCATCTACGCAGACTGTACACTCGGCCTCCTTCGATCTTATGTTTTCTCCACTGTATAAACTGCTGCTACCACTGTTGCTGAAGAATAGCTGGCTAGGGGATTGAGAGCACCTGAAATCAAGTGCATTTCAATGGGTATGTAACACATCACTTCCTCCCAACTTCGTTGGTCAAAGGAAATTGCTCGATCACAGCAAACATCATGGAGTACCGAAGTGCAATATTCCCACATAGCTGGAAGTAGAGGAAAGGAAGTTTGTGAATTTTAGTAAAAGAGGCTATCACCACTTACGCATTATATGTTTTATTTATATTCCTTAACAGTTTTAAGCTTTTAAGTTTATTCATGGATTGATTCTACTTTTAGGATATTCTTCCCTGTTTTACCAACGTATGAATGACAAATAAAAGTTACATGTATGTAAACAACATGATGCCTTGAAAGATGTGTTTCTCAAAGCCGCACCTCTGCCATCCACTTCCTCCAAGTCTCCACCTCCTGACAGACCATTCTGCTATAAAATAGGTTAACCCACTCCGGAGGTATGTGCCCTCACAACCCAATCACTTCTCCAAAAATCTCCTTATCCACTCCATTGGACAGTCAACATGAACTGGCACATTCTGGGTCTGGACTTTCGTGTTCCCCTGACCAACATGCCGTTGCCCTACCCCACCCCCAAATAAGTCACACAGTGGCAATCATCATTCAGCGCTCTGCTTCTGTAAATTCAAACTTCTTTGATTCTACTTGCAATGGATAATAAAGATGTGACATTTTTATACAATGTAGTATTACTCAACTATAAAGAAGGATAAACTTGAGGCTTTCCTAAGTAAATGGATGCAACTAGATCATGCAATTTTGTTTCTTATGCCTGGCTTATTCGGTTAACATGATTACATGATATACTCTGGGTTTATCTATGTTATTTACAAATGGCAATATATGTATGTATATATATATACACACACACATACACACACACACACACACACACACACATATATATATATATGAATGAAAGACTGAGAGAGAGACAGTTAATCTGGGGCAAGATCTAGCTTTTCTTCACACTTTTTTATCCATCCATCACCGGAGACGTAGGCTCTTGCCACATCTTGGCTACTGTAACTAATGCTATAGTGAACATTGTAGCACAAATACCTCTTCAAAATACTGATTGCAAAAACTTAAAAGAGTACTGCCATATGATCCAGCAATCCCACTACTAGGTACAAATGCAAATAAAATTTTTAAATTCCTAAAAGCAAAAAATTATTTTTCCTTCTTAAAAAATGTTCCACATTGTCTTGTAAAGCATAAGCACTTACACTATGAGTATTCCTTTAACTATATTCCTTGTATTAATTAATTTCTACTTAACTTAAAATATTATTATCATTTATGAGTTACAAGAGACAGGTAATAAAAGCTGAAACCAGAATCACCAGCCCTTTAAATAACACCCTTGAAAGTGTAAATCTAATTTAGCTAGGCAGATTATTTCTTCAAAGCAAGAAGTAGAAAAGAAAAGGAATCTTTACCATTGATAGTGAGTGATAATAAGCTGAAATGTGAGCACAGCTAAGACTTGTCTAAGAGTAACTATGCTTTTAGCAAATAATTCCATCACTCATTTTTAGATTAATAGTTCTCAGAACTGGCCTTCTGGAATTCTGGAACTCACAAAACTAAGCTGCTTTCTTTATTGCAAAGATTCTCAGAGCTTCTATTATGAAAAAAGTACATTTTGAAAAGTAATTGAGGAAGATAGGTAATGGCATGTGTTTCTGCCCCAAAGCAGAGCTAGATATTTGGAAAAGAATTCCAAGAAGCAGGTAGGAAGAATCAGGATAGGAAAAAAGAAAAAAGAGGAAAACAAAAATGAATACATTTTTTATCATAAATTCGTCATTGGGATGGGCAACTAGTTTGCCCTGGAATCTTCTGAGGTGACTTATGAAATGAGTCTTGAATTGTACACTTAGGGATGCCAAGGACAAGCACTTAACCAGTTCACTCCAGACTACATTGGCCCCAGGGAATCTCACTGGCATCGAGTCCCTCAGACCTCTGGTGCTTCCATGTGTGAAGACAGGCTGAGTTCTCCCAGAAGGTCCACTCTGCAGCGTCAGAAGAGTCCAGGGGATTTGGTGATGGGCATAAGGGTAGGGCTGGAGGTGAGGTTCAGCCTGGTTACCCTGCTCTTAGCTATTCAGAGCTGCTGAGATCTGGTGCAAAGCAGCTCCCCACCAAAGGAATGGGTGTCAGAGGGATCTGCAATGGTGTCCGGACGTTCCTAATAAAACGCTACACTTCTATTTCAGAGACCATCATAAGGAACTACTTTGGAAAAATCTAATCTATGTTCCAACTCGAATGAACAATAGCTAGCCTCTAAGTTACAGATGTAACAAATGTCATAAAATATACAGCTAATGATCACAGATGTAAAACAATATTTTTTTAAAATGTGGTTAAGTAGGTAGATCTCATATTAAGTGCTCTTATGTACTGAAAAAGGAAGAGGAAATAAAGTTTTGGATTTGGCTACTACTTTGATTGAGGATCTCATTGGTTCACATTCATCAGATGGTAAACATTTGGAATGCATTTCTTTACTTTTTTAAAATTTATTTTGTTAGCATATGTTTGTGATACATAATGAATACATTCTTCATGGAGAGTGTAATTATTTTTAAAAAGCATTATGAATAACAATAGTGTAGCCAATACTCCCATTTTTCAGATTTCTAATTTTTTACCAAATAATTCATAGTATGACCTAAAGCACATATAACTCCCATTCTGAGGCAAAATAGACATGGGTCAGTAATAATGAATCTTTCTGGAGTTTGAAGGAAATAAATGTCTAACTCAAATTCTGGCAACATGGCTGTCACAAAACCACTAGAGTTAGCATAAAATGCCTAATAATCCCTTTGTTTATAGAAATAATAACTGCATATATGTATATATAGCTTTGTATCATTACTTCTTAGCATTTTAATTGTAAATGCATTCATAGAATTTAACAAGGTTATTATTTCCTAAGTGTAACATCTGTACCTCCATTAAAGGCAAGCCTTCCAGAAGCAACATTCAATGGTACAAACATTCTCAAGTTCTGTACATAATGATAAACATCCATTAAGTAATCAGAGAGGTGCTGCAAGGGGAAAAAGAAAACAACAATCAAGAAAAGCAATTTAAAAATAAGAGGGAATGATAAGCTAGAAAATTGACTTCTAATTCTCTAAGGTAGACAATGCTTTTTGCCTTGTTTTGTTTGCATACATTTGAAATCTTTATCATTGACTTTTCCTACACCTTTAGTTTTTTAAAGAATTATTTACTTGTTAAAATTAATTTCCCCATGGTATTACACTGATATATTGTTTTCACAGTGAACTTTTTCATTGATTCAGCTTACAAGTGACGGAAACTGGAACAAAAGCCCCATTCATTCCGTGTCCTTGGAAGGTTTGCTTAAGAGTTCACTTTTCTAACTTGTCGGAGGGCAGCAACACTCCTTGCTAGTTCAGAGGGCTATGGAATGGCCTGAAGAAAGGCACTGCATGAAAATAATAAAAAGCTACTGGGAAGAATGCAGGTCAAATGCTTTCTTGAAAGGAGTAACAAAGTTGTTTTCATGTTTTGCTATTTTTCTTTACTCATAAATTTGAATTGAGAGATTTTCATTTCTGTTTCTATCCTCATATCAGGTGTATTTCTTTCTGACCATTTGTTTTCCATTATCTAAATCCATTACATATATATAAACAGAATCTTACCATGGACAACAAATACACCCTCTAAAATGTAAGTTTCACAAACATATTAAACTAAATTTTTTTTCAAAAGGCTTATTCTTACACACAAACTATGTTAGCATTCCTAACACAGCCAACAAATATAATTGTTAAAGAATCCTTGTACCAGACAACCTGAGCAAATGGAAATTAATTTTATTCTCATTCTGTTTCCAGTAACAGCGGGGAGAACACTGGCTATTTCCTGACATTCTCATATTCGGGTCTGCTAAACTTGACAGTGGGGAGGGGGGTGAGAAGGGTTAGGCTACCTTTGTTTGCCAATTCTTTTTACTCAAAGGCAAAGCCAACTTTTCCTATTTTATGACAGAGGTAACTTTAATTTAGAGTTTAACTGGTGTCAGGCTGCTATGCTCCCACCAAAGCTGAGGTAAGGGCACTATTTGGTGTTTGCTTTTCAAAGTAATGACCTCCCAAGAGCTTGAAGAGAGCCATAGGCTATAAAACCTGCCAGAAGATTTTTTTAAATACTACATCTCAAAGTAGCAGAGAAAAAATTTACAATGACATATTTTCTAAAAAATACACTCAAGATGAGTTAGAGAACCAGAGAAAGGAAGAAACCTGTGCAAAGTATATTCAAGCTCGGATAGAAGAAAGCTAAAGCTGCCTTGGTCTCTGTCAATGCACAAAATTTTAAAGACGGTTTATCCCCTGTCCTCCATGACTGACTGGCATCTAGAAGCTCTTGATGTTCCCATGCAAAACAAAGCCAACACTGACAGCCAATTCTGGGACTACAACATAAGTTGGACAGAAGACGAACAAAACATTTAAAAGACAGCATACAGATGTAGCTGAAAAAAAAAGATAACTCAGAAGTTCGGATGAAATACAATGCCTCTTTGATTAAGAATTTACACATACATTCCAAGAGAGAGCTTTGGTACAGTGAAGTTGGAAAGGTTGTGCTGAGGATATCCTTAAAAGTGTGAAATTCATTCCTTATAAAAATGAGCAATAAGAAAGAAGAAAGATGAAACTTCAAATTAAATTATTGTAAGAAAATAGAGACAGTATCTGAGCATAAAAGGAAAGCACTCCAGAAAAATAAAGCCCACAAGCAGACAAAAATGAACAGGCATTTTTCAATGAGTCAAGTGACAATAGGAATAATAAGAAATGATATAACAGATGTTGAAATACCACAATAGGAAAACTCAAAAGAGAAGTAATAAAATTGGGGGTAGAATTAGAAATAAATGAAAAAAAATTTGCAAACTAAAAAAGATACAAAAAGACAGAAACATAAGACCAAATAAATGCAATAGGTTTTTTAAATAAAAAATGGAATAGAGACAAAAATTTAAAACTAAAAATAAATAAAGAAAGCCACAGAAGACTTTGACATAAAAAGACAAATAAAAATGAATGAAGCCAAAAAAAAAAAAGGTACCCAAACTGTGTAACAGAAATTTCCAAAGGGAAAAATTAAGAAAGGAAAAATTTAAGAAGAGCAAATACTAAGATAAGTAATCTTATAAATTAGGGTATCAGTGTGAATTCATAAAGAATTTTATATTTAAAAACTCAAAATGCTCAGAAACAATGACCCAGTAACAATTAGAATGCTGGGTCATGGTATTAAAATATTATATTCCAGTAAGGACAGCAGGATTTCTCCAAGTAAAGAACAACTCCAAGATTATAAAAGATTAACTGGAAACATCTTATTCCGGATCTCAGAGAACAAGGAACCTGTAAAAGCTGCTGAGGTGTCAAGAAGATATAAGAACCAACTTATATTTATCCTGGACAAAGATGGCAAAATTTGTTCATCAAGAAACACTATATCTTCCATGAATCAAAACACACCTAATATGTTTAAAAAGTCATTTACAGAAAATGATGATGGATCAACTATTTTGAAAATTATAGACACAAAATCTGGGATTTATTCTACTCTTCTTACTGAACTGTATAACTTTGTTCAACCAACATAAATATTTCCATTACAAATGATTTCCAGCTAATACATAAAGAAGAAATTATCTTCTAACCATAGAGGCTTAATAGGATTAATCTTTGACCATTAGTGACTATTAACATCACAAAAAGATAATAAAGCATTAAATTTCTTCTGATGAAAGAAAATACTGTGAACTATGAAGTAGATTTCTCATATAGTTGAACGTGAATCTCATTAAAATTTTAGGTCAATCTGTCAATGAATAGGAAAATTACAATAAAGAAACATGAGAATACATATTTATGTGAGGGAGAACCATTTTAAAAATGCTTAAATATATATAAAATCATAAAAATAAATTATAATGGCATTCATGTGGGAAGAAATATAAGACATAAATTACCAAAGAATCTCAGACAGTAGTCAGTTAGGTTGGTGATGGGTTCTTGGTGTTAATGTATATGAGAAGTTTGGAAATCTTTAATCCTTGACTTGGATCACAATTACAAGAATATACCTCTTATAATTCATTATGCTGAAGATATGTATGACATTGTACATTTTCTAATACTAGACCACTGGGATGACATATTAAATCTCAAAAAAAGATTAGAAACTGATTGTACGGTTTTAAATAAGTTTCTTTATGCAGATTGCTCTCAAGATCTTTAAAATGCTCATACATATCAAGAATCATTAGGGCATAATTTTTCTTGCAACATTTAACAATCTAATTGGCCAAAGACCCCCTTTTTTACCAAAGCACCTTTAAACAGTTCTTAAGACATTAAACTTCCCCAAAGCATGGCTTAGGAAATGTTCTTGTATTTAATATAACAATACAGAAAACTGCTATCCTGGGTCCTTTAAACACACACACACACACACACACACACCCATACTACTCAGTACAGAACATTTCAAATATCTTATACTTGCCAATAAGAAGTTGTATTACAGATGAGAATATTACAATTTTTTTATCAGGTAGTCATTGCATTTGACTGGAAATAAAACTTCTGGGTCTGGTATTCTGGTAATAGTCATTGCTCTCTTAGATATTAAAATATAATAATTCTTTTTGATAATAATGAGTTTATGACTTAATGGAATATAAAAATTAAAGTCAACAAAATTTACTTACATAGTTTCATAACATAGGTTTGTGAGCTATAAAAATATTGCTTCATTTATTCTACTTATTCCTATTAATAATGTTTCCTCTAGATTTAACATCATGCAAGATAAAGTTGACATCTTTTAAGAAGAACTTGAGAAGATGTAGGAATTCAAACTTATCTTCCTATATGCAATCCAGATACCCTGGTTATGCTGTGGGTGTTTCATCCAGTATTTGTAGAAAATAAGTCAAGTATAAGTCAAGAATGTTGTACTACAGAATATGGAGAATATAAATTGGGTAGAAATGCTGAAGGAGAAGAGATAATCCCAGCAGAGAACATGAATGCCATGCAGTGTGGGGTAAATGAAAATGAATAGAGACTCTGAAAGCTGAATAATCTTCCTTCCAGGGGACAGTATACCAACGGTAAAGACAGAAATTAAAGATCGTCATTTTTTAACTGAATGGACAACTTATGTTCCAGTCCTGTCCAAAAGATGAAGATAAGCTTTAAGAATTTTCACACTAAAAAAAAGAATTTTCACACTAAGGTTTTTTTCAATACAGTTAAAATATTTGACAAGCAATTTTTACATCAGAGTTTAGAATTTAGTAGGAACAAATTCAGGTCCAAGGATCGCCATTAAATGTAAAATTATTTTGTGAGCATTAAAATTCTCTTTAATATCTTGTATTAATGTGCAACAGAATGATAGAAGGTTTTCTAGATCCCTCTGTAAAATACACATCTAAAAGTCTATTCTTTTTAGTATAAAATAAGTTTACACAACGAAAGTCGTACTAAAGTCTCGTAAATGTGGCTCATTTTCTCTGTTGTAAGTTTCACAGTTCAGTATAGTTAAGTCTTGTTCTATCGCTGTGCTTGAGAGGCAAGGCTGAAGATCACCTAAGCAAGGAATTGCTTTTTGTAATGAGATCCTGTAGTGCATAAATAGACCCTTAACATCAAAATATGAATGAGAGAAACTTGAAGTATCAACACACTTTACTCATTTAATATTGAATACTAATCTCGAGCAAGTGACAGAGTTGGATTAAATTCTTTCTAAATTCAAAAAAATCACTAATAAGCCATTAAAAGAGAATTAAATATTACAAAAGTGGTAATTTTTGTCAAAACTCTTCATTAATAAACAGAACTATGGCAAACATTCAGTGTCTCATCTGAACTCACTGCACATGTAACTGTTGTTGAAACATTTCCAGAAGAAAGCATAGGAAGCTAATAATGGATATAAAGCACTCATTCATTCATTCAAGTAATATTTACTGATGCTTTCTAATCTTAGACACTGAGAATACTTGCTACAGGGGTTAAAATTGAATAAAAGGAGATACAGTTCATGTCCTTTGGGAATGTGAAATCAAGTGAGAAAGTAAGGAATAAAGTGACAACTCCGGCCTGCAATCCACTGAGCAGTGGGTGTCGCTGAACTTCAGAAAACCATCCTAGAGACGCTTAACCAAGGTGCAGTTAAGAAAATACTCCTAGAGAAAGTGCCTTCTAGCTTGAGACCTCATGGATAAGCAGGAACTAACAGAGCAAAAAATAGAACAGATGCACTTTGGTCAGAGAATACATTTACAAATGCCCAGGGTCATCTGGATAATTATAAAATAGGTCAGAAAGGTGCATCTCTGACTGCCAAGTTAAAAGAGGATTGGTAAAGACTACCAAGAAAAAGTGTCGGGAGCAGTGGTCATTGTGACTTTTGAAGCTCCTCTAGAGGGCAGTAGAAGCCCCTTGGAGATTTAAATAACATTCATTTTCCTTTGAGTTCAAATACTTCACGAATATATTATTTGTTTTAATCCAACATATGGATTCAAGTACAACTCTAAAATTATCTTACCTGTTATACTTGCAAATTAAGAGGGGCATAAATGAACACATTTGCTTTATGAGGAAAAGGAAAATGCAATCTTAATAAGGGCTGTTGAACATTAAGTCTGTAAAGTGAGAATCTTTTCATTTGCACTTAGAAACATTTTTCATTTAACTAAATATACTTTTTGTATAAAATTTCTACCATCTTTCTATTTCATGGACTTAATTTTATCGCTGGCCAAATTCTACCTTATAATGAGAAAACATTCAGGTTGTCTCTCTTTCATTATACAATAAAAGCCTTCAATCCAGACATCAGGCTAATACCAGGTGCAAATTTCAAAACTGATCTTTGCACAAAAAATACAGCTGAAATTTCATCACACTATTAGGAAGTCAAAAGCAAACATATGCTGTTCCAGAAATGATTTCAACTTTCTCAATTTTTCAATGTATTTAGAGTTGAATGTGTTTTTCAATAAATGATGCAAATGAAGCCCATATCATAGTTTGAATCTCCATGTGAATCAATTACTTTCTCTGAATTAATGGAAAAAAATCTCATCCCGTACTATAACTGAAACATAGCTGGAGAAAACTGATATCTTAATTTAACTTCAGTTTCTTATGGGGCATTACCTCTCCCTGGTCTAGCAATAGTACAGCCAACTATGTAATGCAGAGAGCACATTATTTTAGCTAAAACACTGAGAAGTGGGCTTGTAGCTATATCTAAGAATACAAACAAAAATACACAAAATCTAATGTGACTAAGCAATGGATCCAATCCTTTGATACAAAAGAAATTTTGCAAAATAATTTATTAAATTTATAAAATAACATTCCATGAACCCTTAACCATTTCTTGAACAGCAATAAATCATACACAAAAAGACTGAAATATGTCAAAATTTGTTATCTGCACGGTCCCCTTTAATCTTCTAAGCATAAAATTCCTCTGATATCTATATCGCAACATAGGAAACATTTCACATAATAGTATCTACCATTACCAAAATGATAAACATTAATTAATTCATCCTCAAAAGTCCACTATTTACAAGCTGTGTGACAGGCAGTGATTAAAAAAAAGGAAAAGCCCATGTTGGACCTTGGGGCGCTGGGAAAACAGGCAGCCGCCAGCATGCCACTCTGGCAAGGGACTGTGGCCTGGCAAGCCACGGCAGCCCAAATCAGCGTTTCCTGAGATCCGCGACGCACCATGTTGGACCTTGGGGCACTGGGAAAATGAGAAAACCGCAGCCAGTTCACCTCTCTGGTGGGCAGCTGTGAGCCTACTGGGGAGCACGGAGCCGGAGATCTGAGCATGTCTTGTGAGTTTGACTATATGCAATATAGCAAATAAGGGGGATTTTCTTCTGCCATCTCTTTGAAGGCAAATATTTTTATCTCTGTTTTGCTCTGTTCTGATCAACAGTATTGCTCTATTCAATATTCTGTTTTTATAATTTTGGTATTTCCTTTGATATTGCTCTACCTGATTGAAGGAACAACTATTGTGAAGAAAACCAGATATACTATTGTACCTATTGCTGTTATCCCATAACCTGCTGTGAGGTTCTGTACCAATTTCACTCTACTGCCTCAGTTGGCTTTGTCCTGTCTTGTCCTGCTGTATCTTACTACCTTCAAAATAAAATAAGTAAATAAAATAAAAAATAATAATAAATAAGAGAAATTTTATAAAGTAAATAACAACAACAAAACACATCAGTAAAGTACTGAGCAACCTGAAACATGATATAACTAAACAGATTATGGACTTAAAAAGCAAAAGGAGGAAAAGCAGGTACTCTAAAGGATATAACTGCATGTATATGTAAGGGTGTAGGATTGATAATTATGTTGCTAAGTTTTTGTTGGATCAGAGAACAGAACTGTTTGCAGCCTCACTGTTTGAATGCCCACTTTTCATGCTTTAATTTTGTAACTTGAACAACTACATCCAAGAAGACAATATGTAATGTATCAACTAGTGATTTTTTACTGTTCATTTTTTTTTGAAATTCTGTATTGCTTCTACCCTTTTTTCCTGTTTTGCTTTATTTTTCCCCTCTTTAAATAAAATTTTTAAAAAAGAAAAAATCTAACTTCTCGCTACCCTTCAAGTAGATGCAGAGACAGAGGCATAACCACAGGAAAAAAAAGCTGTTGTCCCTCAGTAAGAGTAATGCATGACGCTATGCAAGAGCTCGAAGAGAGGTAACTTATTCTCCACGGGCTCCGTTTATACCGCAGTTTCCCAAAATCTCCACCAATATTCATCTACTAATTTAAAATTTTAAATCACTGACTTTTTATTCTGCATTTTTTTTTCAAAATGCAAAATTACTTCCCTACTGCATGTGGAAAATCATCATCACTTGTCTTTAAAAAAAAATAATTATATATAAGTAATTACATGGATAGCCACAACTTTTCACCCCTGACACATCTAAAATGATGTCGCGAATGACAGGGAAAATATGTTTGAAGTGGTGGGAGCATTCTGAGGGGAATTAATGACACTGTATCTTTTACTGTGATTTTTTTAAATTGAAATTTGTTTGATCACACTACCTAAGAATGTATATATTCTGATCACTTCTACAACAACCACCTCTGCTTTTATTCAACATTTAATAACTCCCACATTGGTCTCCTTGCTTCTACTCATTCCTTTGTGTAGCAATCAGGATGAGTTTTTAAAAATGCAAATAAGATCATATCATGTGACAGCTCTCTTCTTCCAGTTAAGAAGTGAAATCCGAAGTCACCATGTAGACCACAGTGACCCGGTGATCTGTGCTTCCCCACACCTCACTAAGCCCAGTCTGACCGCTGCTTTCTTGCTCAATGTCTTCTAATCACATTAGCTTCCTTGTTTCCAGATGAACAAAGTTTATTGCTGCTTCTGGGCGGCTGTATTTACCCTCACCTTACTTTGTCTGGAAAGTATTTCCCCCAGTTATATTCATGACCCACTCTCTGGCTTCATTTGGATCTATGCTGAACTGAAATACCTGAGAAAACCCTTTTCTATCATTTCATCCATTTCCCATACTATCCTGCTGCATTGCTTCTATCCGTGACTCCTACCACCACCTTAAGTCATTCAGTTTTTATTTCCTTGACATCTCTCAACTTAGTCTAGTGTAGGTTCTTTGAAAACAGAAACTTCCCGGATTTCTGGCACAATCACATCCTCATCACTAAGAATATGAGTGGCAGAGCTTAGTCCATGAATGTGTGTGAATGTAAATAAACTAAATAAAATTGGTATTTTCACTATTTATGCCCTTAGCTAATTCTAATGTAATTAGCCTTGCTTTATTGTTCTGTCTTGGGTTTTTGTTTTGTTTTGTTTTGCCTTGTTTTGTTTTGTTTTTAAACTTCTCATTAAGTTTCATCAAGCACTTTTGTGGCCCCTATATAAGATCATATTATAATAATATAATAAAATCAGGTAGTTTTTTTCCCTGTATCCTCACAATTAATTATATTATGAATTTTGGCTACTTCATCCTTACACTGTAAGAAGAAACTGTTCTTGTCTATGATATACTGTTTTTAGTTTTAGTTTTAATTTTTTACAACATTGAGTTTTGGCTTCGTGATCTCTACTTTAGGAATTGTCATATATATCCAAATATGTATTTGTTCCATGATTTTCATTTTGTGTAAAGTTTCTTGGTATCATTATTTTAACTTGTACTACTGTATAGAACCACCCTGTTTTCTCTTGAGAGCATGGATAATTGAAACTCTATTGTGAAAATTCACTGAATGTGAATCTAACAAATTCATTTCAGTACTTGTGATATGTCTAAAAATCAGAACAAACAATTTGCAGGCACAAAGAGTTTCTGAAATTTTTCAATAATCAAATGTTACTTTTACATCAATTCAATATATTTACACCACATTCAACAATCAACTGTGTAATGATCTGTTCAGTGCTGAGTATAGAGATCAAACATAAGCCCAACCTCAGGAAACTCATTGTCCCATAGAATTTTGAAATTCTGAAAGAAATAATATCTGTGTTTAAAAATGTGGGAAGATCATGATCTTTTACCTGGAATACACTTGTATAATGAAATATTTATCTTTCTTTTTTTAAATATGTCCTTATTAGCACATCTACCAGTTGATATCATTTTCTTCCTCTCTTCATGAGTTATTAAATGTAGAAATAATATTTTGTTTCTAAGAAAAAATTCAAAGAAAGCATTAATTAGTTTCATTTCAGTGAAACTAATTTATTATAAATGTAATCAAAAATATCTACATAATATCAATATTTTGAATGTATAGTCTCTACCTTTCCAAACCAGTCCTATACATAACTTTATTAGACAATATCCTTTCCAGATTACTTCATCTGATTTGGATCTTTAAAAAAAAAAAATCACAGTATATTGGTTCTGATGTTGCAACCATACCATGGGAGATAGTGAACAGTCTACACTCTACACTGTGAAGGTTTAGACAGAGCGCAAAATATATAGCACTGCCCTTAGAGCTGAGACATAAAAAAGATCATGGATTTGAGTTCACATTAGCATGCTCTGCTTAAGCAACCCATGATTTAAGGATTATTTTTATATTACAGAAATCCTCAACTTTCTTTTGCAAATATACCATAAGTTGTTTTTCAAGAAAAGTACACAGAGGTAGGTGAATGCTTACAAGAGCCCTCACTGTTAAACCTCCAATTATCAGCTTTTGTGCTGTATGCTTGTAAATGAAGCATAGCATAACATAACATAACAACCTGATCAACCACAATTAGGCCCCTAAATTAAAGGAAAGAAATGAGATATTTTGACAGCTCTGAAACAACTGAGTTTCTTGGGGCTTAGTGCTCAGCAAGGTAACACAGGTGTTCCTGTAATTGCATTGGGAAAATTCAATGCTTGGTGGGCCTCAAATTCTTTCCTTTGGTGGGACATGAAGATCAGGTGCAGGTACTTTCTCCATCATTAGGTGAAACACGACTAAAATTAATTTGAAGTTTTGACTGTCCTAAACCAAATTAAGGGTTTATTTAGTTCTTCTCTCTCATACAGTCACGGTTTCTATATCTTTTTTGCGTGTTCTTTCACAAACATAGAATAGCCCTTGTTGACAAGAAGTTCAAAAGTCATTTAGGAGCACCTGTTTATATTAAAAGTAATATCTACTCCTTCTTGTATTAAACTGATGCTCCTTAATTCTGACATTTCCCCCACCCAACCTGTAAAAATTATCTTTAACAATCAGCTGAAATGAAAATTCATGAGGTTACTTTTGTTGTTTCTTTCACTAGAAGCCAGAGAAGAAAAATGTTGCATTCTATAGGAAATTGTGACCATTCTATTGGCACACCATACACCATTTGATGTTCTATGATAGAGAGCAGTTATTCCTCAGAAATCTCTGGGACACAGACTTACTCCCAAGAGGAAGGCCTTGAAAAGTGTTGAAAACACAGCAGCTGAATGTGACCACTGGGACGAGAATGCAAGTGACACCAGGAAAGTGCCACATGTAGACAAACCTATCGTCTACTAAAGAACAACCATGTGAGGGAAAGATGGGGAACTGCACCGGAACACAGTGAGGAAAGGAAATGAGCGCAAAACTGGTTCTCTTTCCAGCTGGTCTGGCTGAGTCCAAATTCGAAGTTAGGGTCCACAACATCAGCTGCATTTAACAGCATCACAGCACTCTGAGAACTAACACCATGCAGGAGTCCTGTAGCTTTTATTATCTACATTAATAAGCACCAAGTGTCAAAAATACCTTTTTTTGTTCTTGTAGCACAGGGAACTGAATCCAGCCAGGGTTTCTTACTGAGCTATACCCCTAGTCCTCTTTTAACTTTGTTTTGACACAGCATCTTGCTAAATCACTAATTTTCCAAGGTTGGGCTCCAGTCTTCCTGCCTAAGCCTCTCAGAATGCTGAGATTATAAGTAAAAATAACAGTTTGTAATCTACTGCAGAAAATAATATTTTCAAATACAATGAATCATGTCTTAACAATGTAAGGCTAATGAATACATTGCCCTGTTTATAATAAAACACAACACAAAGTAACCTTATAGTAACCAGTTCTCCATTTTTACAGTTTCTACTAAAACTTAAGTGTATAAGGTGCTGAAAAAGTAACCTCCTGAGATAGAAAGAAGCTGTGTAGAGAATCCCATCCTCTGGCACAGTCTTCCCCTTGAGCAGGCAGGTTGTCCCTCAGGCAGGTTTGCCCTGTGATTCACAGGCCTTGAGCACTGCAACTCCAGGCAGGCTGCTTTGGGGACACTCCAGCTACTGTACAAACAATGAACCCAATTGACACTCCATCCACCTTGGATAGCTTTCTCTAGCCTTTGGAGACTGGCTCCCAATGCGTATAACACTTCTGTTCTCCCTTGCCCCATATCTGTGAGTAATAAACCCACTCATTTTACTTCTTATGTATGTGGACCTGAAGTAGGGGCGGAGTCTTATCATTTTGAAGACAGGTTGTTAACCAGTTCTCAGTGCACCTGCTTCAAAGGATAGGGAAAGATAGAGCCTTGGGAGGTGATGAGTAGGTGGCAATAAAGCACAAGTAATTGTCTATGGCAATGAGACTGTGCTTTAATATTTTATAGGTGATACAGCTATAAACTGGAATGTAACCTTTATCATACTCTTTAGGGAACACCTATGTAAACCCTTTGTCTGCTACTAAGGGCAGCCTTATACTTTAACAAAAAATTTGTAGTGCTCATCACTTTTCTTTCATTTCAAGAAGCACCATCACTTTTCTGCTCAGCTGCTCTACTCTGTAGCCATCATCCATGCTTCTCATCCGTGAACCATATTTGACAGGGAAATTGAATTCTGTGGGAACTGTCAATTCTCAGCAAGGAAGATTGGCAATGACCAAAATAGTAATGATATGGTATAAGAAACACCCTGGCATTCAACTGAAGATTAATTTAGTAATTTTACTATCTTGTCTGTGGCTACTGATTATTCATAATGAGGAGCCATAGTTTTTGAATAATTTCCATGCTGGAATTATTTCACTGCCCATTTTTGTTTTACTGACTTCATTCCATAAAAGCAAAGCATATCAGGAGACAGAATGTCACTTGGAGGGAAGACTCAGTCTAAGAAAAATTAGAATCATTACTTAAGACCTTGTATCTTCTCCATTGCCATGTAGATCAACAAACTGAGCAGTGAATAGAGACAATGTGAAGGAGATAGAAATGTTATGCTGCTTCTTGGCTGCTTGGGAGTCACCAAAGGCACACAAAGAGAGACTAGGGTTTCATTTTGATGCTTAAGAAGTCCTAAGAGAGTCAGTACAGACATGGAGAAGGAACTGACAGTGCTGGGGACATCTGCAGCTGGCCCCACCCTTGTGTACCCACCAGCCACCACTTGGTGCCTGTAGCTAGCACAGCCAGGAGAATGAACCAGCCATGCCTTGGAGAAATCTTAGATAATGTGGGAAGTGCCTGGGACCCCACAAAACACTCATTCACAGTAACCCAGGAAAATGTCAAGATGAAGGAACAAAAGGCAGTCTCTGGCTTCCAGCCCACACAGAGAAAGTCTGAGAGACATCAACATAGAAGAATTTGGAAGTGACACACCTGAAGTTTCTGAAGTGATGCCAACTAAAGAAAAGAAACTACTATAAAAGAAATCAGATCAGAAATAATATCTCAGGTAAAAGAAGAAATGAAAAACATAATAAAAGAATTGCTGAATGTATCTAAAGAAAACATAGATAAAAATAGAACATGGGAAAATGAGGGAATTATTGAATGAGCAATAGAGGAAAGATTTAGAATTCATGAAAGAGATTCAAAGAGATATCTGGGAAATTAAAAACTCCATTGAAACCTGTCAAAAACACCTGAAAGGAACTGAAGACAAAGGGGAGTTAGGCCTGAGCCATGGCAAGGGGAGTTCCAGCTTGCTGGCAATGGCCCAGGAGAGTTTGGAACATTACCACCAGTACTTGGGGGCCCACCCAGCCCTCTAGGACACTGGACTTGTCTGGAGAGGTTTCTTGGGCTTAAGTGGACCACATCCAGCATCTTTTATTCAACCAGGGGACCAGGCCAGCGCCAAGAGGGGAGTTAGGCCAAAGATGTGGCAAGGGGAGTCCCCACTCACTGGTGCTGGCCCAGGAGAGTTTGGGACATCACTCCATAGCTTGGGTGACCACACAGCCCCCCCAGGACACTGGACTAGCCTGGAGAGGTTTCTCGGGCTTGAGTGGACCACTCCCAGTGACCTTTATTCAACCAAGGGATCAGGCCAGCAGCAAGAGGGAAACTAGGCCTGCATGATGGCTAGGGGAGTTCCAGCTCACTGGTGCTGGCCTAGGAGAGTTTGGGACATCACTCCAGAGCTTGGGTGGCTGCCCAGCCCCCTAGGACACTGGACCTGCCTGGAGAGGTTTCTCGGGCTTGAGTGAACCACGCTCAGTGACCTTTATTCAACCAGGGGAGCCAAGGCCCCTTAAGTTCTGGAAGCCAAGGGTGCAGGAGGTAATTTCTAACATGCCCAGGGAAAGTTTTGGAACATCACTTGAAACATGGAAATATAGGAAAATGACAAAATGAAAGAGAAAAATGCAATCTCAAACCTCCAGCCCATCTCAAGAAAGCCTGGGAGCCACATATATAGAGGAAAATACTATTCATACACCTGGAATACCTGAAATGATATCAACTGAAATAAAGAGGCAAGTACGGGAAGCTATGAAGGAACTCAAATCAGAAGTAATATCCCAGGTAAAAGAAGAAATGATAAAAATAGTGAAAGAAATAGTGAACACATCTAAAGAAGATACAGCTAAAAAATTAGAGGAACAAAGCAAACAGAATCCCTGAATGAACAGTATAAGGAACAAACAGACTACATGAAGCAGATTCAAAGAGATATACAGGAAATCAAAAATTCTATTGAAAGTGCCAAAACTGCCTCAATGAAAGTAAGGATAGAATACCTGACCTTGAAGATAAGATTGCAGCTAGTGAACAGGAAAGAAATGATCTCCTAAAAATAACAAGGAATCAGAAAATAACAATTCAACAGTTGCAAGATGATGAAAACAAAAGCAACATAAGATTAATGGGGATAAATGAAAAAGAAGGGGACAACATAAATGATATCAAAAGGCTATTTACAGAAGTAATAGCTGAAAATTTCCCAAACATGAGAATGGAAACTGACATTCAGATTAGTGAAGCATATAGAACTCCAAACAGCCATAATCAAAATAAAACTACACCCAGACATATAATAATCACCATCCCAGAAATCCAACATAAGGACAGAATATTAAAAGCTGTTAGAGAGAAAACACAGATCACCTATAAAGGAAAACCTATCAGAATCACAGCAGACTTCTCAACACAAACAATGAAGTCAAGAAGAGCATAGAGTGAAATATTTCAGATCCTAAAGGAAAATGACCTAACCCAGACTGCTGTACCCTGCAAAAGTGTCCTTCAACATGGATGAAGAAATAAGATACTTTCATGACAAAGAACAGAGTAAGAACTTCATGATCACCAAACCAACCCTGCAAAGAATACTCAAGGACAGTCTAGATACATATAGGAAAAAACAACTAACTGAGACAGACAATTAAACAGAAGGGAAAGATAAAGATACAACAGCAGAAAGATAACATGCCAACAATAAACCAATATATAACAGTTATAACCATTAATGTAAATGGCCTCAATTCACCAATTAAAAGAAACAGACTGGCAGAATGGATCAAGAAACAACATCCAACCATATGCTGTCTACAAGAAGCCCATCTAACCCAAAAGAAAACTCATAGACTGAAAGTCCAAGGATGGAAAACAATACTCCATGCAACAAGAACTCGAAAAAAAAAAAAGCAGGGGTAGCTACTCTGTTTGCAGACAATGTGAACTTCCAACCAAGAAAGGTCCAAAGAGATAAAGAAGGTCACTACATACTAGTTAGGGGAAAACTTCAAGAGGAAGAGATAACAATCTTAAATATATGTGCACCAAATTCCAGAGCACCCAGCTATACAAAGCAAGTATTAACAGAAATGAAAAATCAAATAAGCAATAACACAATTATAACAGGAGACCTTAACATGCCATTGACACAAAGGGACAGATCAACTAGACAGAAAATCAGCAAAGAAATAACAGAACTGAATCACACCTGTGAACAAATGGACTTGATAGACGTATACAGAGTGTTCATCCAACAACATCAGAATATACATTCTTCTTAGCAGAACATGGGACATTCTCTAAAATAAACCATATACTAGCCCACAAAACATATTTAAGTAAGTGCAAAAGAATTGAAATTATCCCATGCATGTTATCGGATCATAGCACCATGAAATGGGAAATTAATGATGAAAAAACTGCAAAAAACCCATAAACATATGGAAATTGAATAATACACTCTAGAGTAATCAATGGGTCACAGAGGAAATTACAGAAGAAATTAAACAATGTCTACAAGCAAATGAAAATACAAACACAACTTACCATAATCTGTGGGATGCAATGAAAGCAGTACTTAGAGGAGAATTTATTACACTGAGTTCCCACATTAGGAAAACAGAACTAACACAAATAAACAGCCTGATACTACACCTCAAACAGCTAGAAAAAGAAGAGCAAACCAAGCCCAAAGCCAAAAAAAGGGAGGAAATTATAAGGATCAGAGCAGAAATTAATGCAATAGAATCTAAGAAAACAATACAAAGAATCAATGAATCAAAGAGTTGGTTCTTTGAAAGAATAAATAAAACTCATAAGCCCCTGGCCAACCTAATTTAAAAAAGGAGAGAAAAGACTCAAATTCATGCAGTATGGAATTAAAAAGGTGAAATCACCACCGATTCTGTGGAAATACAGAAGATCATCAACACCTATTTTGAAAACCTCTACTCTCATTGGTTCAATAACACAGAAGAAATGGACAGATTTCTAAAAACATACGAACCACCAAAGTTGGATCAAGAAGACTTAAAACTGCTGAATAACCCAATTTCTATTAATGAAATTGAAAATGTAATAGAGTCTCTACCAACAAAGAAGAACCCAGACTCAGACGGATTCACTGTGGAATTCTACAAGAAATACAAAGACTTAATGCTGACACTCCTCAAACTGTTCAATGAAATAGAAAGGGAAGCAATTCTCCCTAAGTCATTCCTGGAACCAAATATTACTCTTTTACCAAAACCTGAGAAAGACCCCACTGAAAAAGAGAACTATAGGCCAATCTCCCTAATGAACATAGATGCAAAAATTCTCAATAAAATATTGGCAAACAGGATGCGGCAAATCATCAAGATTATACATCATGACCAAGTGGGATTCATCCCAGGCATGCAGGGATGGTTCAATATATGTAAATCAATAAATGTAATCCACCATATCAGTAGAGCCAAAAGTAAAAATCATATGATCATTTCTATAGATGAAAAAAGGTTCTGATAAGATCTAACACTCATCCATGATAAGAACTTTACAGAGAATTATAATAGATGTTTTCTATCTCAATATGATAAAGACCATCTACAACCAACCAACAGCCAGCATCACATTAAATGGCAAAAAACTGCTTAACTTCTCTTCCCTTCCCTTTCTGTCCCCTCTCTTCCCACTTCATCCCCTCCTCTTCCCTCTGCAGAGGTTGCAGCCTCTGCTGGTTTTCAGATAGGTCCACAAACACTTGGATCATCTTCTTCCCTTCAAAAAGCAGAGCTCTGATCTCATGAATGGGAGATATGGACACATCTAGATCGGTAATGCTAGAGCTCTGGGAATAAGTAAAGAAAAAATGTGCATTTTATCTCTCAATTAAAAAGTGCAAGTTAGATACTGAATCTTTGGAGTGCTGGGAAAACAGGTAGCCAGCACAGGTCTCTGGTAAGTGGCTGTGGCCTCCCAAGCCGCGGACACCCTAGGGCGAGAACCATATCAGCATTTCCTGAGATCTACACTATGTTGGAAATTGGGGCACTGGGAAAACAGGCAGCCAGCATGCTGCTCTGGTAAGTGGCTGTGGCCCCTCAAGCTGTGGCTACCCCAAGGAAAGAACCATATCTGTGTTTCCTGAGATCCATGCCATGTTGGAATTTGGGGCACTGGGAAAACAGGCAGCCAGCTCACCATTCTGGTGGGCAGCTATGAGCCTACACAGGCTAAGAATCAAACATCCATCTCATTCCCCCCCTCCTGCTAGCAAATCAGAGCCAGAGATCTGAGCATCTCTTTTGAGTTTGACTATATACAATATAGCAAATAAGGGGGATTTTCTTTTGCCATCTCTTTGAAGGCAAATATTTTGATCTCTGTTTTGCTCTGTTTTGATCAATAGTATTGCTCTATTCAATATTCTGTTTTTATAATTTTGGTAATTCCTTTGATATTGCTCTACCTGATTGAAGGAACAACTATTGTGAAGAAAACCAGATATACTATTGTACCTATTGCTGTTACCCGGTAACCTGCTGTGAGGTTTTGTACCAATTTCACTGCACTGCCTCAATTGGCTTTGTCCTCTCTTGTTCTGCTGTATTTTACTACCTTCAAATAAAATAAATAAATAAATAAATAGTATAATAAAATATAATACAGAAAAAATTTTAAAAAATAACAAAACAGATCTGTAAGGTATGCAGTGTATAACCTGAAACATGATATAACTAAACAGATAATGGGCTTAAAAAGCAAAAGGAGGAAAAGAAAGTGCTCTAAAGGATATAACTGCATGTATATTTAAGTGTGTAGGATTGATAATCATGTTGCTAAGCTTTTGTTGGATCGGTGAACAGAACTGTTTGCAGCCTCACTGTTTGAATGTTCACTTTGTAGGCTTTAATTTTGTAACTTGAACAACTATATCCAAGGAGACAATATGTAATGTATCAACTAGTGATTTCTTACCATTTATTTTTTGAAATTATGTATTGTTTCTACCCTTTTTTGTTTTGCTTTTTCCCCCTCTCTTTAAATAAAAAATTACCAAAAAATTGAAATTCTTTACCTTAAAATCAGGCACAAGACAAGGATGTCTCTTATCACCACTCTTATTCAACATAGTACTGGAAATACTAGCCAGAGCAATTAGACAAGAGAGAGAAATAAAAGGAGTAAAGATAGGAAAAGAGGAAGTTAAATTATCACTATTTGCAGACAACATGATATTCTATGTAGAAGACCCCCAAAACTCCAATGAAAGACCCCTAGATATAATAAATTCAGCAACATAGCTGAAAACAAAGTCAATACTCAAAAATCAATTCCTATACACTAACAACAAAATCACCAAGAGAGAAATAAGAGAAGACACACCCTTCACACTAGCTTCCAAAAAGATGAAATACTTAGGAATTAATCTAATGAAAGAAGTAAAAGAGCTATACAGGGAAAATTATAATACCCTGAAAAAACAAATCAAAGAGGACCTCAGAAAATGGAAAGACAACCCTTGTTCATGGATAGGAAGAATACATATTGGAAAATGGCCATTCTCCCAAAATTGTTATACTGATTCAATGCAATCTCAATGAAAATACCACTAACATACCTCATGGATCTAGAGAAATCACTCCTAAAATTCATCTGGAACCAGAAGAGACCTAAAATATCAAAGGCAATTCTAAGCAGCAAGGCAAGGCAGGAGGCATCACAATCCCTGACTTGAAGTTATACTACAAAGCTACCGTAATAAAATCAACATGGTACTGGAATAAAAACAGACCTGAAGATCAATGGAATATACTAGAAGATACAACCACAACTACAAACACGCTCAACCAACTTATCTGTGATAAAGGGGCCAAACATGTTCACTGGAAGAATGATAGTCTCTTTAACAAATGGTGCTGGAAAAACTGGCTATCCATATGCAAAAAACTAAAACTAGACCCATGCCTATCACCATGTACTAAACTAAATTCTAAATGGATCAAAGATCTAAATATTAAAACAGAAACACTAACTCTGTTGGAAGACAAAGTAGGTAAAAATCTTGAAGACATAGGGGTAAGTAGAGAATTCATGAACAAGAACCAAATAGCATGGGAAATAATTCCCAGAATCAATAACTGGGATTATGTCTTATTAAAGAGTTTCTGCATGTTGAACAAAATCTCCAGCATAGTGAAAAGAAAACCCACAAACTGGGAAAAAATCTTAGTGAACTTTCCCTCAGACAAAGGACTTCTGTCTACAACTTATAAAGAATTTTAAAAAATCAGATCCCCAAATTTCAAAGACCCAATCCAAAAATGGGCATTTGAGATGAACACACAGTTCTTGGATGAAGAAATATGAATGGCAAATAAATACATGAAAAAATGTTCATCATCATTGGTCATTAGAGAAATGCAAATTAAAACCACACTGAGATTCCATCTCATTCTGGAAAGAATGGCCAGGATCAAGAAAACTACCAACAACAAATGCTGAAGAGGCTGTGGGGGAAAAGGAACTCTTCTGCACTGTTGGTGGGAGTGTAGACTGGTGCAACCACTGTGGAGGTCAGTCTGGAGATTCCTCAAAAAGCTGGGATTGGAAGTCCCATTTGACCCAGCTATACCACTCCTGGCATATTTGGAGAAGAAATGAAAACATCATACCACAGTGATATATGTGCACCCATGTTTATAGCAGTATAATTTGTAATAGCCAGATCTTGAAAACAACCTAAGTGCCCATCAACTGAGGAATAGATAAAAAAATTGTGGCATTTTTATACAATGGAGCATTACTCAGCTATAAAGAAGGATCATATTGAGATATTTATAAATAAATGGATGCAACTTGAGACCATACTCATAAGTGAAATAAATCAAACTCACATGTATAAATACTGTATAGTTTCCCTAGTGTAAGAAATGGTAAGAGTGTATAAGGTTCTATGGTAATCATGGTTCCCCATTATATGGCTTTGAAGACTTTTAATTTTTCATTCATTGGTTGGAATGGTTTTATTCTGTTTTGTTTGACCTTTATGTGTGATGATATGAACAGCTACTTTGAAGAAAACAAGACGTTATGGCAGCCATTGCTGATTTAATATCATCTTGCCTTGAAATCCTACCATGTTTTTTTTTCTTCTATTTCCATTGGTTCTATCATGTTGTGTCTTATTGTATTTTAATATGTATGATAGAATAAACAAAAATTTTATGGAAAATGAGATATTATAGTAGCCATTGTTCATTTCTGTTATTTGGTTCAGAATGCCTTGTGATAGTTTCATTCTCTTGAATGCTTTTATTCTATTTTGTTATGTTTGATATTGTGTGTGAAGCTATGCTCAACTATTTCAAAGAAAGAGATATGGTAACTATTGTTGATATCCAATTGTCTTGTTGTGAAGTGCTGTGTTGCTTGCATTGTTCTGTTCTGATCTGCTTTATTCTGTCCTATTTTGTTTTATAAAATTTTTTAAAAAATAAAAAGGTAACAGTAAAAAAATGTAGAAATACTAAAAAAAAAAGAAACTGAAGACAAACTTTGAAGATAGATTTACAGCTAGTGATCACTAAAGGAAACATCTCTTAAAATAACAAGGAACCAGGAAATAAAAATTTTTAACATCTGCAAGACAACAAAAAGAAAAATAATTTAAGAATTATAGGTTTCAGTGAAAAAGCAGGGGTCAACACAAATTACATAAAATGACTATTTACAAAAGTAATAGCTGAAAACTTCCCAAGCATGGGGAAAGGACCTGACATCAGATAAGTGAGGCATATAGAACTCCGGCTAGCCATAACCAAAATAAATCTACACCCAGACATATAATAATCAAGATGCCAGAAATCCAGAACAAGAACAGAATATTAAAAGCTATTAGAGAAAAAAAAAGATCATCTATAAAGGAAAACCCATCAGAATCATGATAGTCTTCTCAATACAAACCATCAACTCAAGAACTTGGAGTAAAGTATTTCAAGTCTTGAAGGAAAACAACTTCCAACCCAGATTGATGTACCCTGAAAAACTATCTTTCAAAATTAGTGGAGGGACAAGATACTTTCATGACAAAGAACAATTGAAGGAATTCATGACCACCAAACCAAACCTACAAAGAATACTGAAGGACATTCAAAAGAGAGATAAATATGACCAAGTTTCCAAGAACAGCAGCAGAGGGGGATCACCGAGCAGGGCAGGCAATTGAATGGAGGAGAAAAGTGGGCATGAGTCAATGGCAGGAGGATAGCATGACAGAGCTAAGTCAATGAATGTCTGTCATAACCATTAATGTAGATGACCTCAATTCACCAATAAAAAGAAACACAGTGAGAGTGGGTCAAGAAACAAGATCCATCAATAAGCTGTATGCAAGAAACACATTAACTTGAAAGGAAATTCATAGACCAAAAGTCAAAGGAGAGAAAACCATGCTCCATCAGGGAACCTGAAAAAAGCAGGGGTAGCTTGTCTATGAATTGAAGAATAGATAAGAAAGATATGGTATTTTTATGCAATGGAAAGCTACTCAGCTATAAAGAAGGACAAGCTCAAGATTCTTGTAGGCAAACGGATGCAACTTGTGATCATGCTCATGGGTGAAATGGTTCAGACTTGTATGGGTGAATATCGTTTTGTCTTCCTAGCATAAAAAACTGAAGGAGTTAATGAGATCCAGAATGTACAATAAATATTGTGAAAGTGAAAGGGGAAGAAATATCTAAAAAGGGAAGGTGGTAATCATTTTGTTAATTTCCTATTATCTTGTTTTGAAGCCCTGTATTGTTTTCAATGCTCTGTTTTGTTTGGTTTTATTCTGTTTTGGTTTTTTTGATTTTATTATTTTTGAAGGCATGGGCAACTATTTCAAAGATAACAAGATATATTGTAGTAACCATTGTTGATTTCCTATTATCTTGTTCTGAAGCTCTGTGTCACTTTCATTTTTTTGATTGATTATTTTCTGTTTTGTTTTGTTTAATTTTATTATGTTTCATACTATAGGTAGCTACTTTGAAAATGACAAGCGACATTATAATAGCCAATGCTGATTTCCTATTATCTTATTTTCAACTCCTGTATCACATTCACTGTTTTGTTTTGATTGGCTGTATTTTGTCTTATTTTGTTTGGTTTTCTTCTTTTCAAATAATAAAATAAAATAAAATTTTTTTGAAGCCCCAAGAATCAATTTTCCAGAGTTCTTGATACAAATCTTAATCAGGCTGACTTCTGCACTGTTCTCCAAGTTGCCAAGTAGTAGGAGATAACTAGCTATTCCTACTCCTGACTTTGTCTCAAACATGGAGGCAACACTTCTAGCTAGAGGACTCATGGATTTTCTCCTCCTCTTATTCTTTCTGATGTTTTTTCCATCAGTGAGGAATAATTTACTGATTGCTGAGGAAAGAAGAAGAAAGTCTCTGCCCAGTCTGATTCCACTGTTTTACCAATAGAACACTCACATATTCTTCTTGTACTCCAGCCTTAAATGTTCAAGGGGTTGGCCCCTCAGCAAAAAAGTAGTCAAGAAAAAAGGACTGGCATGAGACTGGCATGATGATTCATTTGGAGATATTAGTTTTTAAAAAGTCCTGGACCACAAAAGGGAAATTTTTGTTTCTCTCTAACTTAGGTCTTCTATTTTTCCTCTGGTTCAGAATGCATAGAGAGAGCAGGGATACTATTTTGGGGTCACCTCAAAGACCACAAAACTATGTTTGTTCTTGACTTCTGTTCCAGCAGTCTGTGCCATCTGGAAGGTACTTCCTCACTCTTTTCTCCTTTTTCCAAATCTATGCATCATTTAAGCTCTTTTTCAAGTCTTGACTTTAACCACAAAATGTTCCACAGAGCAGCTGTGATATTTAAATAATGTAATATGTGTGAAAACAGTGTGCCTGAAGCAGTGGGTATATACTAGTTATGACTTTTCTTTTTCCTTTTTAGTCACCTAGATCTATGCTGTTCTTCACCTTACACTGTTAGGTATCAAGTAATGACAATTTCTAGATATCAATATGATGGTACCCCTCAAGAGCCATAAAATTAACCAAGCCCTTTGAGCCAAAGTTTTGCTTCTGAAAATTTATGGTCATTAAAAGCCTAAATTAAAAAATATTTATATCTCAAGATATATGCTGTATGGTGACCCATAAAAGAAACGATTACAGAATTTTTGTACAATCATAAATAGGCTTATTATACAATATTTTAAATCATTGTGAATCTTTAAAGATTACAAATTATTTCATTCTATACATCTTTGAGATATTGCCTCAATGATAATCATTTATTCCCCTGAAAAATAAAGCACAATTAAGTATTGTGCATTATTTTTAAACATTATAGGTTAAGATTTTTAAAATATTTTCTACCATTATCATCATCTTTAAGCATACAGATGTTACAGGTCTTTCACTGTGAGGATTTCCAATGAGAACTCAATACGTATTTGTGAAGTCATTGAGTGAATGTCATGAGCTGGTGAGTAGAACAAAGTTCTACATATCAAGTCCATATTCATGCACTCTCCAAATAAATAAATAAATGATTAACCAATCTTCTCCTCTCTAAATATAAAAAATCAATATTATATATACAATCAATATTATATATAATCAAATATATATATTATATATATATGTATTTAAAATCAATTTGTTTTTGAAAATGCTAATTTGCTGAACCATTTCCCCAATGCATTTCATACGTTCACTTCAGGAAGAGTCACTCCTAAGCCAGTCACCATACTTTTGACCTCACTTTCTCTCAAGAATGAGATAGAACATAATTTCAGAATAAAGTAGGCACTAAGGAAAGTATCAGGTATTCACATAGAAAATACTCATTTTTCCACTTTTGTGGAAACCACACCACACCATGTGTTAAGCATGAAGTAAAAAAAATATCTCCAAGAAGGTATTTATGCCACTGAGCTAAACTCTCAGTCAAAAAATTATTTCCTTTGAAAATTCCTTAGAAACTGGTAGATACTTTCTTCCAAATATTTTCACAAGTTTTTTCTCAAGCCAAGCTATTAGACAATTTAAACAATGAGGTTCTTTCCTTAGAGTCAACATAAAAACAATTGCCAATGCAAGTAAACAATTCTCAGATATATTATGAGACATGTTAAGGACTGAATTGTGTATTTTAAAATACTAGAAATGCTAATCACATTTGCCATAAATCTTATTTGAATAGTTTCAGTCTTTTAAGGATTCAATTGAACTATAATGGTATGAAGTTGACATCAGACTTGGAACATTTTAAATTGCTTCATATTAACATGGTTGGCAATGTATAAAAAATCAGACCATACTGAAGAACATGTAGAACAAAATAAAAATATTTTATTAACAAGTTAATACTATGGTTTGAAAGCTCATTTGAACTCATTTGAAGCATTAGGTCAAACTAGTTCAGGGATTTGTGCAACCTTTGATAACTGGCAAATCATTTTAATATTTTTTGTTGAATTACATGAAAATTCAGTACGCATGGAAAATGATTTCCAAACTTTAATCCAAAATTTTATTCATCTTAGGTAACTGGTACACATATATATTGCATCTTGATCCTTTTTGGTTCCCATTCCTTTCCTTTTCCCTGCCTTCCTGCATCCTACTATCCCTTCCTAACGCCACAAATTCTACCTCCTTGTTTTCAATCATTTCTTTTATTTTGTCATTTATCTGTATATTGTGTTTCTCATAGAAGAGAAAGCATTTCACATTTAACCATCTGTTACTGATTTACCTCACTTAGTATCATCATGCTTAGGAGGTGACTAATCATGGTGAGTTTTATAATCTTAGAAACTTTAAAAAAAACTATCCACAAGATTTTATGAATATTTAGGAAATAGTTTTTCATGGTTACATCATTCTCTGCAAAGACTTTAAGGTAAATTTCATGTTAATTATTAGATGTTGGATATTCTCCTTGATTAACATGGTACAATGCTTTTGAGTGATTGGTGTTTCAAGTAAAATGATATGAGACGGAACAATGTCGCCTTTAGAACATACTGGTATTAAACAAATTCATGGAAGGATTCACAAGCTAGATACTAATTTGTTCATTTACATTGAGAAGTTCAATTGCTGAGGCAAATAAATGCTTACATGCAATATGCTGTATACTGTCTACCTCTGGGCATAAATATCTACAAGGAAACACAAACTGATAACAGAAAATTGGCTAGTGAGTGTAGACACAGAGAACAAAAGTGAGTTTTATGATCTATATACTTGTTTCACACAGTAACATTGTAACTTTTTATAGACAGATTTTTGGGGGGTTTTGAGATAGGATCTTTTCGACTCAAACGTTAGAGATACAGTGAAAAGTTATGATTGTATTTCACTTTCATTATTGGCTTATCAGTATCCTTCAGAGGGAGAACAATGAACTATAATTAGATTTCTTTTTTAAAAAATATTTTATTTTGCTTTGCTTGCTTTGGTTGTTACAGACATTTTCCAATCAAGCACATTTTTGCTCTACCTTGAAACTGTCTATCATTTATTGGTTATGATTTTGAGACCTTTCTGTAGATAGATGACCATTTTTAACTTTATCAGAATTTCTTATTTTATAGCTCAGATGTCCTTAAGGATATAATAACATTAAAACCCTTCTCCCAGAAAAGCAAATATAGTGTGTACATACTAAGTTTTACACACTCCTTAAAGTGTTTGACAGGAATCCTAAAGCTAATTCCTACACTGTATACATCATCTGTCAAACCTGAGCAATTTTACATGTCCAAATCAAATCATATTTATGCCTATTTCCAGAATGACACAAAATTTCAAGACACATGCAAAAAGTTAAACATACATAATTTACCAGATGCAAGGCCAGGGTTGTGGCTGCCTAGCACCCAAAGTCGAGTGGATGCCTGGCTTGAGCTGTAGACCTGGCTTTACCCACCTTCAACATGAGGCTAAGCAAGTGATGGAAGGTTTTAGCTACAGCTCCAAGCAAGAGAAAAAGCTGACCTACCACCTTTTCTTGTTTTATTCAGAGCCAAAGTTTTGGTCATGGTGACTTACCTACTTTGAGACTTTTTAAAGAGCAGGAAGAGTAGGTTTGATCTTTTCTACATGAAACTAGAAGGCAAACAGATATGATCTTTAAATAGAGATACTTTAAACAGGCAACAGACAATATATGTTCTCCTCCCCAGCCACAATAGGATGCCCAGTTTCTAGAAAGAACACAAAGGCCTTGATGTCTCTATTGGGAAAAACAAGCAATAGTTGCTATCCCATTTACCTCCCAGGATCCTTTGGTTTCAAATATTCAGGCCTAGGCAGGAGACTTTTCTCATGATCTCCCACAATAACACTTCCTTATATAAACTGATTTTTAATTTCATGCATAGACAGTGGACATAGTTTCAAGTTTGGGGATTCTTTACTATTATCCTTAAGCTTTGAAATTTTCTTTTACTAAAAATTTCATTATGTGTAAATATATCATCTATAAATTATTTTTAAATATGTTCTAATGTCAAAATGGCTAAGATAGTAACTTTCAGAAGCTTCCTATCATCCAAGGGAGCAATAAAATACATATCTGTCTCCCCTAACATAAAAGAAAATGAAAATTCACAATGAAACAACAAAGCAAAGCCTTGGTAAAGAGCGTGCTATCAGGACAATGCCACACATTTCCAAGTTGTTTGTGAAGCACTTTGGGTGGCTTTATCTGGATTGAGATTTAGCTGAGAGCTAATTCTCATCAAAATCTCTGATTTATAAACTATCAGTACGGATTTGAGTGAGATTTGTAGCCACATCTCTTTGTCTGTTTGCCTGTTAATTCTGTCATCCTTTCTTTTTCAGATGGTCAGAAAGCTAAATTCTCCAGTTCCACACTACCACTGCTCTGGCTTGTTATCCTTTAGTTTGATTTGTTTCTGTTCCCTTTAAACTAGCAGACCTGGCATCTTTTAGGAAGACATTGACATTATTTAGGCATCTAATTTTTTACTTGGAAACAGCAAGAAATCTGTTTTATTGTAAGATTTGTTTTTCTATAATCCTATCGGCAATTTTCTTTTCATAGCTAAGTTTCAGCAAATATTGACAATTTAAGATAGATTACCTATTATGTGTTAGGTATATTTTAAAAAATACTGGAATAATTTGCGAGAAAAATATAGGCAAAATATCTGACTCTTCAGATCATTTCACATCCTGTCTTTGTTATTATCATTATTTTTAAAGTTTAGTGCTGTCTATCAGAAGAGTCTGAAGCAGCATTTCAGCTGTTCCGCTCAAGTGTTTGCAATGCTTACAGTCATTTGTATTGAGAGCTCTAGTATTAAAAGTTGATGTTCTGTAGTCATTCTAAACTTATTTTTAAATTACTAGGTTTAGGTGTTTATCATCTTTAGCCTACTTGTGTTATATTTATATCAGTCATATTTACATACTAATGTTATCCTCTTTGTATTACATTCCTCAGAAGCATATCAGTTCTCAAGAAAATAATTTTACAGGAAACCTGAAGATCTAAAGGCATTGCACTCCAAAATGTCATGCTACAAGCATATTAAATATTCTAATGTCATTATTTCTGTTAAAATTGTAGAAATCAAATCTACAACCAAATCTTTACATCTCTTTTGAGTTATCCCCATATTTTTAATGTATCACAATATCATTTAAATCTGTCTCAAAACAAAACAAAATGCAGAAGAACAATAGCTGGCTTTCTCATTGGATTCACGAATGTTTCTCCATTATAATCAATTTCAGGCCTTACATTCGTGATCAGTGTTCAAGGTCAAAGTCGGCAAAGACAAAATGTCATTCAAGTAATAATTTAAGACCTAAATAGCTCAGCTACTCATTTTTCTTTGGAATGATTTCTTCTGATAATACAACATTGTTGTGGAGTATGGGTGGCTTTTGTAACACTCTTGTCATTGTCATATTTAATTCTCACTTGCAACAGGAACTATATTCATCACATTTTAGACGGTGCTCCAGCACACTGTGTCAGAACAGAAGGAAGGCGGTGATTGACAAAATGTTTATGTGACAGATACACTCACCATATAAATACACATCTGATGAACTTGAAAATTAGCTTGCTGTTTGGAAGAGTGGTGCATATTTTAAAAGACTAACTTCACAGAAATGCCATTTTCCACTGCTCATTTCAGCTAAAAAGAGAGTAGTAACATAAAGCTCATACACCAAAACAAAATGATTTACTTTATTCAACCATTACAAACAACTTATGGCAGGAAATAACAGGAAGCTTAAAGCCAGACCACTTAAATTCCAATAACACGTAAGCAGTGTTTTCTCTTTTCAATCAAGGGGAAAGCTAAATATTGTGTCAAATGCTAGTATCTCAGGACATTTTATATTGAACCTTAGGTATTTCTTTGTTTACTAATTTAAATGTACATGCGTTTCGATTTTCGATTGTCATGATCTTCAGAATTAATGATGCACATACACAGTAGCTAATTGAACTATATTTCCAGCTCACCTGCTCCTTAGATTCCTGTCCTAAATCTCTGTTTCTTATGCATGCTTTGCAGTCACTCTACCCTCCTGCTGCTTCATGCAATGCTCAGTTGTCCTGTGCCTGAGCACTCATTGTCGTTTAACCATTGCGGTTTATCAAGCAGTCTCAGAAATAAGCAATAGCCATGAAGACTTGAAGCTATAATAGCCATGTATTTCTCAGATATCTGCAGGCTACTTGGATGATTCTGCTAAAATGGTGATGTTTACTCATTCTCAACTGGACTCACTTCTGCGTGTGCTGATCAGCTGGGAGTTGACTCCTCAAAAATAGCTGCACTCTCATGTCTGGTGCCAGCAAAGGGATCAAGTGATGCTCATAATGTCAAGCAGCTTCATCTGCTAGCCGTTCTTAACATCTGGGTAGGGGGAGGGGTGGCAAGAGTAGGAACTTGCAAGATTTCCCGAAGCCTACACCTCGGAGTGGCCTGATACAATCCCTTTATGTTCGTTTGGACAAAACAAACTCTTGGTTAGCCAGGATTCAAGAAGAAGGAAAATTGATCCAGACAGAAAAGCTGCAGTGTCCCCCTGCAAAGTTGGTGATATTCTGCAAAGTTCCTCAAGAACTGGGTACGCTTTGCAATCACTCAGTCACAACTCTTCATCATTGTCCCAAAAATATTAGATCTACAACTCTTTTTCAAAGTCCATCTCCTTCTAATACCACCTGGCTTTACTGAATAATTTATAACAGAGAAAATCAGATCATAAAACAAAGTGAAGGAACAAAGTCAAAAAGTAGGACTGAAGTTGTTACTTCATATCTATTAAGTGTCCATTTATTGTCAAAAAGATGACCTTAAAACTCTTTCCATACTCCAGCTTTGAAATGACTCGTCATTGTTCTGATTCTTTGAGACATGATCCTGGATCTCAGGGATTTTTAGTAACTTTTTTTTACTGAAAGTAATCTTTATTTTGTAAACTACTTCAAACTTTAAAGGATTTCTTATTCTGTAGAATTCAATCTAGAAAGTATAATGTAGGAAATACATAGTGTGGATTTTGACTTTGGATAGACCTAAACTCAAGTGTCATTTTTACAATTCACTACCATGTAACTTTGATTAAGTAGCTTGGTCATTTCAAGTTCATCCCTCTTGAATTATAGAATCCATGAGAAATTCATTGTGGAATCATATGTAAAGTCAATACACAAGCTGAGTATCAATCAAATGTTCATTTTCCTAATATAATAATTCTCACCTTAACAGAAATGAGAAAATGAAAAGAATGGGGATGAACGCAGGGAGATTGAACACAGAGATCTTCTTAAATATACAGTTTAAACTTCTTGAGAAAAATAATTCATTAAATGCACAATTTTAGATCTTAGTACTTTTTGAAATTATCAACTCAGTTTTGATATTGGGTTACATAATGTCTCTAACCAATTATGTTTTAATTCATGAACTCTCCAAGCATTTTCTTGAATTCAACTACTTTCTTTAATCTTCTATAAGGAAGAGTAGGTCAAAGCCAATATAGTACTTTAATCAGACCTGTCTGGTAAATAAGCAATAGTTTTCTCTCTTGCTCTTATTATGACCTATATCTGTTAGCCACAGGCCCCTGAATCCCTTGACAAACTGACAAAAATGGACTGACCACTCAACATGTATTCTAAAACCAAATAAACCATGCTTTAGTGTTTCTGAAAGATATTTTTGTAATACAGAGACAGGTAATCACTAGGTCATGCAAAAGGAAGTTTACTTGAATCTTAAATACCCCAAAAGGAAACCCAAATCATTGTTTTATGAAGTTGGAAAGCATCTTTTAAAATTTTGTACAAATCTCACACAACAATGTCACTAGTGTTCCAGGTCATGTCATCAGCTTGTAGATGCTCTATTTTGGAAGATTTCTTTTCAATGTTTCAAGTAATTCACTTGCACATTGTTTTCCTCCTTTGCCAAGTTCAGTGATATACTGTGATGCTTTTCTTTCCTGTGAGCAGAGAAAAATGTTTCCCTGGAGAAACAGCAGCTTGGAACTCTTGCGTTCAGGGTGGTGGTTCCTGAGAGGAAAATTGCCTGGAAGGGATCAACAATCTTTAATTCTATCAGAAATTTAATCTTGTAATGAAGCCTGAAAAATTCCATTTTTGTTAATAGGAAGAAAACCAGCATGAAATGTAGTGAACAAACCGTTTCCACTGGCTGCTAACACAGTCACACTGAGTCATCACAGACTCAGCATAATAAAATTGATTTAATTATACTGAAGAGAAAGAGGTGGCCATGGACTGAATTGGCACAGTCAGCCAAATGCAAACAAAACACACAACTCAAAATTGCTATTGAGGAGGTAATGTGCTTTAAGTGTTGAGCTGAAATGTTCTTCCCTGACCGTGTGTTACTCTCAGGTGTTCTCACAGTGAGCAAAGCATTTTTTTTTTTTTTTGGTACGAGGTACTGAACTCACAACCGCACGCTTGTAAGCTAGGTGCTTATGCCACTGAGCTAAGTCCCCAGCCCCAAAAGCAGTCTTAAGGAACAGAATCTCTCTATTATTAGATATTGTATGCATTTTTTTCAATGATTTCTCTGGAAACAAATTGTAATTGTACCAACAGAGAAATCAATTAACTGGTGTGTTTATTTTATTCCTTTGAGTCACTTCTTAATGATTGTGGAAATCCACTTTCTATGATCTGAATATTTGTGCCCTAAAAACCTACATGCTAGAAACCTAATCATCAATGTGATACCATTAAGAGATAGATGGTGGCTTTGGGAACTGATTACAGAATGAGGCAGACCTTGCCTCCCCCACCATAAATGGAGTTGGTTCCTATGGTGAATTGACAGCTTGTGGTCAACTTGTAACCTAACTGAATTAGTGTGGTGTGGGGTGTGGATGGCCCAACTGAGCATTATTGCCAACAATATAAAAAGGAGAACTAAGGAGGAAGAAAGGGTGCTGTTGGTTCTCCTGTTGACACTGGCTCTACCAGAGGAGCCTGTTGAACTTCTTTACTGACATGGACTTGACTGTTCTCATTTTTGGAGGAGTTCCAGGACCTTGTCACTGAGAATGGCTGCAGTTCACTTTGGGGAAGCTCTGGTCCTTACTTTGAGTATTGCTTCCTGGCTCCAGAGGGGGAGATGTGTGCTGTTAAATCTCCAAAAGAAACTTGTCATGCTGGCTTCCTGATATGAACTCGGTTGTTATTGGTGGAGGAGCTCAGGACCACATCATCACTAAGGATGGCTGTGGTACTTTACAGGGGGGATCTGGTCTTTCCTTTGGTCACTCCCTGGATCCAGTCCAAAACCCTCAGTCTGCTGATACAGATCCTTCATCCCATTGGCCAGACTTTTTAGCTTCTACCCCTGGCCTTTGGACCTTCCCAGTGCAGATTCATGAATTAGACTTGCATAAGACATTGTCGTAGACTCTAAGCCTCCAGTTGGACTCATGGGAGCCATTGTCATGGGCTCTAGGTCTTCAGCAGAACTCATGCAGGACATTGCCATGGGATCTAGGCACTCAAATGGATTCTTTGGGTCTTTAGTGTGTGGACAGATTTCCTGCACTCTTTTGTGTTTGACTATTTGAGTGACTGTTATAAAATAATTCTATAAATTATGTGTCCTTTATTAAATTGTTTTCCTTATAAACCCTAACTACAATAGTTCTTTTGTTTGAAAAGGGTCTGAGTAAACTATTTTCCTTTTCTACCATGAGAGAATGTAGTAACAAGTCAATATCTATGAATCAGGAAACATACCTTCCCTGGGCACTACTTTAATTTTAGACACTGAGGCTTATATAACTGAAAAAAATTTCTACTGTTTACAAACTATCTAATTTATAGCATTTTACCATAGAAAACTGAATAGACTAAGGTGTAATTACTGTGAATTTTTGGAAAACATCCTTTATTAATAAGTTTTAGGAACATTTACAAAGTGCATTTGCTCTACCCTTGCCTTTTTTCCTCAAGGATCATAACTCAAAATCAAGTTGCTCAAAATAATTTTGTATATAGTGGTCTCATCTCCAGCTAATCCCCATGGCGCTAGACTTCAGAGACTTAGGCACCAGTCCCACCTCAGGAGAATCCAGTGCCAGATAAGCCCATTAAACTGAGGCTCTTACAGATTCAGACTTTAAATCCACCTCAGTTACAGCCTAACATATGTGGACCCAGGCTTCAGGTAGGCCTCTATGTATACCAGCTCCATGCCCAGTTATGTAGAACAAATTAACAACCACAGCAGTGGATCCAAACTCCAGGCCAGCCCTGAAGATGAGGTGCCAGGCCTGCCAGTCTACTTACCGTGGTACCAGCCCTGGCAACAGCAGAATTCTGAAAAAGAATCTGCTCATGATCTCCTAGACTGTCTAAAGAGGCTGACTAATGAATGGCTTTCACAGGCAACAGCAGTCTGAGAAGAATGAAATTAATCCAGACTTCTTCAAATATACCAGACCTCAAAGAAGTATGATAAGAAATGCGAACATATAAAAGATAGGTAAAAGATCAAGGCAAGTAGCTAGAGAAAACCACCTATTCACAAAGGATAAGAGCCAAAGATGAGTAAAGAAACAAAGCATCTATACAGAACCAGAATGCAATTAACAAAATGATAAAAGTCAGTGTTTACCTATCATAAATAATAATTCAGAATGTAAGTGAATTAAAGTCTCCCACCAAATGATATGCAATGGTTAAGATGATCTTTCAAAAAAGACTAAAGGCATCTAGAAGTTTAAACTGTACCTATTGCAGATGACATGCTCTTATATACAGAAAATCTTAAAAATTCCACCAAAAAGATCTATAGAACTAATCAATTAAAGCTTAGAGCACAAAATTAATGCACAAAGTTAATCATTTCCATACACTAACAATGAGCCATTTGAAAAAGAAACTAGGAGAACAATCCTATTTATAATACCTATAAAATCTGGTGAAAATAATTCACTAAGAATTAAAAGACATACAATGAGAACTATAAGTATTAATGAAAAAAGGAAAGATGTAAGTAAACAGAAAGCTATCCTATGTTAGTAGACTGAAAAATGAATAACTCCAAAATATCCATACTATCCAAGGTGATCTACAGATTCATTGCAATCCCTGTCAAAATTCTAATAATACTTGTCCAGAAACAGAATAAACATTCTAAAATCCATATGAAACCAAAAAGATTTGGAGCAACCAAAGCAAGGTTAGACAAAAGAATAAAAGTGAAGGCATCTCTTTACCTGAAGTCAGATTGTACTATAAAACTATAATAATTAAAACAATATGGTATAAAAATAGACACACCAACCAATGGAAAGAAGAAAGTCTAGAAACATACCCAAACATTTTATCAATTGACTTTCAGACAGTATGTATGATTTTAAGGAGAAATATTTGCATGTGAAGTTGATGAGAGATGCATTGTAAACATTAATCCTGACATGACAACTTAATTACATTTAAAAAGTGCCTAGTAATGAAGCAGATTCAAAGAGACTACCAGGAAATTAAAAATTCTATTGAAAGCTGGCAAAATGCCTTAAAAGAAACTAGGGATAGACTATCAAAACTTGAAGACAAGTTTGCAATGTGTGATCATGAAAGGAAAGATCTCTTAAAAATAAAAAGGAAATAGGCAGTAACAATATAAAGGCCAGAAGATGACAAGAGAATCTACAATTTAAGAATAAGAAATGTGAACGAAGAAGGAAGAATACATACAGGTGAATTACAAAGGCTATTCATGGAAATAATTAATAACTTCCCAAGCTTGGGAAAAGAAAATGATGTTTGGTTCTGTGAGGCATATAGAACTCCAGCCACCTACAACCAAAACAGAGCTACACCCAGACATATAATAATCAACACACCAGAAATTCAATATAAATACAGAATATTAAACACCATCAGAGAAAAGAAACAGATTACCTATAAAGGTAAGCCCATCAAGATCATGATAGACTTCTTGACACAGAAGATCAAGAAGAGCTTGGAGCAAAGTATTCCAAGCCCTAAAAGAAAATAACCTCCAGCCCAGATTTATGTAATCTGCAAAACTGTCACTAGAAATTAATGGAGAAACAAGATGCTTCCATGACAAAGAGGAACTGGACGAGTTTCTGACCACTAATCCAACCCTACAGAGAATACTGAAGGACATTCTAGAGAGAGAAAAAAAAATCAGGATTTTAGCAACAGTGGCAGAAAAGCTTCAATGAGTGGGGCAGGCAGTAGAATGAAGGAGAAAAGTAGACAAACAAAGGCAGAAAAATAGCATAGCAGAAATGAGGCAGAGAAGGATGGCTAGAATCTCTAACATAGATGGCCTTGATACACTATATTGTTAATAGTGCACCAGGATTTAAAACCCACATTACTCACACCACTCTGCTTATATGTATTATATTCTGTTCCAGTCATTCTACCTGTACTAGATTTGAGGGCACAGACAGTAATCCCGAAAATAACAGGATATAGTACGGTAATCATCCTTAATTTCCTATTAAGTTAATCTAAAGCTCTGTAAAATCTACACTGTTTTACCATGACTGATCGTAATTGAATCTGGTTTGTTAGATTACTGTTTTGTATTAATAGATTTTATTCAAAGCTGTTATGATTGATAGTTATCAAGTCTGAGAGTATAGGCAATTGCACTTAAGATGACAAGATCCACTAGAATATCCACTCTGGTTTGATTATTACCTGCCTTTGAAGTTTTATACTGTCTACAATGTTTTCTTTTTACTAATATTGTTATTTACTGCTTTACTCAATTATACTGCTATATTCAATTATGCCTGATGATATGGACAATTGTATTGAAGATAATAAGAAACAACACAGTAATCATTGTAGATCACCTTGTACTGTGGTTTTATATGACTTTTTGGTTTCATGTCCTTATAGGAATTTGTTTTGTTTTGTCTTGCTAAGTTTTGTTTTTCCCTCTAATACAGAAAGGATAGAAATACATGTAGAGATTCATGCATGTGTAGCTGTTTACATTCTCACTGTTTGAATCTCTACTTTGTATGCTTTAATTTTGTAACTTGAACAACTGTTTCTAAGAGGACAATATGTAATTTATCAACTAGTGATATTGTTTATTTTTTTTAAATTCTGTATTATCTCTACCCTTTACATGCTTTTGTTTCTCTTTAAATAAAAAAAAAGTTTTTTTAAAGTGCCTAGTAGATTAGAAAAGTGTTTTCAGGTAGGTCTGGGTGAGACATTAAAGTGTAGCTTTGGGTACTATACGTGGTTCTTTACCCACTCATTGCTCTGTGGTACTGTTCACCTGCTCGGTTTCCCAACTACAATGAACTGAGCAGATTTGCTTTTCCATATCCTTCCCTCAGGATGTTTCTGCTTTGCAATTAGCTGATAATAGACTGAAAATGTGAGCTAATTAAGTCTTCCCTCTTTTACAGTGTGTCCCTTAATGGCAACACATACTAATATGGTGAGAGAAATGTGATTTAATACTACAATGAAACACCATTTCTTTTTTTTTAATCCTTTTTTTTTTTTTTTTTTTTGGTACCAGGGATTGAATTAACAACTTTGTGCTTGCCAGCCAGGTGCTTAAGCCACTGAGCTAAATCCCCAGCCCTTGAAACACCATTTCATAGCTATTAGAATGACAATCATCAAAAAGCAAAAGGACTGGATGTCGACAAAAAACAAGTATTTTCACACTGTTAGTGGGGAAAATAAAACATTTGCACACTGTACTGTGAATTGGTGCAGCCACTATGGGAAACAGTATGGATGTGCTTCACAAAATTAAAAATAGAATTAAAATATGATCACATAATCTCATTACTGCATTGATTTCCAAAAGAAAGGCAATCTGTATGTCAAAAGTTATATACACATCGATGTTTATGCTGCTTATTAATAATAAACAAATAAGGGATAAGCTTAAGTGTCCATCACAAATGAATAAAGAAAGCATAGAACATACATCATGGAATACTGTTCAGTCTTGCAGAAAGAAAGCAGTCCTGTCATGTACACCAACATCAATAAACCTGGAGGACATGAATTGAAATGAGCCAAGCACAGAAAGACAAATGAAGCCAGATTTCACTTAAGCAAAATCTATGAAAGTTGAAATCACAGAAGTTGAAAGTAGTATTAGGGCTGAGGGTGGGAGTGTTGCCCAAATGATACAAAATTTAAGGTAAACAAGAAGAATAAGCCCAAGATATTTATTGTACAACATGATAACTATAGTTAATAACAACAGATTATAGGAGTGAAGATCACTAAATAGAGATTTTTTAAGTTTCTCACAACAAAATATTTCAAGTATATGAGATAATTCATATGTCGATTAGCTTGATTTAGCCATTTCACAATGTTTGCATATTCCAAAACACAATGTTTTACATTTACTTGTCAAATTTAAAAGGTACATCAAAAAATATAAAGACAAAAATAAAGAAAATAGCAAAAGACTAGATTGGAATCAAGAAATTTGAAACTTATCTCCAGTTCAGCTACAGTGGTGAATAGATTCCTTCTTTTCAGAAAGCTCTCTTAGCAAAATTCTGTATTTACCTTTTCTCATGTGTAAAATTAAAGGATTATATGTGATCACTAACAAAGCATTGAGTTTGCCATGTTTCTATGGTCTATGATCATTCACCAAGAATCTACAGGTTACCTAAAACCAGATATCCTGGATAACCCAAATAAAACTATATGTTTGAGTTATATTTGTAAAGTAGAAAGTATATAAAAGTAAATGAACAAAAGTATATGACTGTGTCCAATGTCTTGTTCAACACATCTTGTAGCAGTTTGCTTTATAAAAAAATTACACCTTCACAACTATATATTTCAAAGAGATTGTGCTTAGAGTTCATCATTTTTCACTTTTTAACTGCTAACAGAATCAGAGAAGACATGAAAATTAATCTGTATCCTTTTTATTTATTCTTTCCTAGTTTATTTATTTGTATGTTTTCCCTATGTGTCAAGTCCCATGTGAATATAAGCATCATTATCTTACCCTTGGACTTCATGGAATTAACGAAGTGCTGCAATGGCCAATCGTAATTTGTGTTTATACTTTAGAGTCCTGTCAGGCTTATAATTATTTTTAGTTCAGATCCACTAGTTCAGTAAATGCCTTCATTACCCTCAGAGCTGAAGAAGCTGCTGGTTATGCAGAGCTTGTCTTCTCTCTGAACCTTCTTCTTGGCCATTGCTTATAGTAAACATCCTTTCCCTCCATGTTAATAGAGCTGCCCGCAGAAGGTCATTTATTAGGTAATCACTTGTCTGTGAAAAATCCTAATTGCTCTGTTTGTCAAAGGGAGGAAAATGACACTGCATATGAATGCTGAATGAGAAGCAAACACGAATGCAGATGAGGAACAGGAATTTTTTTTAAAAAATTGATAGATCAAAAACTCTGTTAAGTGCACCTACACTTTGAGGACTAAAAAGAAAAGATACACTATCAGCTATAATAAAGATAAAAAAGCACAGAGTTTATAGTGTTATCAATTTGAAGTTAAAGTAAGAGAAAAATAATTTATGAGCATTACAAGGCTACATTTTTCCTGTGGTATCTTAGTGCCCCCTGCTGATCCTCAAACAATATTTTTTTCTTTTTCAATGACTCCTATATTGCTTCCTTCTTGGATTATTTTTCTGTTATGGCAATTCCTTTTCAGAGAATAATCTTTTTTATCTACTGCTCTGTTCCTCAGTGTTATTGCACATTAGTATCTCTTTCATTATAGGAAAAATGTGATTAGACAAAATCCATATACACAAGCTTTAAAAATAGAGAGCAAAGAATTTGAAATTGCTACTATGTATAACTGAATGCATTGAATGAGAGTCTACACCCAGCAAATATCACCCTCCCCACATCCACTGTAATAGAATCAAGATTTGCCCTGCACTGGGACATCTTTAGCCCAGAGTGGGTTAGCATGAATTAAGCTAGGGAAGGGTGTGCAATTTGAATTTCAAATAAACTGATAAACATGATACTTAAGATAAATATATCCCATGGGCTGTTTGGAGCATAGTCTTCAACACAGTTGTAATCAGGCATCTTTATCTTGCAATCTCCCCAACATCTTTCCAAAATACTTGATTTAATTCTACATTTTCAGCAGGAGGAAGCCCTGTGCTGAGAAAAAGGCTAAACCAGGCACCCTGGTCCCCACACAGTTCTTGAAATATAAAAATGCTGAGGCTCCTCTAAACCACATTGGTTGCTATTGTCATTCCCAGGACCCATTCTGATTGGAACAGAAAATTATTGGAATGACTGGAACTAGATAAACCTCCAGAGTAGAAAAAATTGAGCCGGCCTGGTTATTTACTTCACCAACTCCTCCCTTCTCTCAACAAAACCCTTTGAATGTCAGGTTTGGCACTTGATGTTTTCATAATAGCTGGACATAAAGCTATAAAAAAGATATCATAGACTTAAAAAAGAAAGTTGCCAATAAATAAGCATGGAAACCTGTAAGTTGTATGCAATTTCATCTTTAATATATCAAAATAGGTTTTATTGTATATTGTCCCAAATTTAAGTTATGTTTTCTAATAATGAACAGTTACTTTGGGAAAAGTGATGTTTCCATTTTAGACTCCTTGGAAGAGGCTTACATTACATCCACTATGTTTGAATTTGAATTCTTTGTGTGGTAGTTTTAGCATCTTGGTATATTATGATTTCCTGGAACCACCAGATACGGAGACATTCTTTTTTGTTGATGTCTTTCCTGAGAGAAAATTCACTTTTAAAAGAAAAAAATATATATCAGAATTCAAACAGCTATTAATGCACATTACCTGCAAATACTTTATGAAGATATTTTTTAAAATTTGAAAACTAATAACTTGGTTCAGTGAGAGTGAAAGATTTGACTGAAAGATGAAACTGATAAGGACAGTCTTACACCAAGTGCTAAAAAATGCCCTGACTTGGGGGAAGATTGGTGGTTTGGTGCCTTCCATCTTGGTATATATTTATAGAACAGTGAATATCACATTGTTCCAGTTGCCAAAATGTTATGAATTTTAAAGCTAGATTCAGAAAATACCATCAATGCTAGCTGTGAAATTTCCTTTGACTTAAGTGGAAGAACAATATTATATGCTCTCCTTTGTGTAGGAACTGTTATTATTAAAACAAGTTAAGACAATGTCAGTTTTTCTAGGCCAGTCATATACTTGGAATGACTAATTATCAGTTGAGTCAATGATGAAACTTAGGGAAAATTTTGAAGGGAGAATTTTGAAAGTCTCTTAGTTGACCTTTTAAAATCTAATTTATCACCCTACCAAGAATCTTCCATAAATAAGAGAATCATTAGAACAAGACAGTGATGGTAGTATTGCTCATGTATTTACTATGGTAATAAAGAGTAAAAAGAGAATATTTGAAATTGGGAAACAGATGAAATAGTTTGAACCAAGCATCATAAGTTTGATAGTGAGGTTGTCATCAGAGATAGCAATAAACCTGAACAGGAATCTAATTTGGAAAGTATAGTGTACTGGAAATCAGGAACTTAGTATTTTGGTCAAGAAAACCTGGAAATCTATGATCACTCTTGAGACTCCATGATTCTCTGCTAATCAGAAAATTCTCATTATACCTTTAGGATACATCAGTAGTTGGTAAGGGAGTTATTTACATTTCTGAGGAAATTCTTTTCATATCTGAGGTCTTTTAATGTATTTTTTGTTTTATTTATATATGCTTTACTCCAACCTCAGTTTTCAGAGAGTAAGGCTCAGAAACTTATTAATATGACTAATGTTATGGATTGGAAAATGGTGGTCAACTTAATGCCAGCTGAATGAAATCACCATGGTGCTGAGCATAGATGTTCCACCTGAGGAAAGTTGCCAGCATAAATAGAGACGTGGAGAAGGAGAAAAATGGTGTTGAGGCTTTGAGGCATTGAGGCATTGTGTGTTCTCCTACATGTTGCTGTTTGAGATGTTGGTTCTCCTGGAGAAGCTCTGGTCCTCACATTGAGCAATACCTCCTGGCTCCAGAGGGGAAGACGTGTGCTTCTTGGTCTCCAGGATGAACTCGTCACATTGACTTCCTGGCATGTACTAGACTGTGCTTATCATCAGAAGAGCTCAGGGCCTCTGTGTCACTGAGGCTGGCTGTGGTGCTTTTCAGGACAGCCCTGGTCTTTGTTGTGAGTGTGACTTCTTGGCTCCAGCATAGAACCCTCAACTATCAGCACAGCTCCTTCACCCTGCTAGCATAGACTTCCTAGCTTCCACCACTGACCTTTGGGCCTTCCCAGCATGGATCCGTAAAAGAGACTGGTGTGAGTCCTTCTTGTGGATTTTAGACCTCCAGTTGGACTTGTGGGAGGCACTGTCATGAGCTCTGGGTCTTCATCTGGACTCATGTAGGACACTGCTGTGGGATTCAGGCCCTTAGCTAAATATTCTATGTCTTGAGTGTTGTGGATAGATTTCCTGCAGTTTCTTGTGTTAGCTCTGGATGACCATCATAAAATAATATTATAAATTCCATGTCCTGATTTTCACTGTTCTCCTTACAACCCCTGACTGCAACAACTAAGTTTTACAAAATTTAAAATCAAATAAAGATTGGCTTTTATAATTATTTGTTGTAACATTATTTCTCAAGTATTTATCAACTTCTGTAATTGAGTACAAATTTCATTATTTATTATTTTATTTTTCAAGACATTTAGTTAGTACTAAGTCCATTAAAATGAATAAAGCCCTACAAAGGTGCATCACAATTAATAAGTTGAATAAAAATAATTTTGAAGACAGAAAGGAAAGTAATACACTACAGAGAAAAGAGGAATTCAGTGATGAGGAATTCTGAAGGCACAAAGTGAGTAGAATGAAATGTTTGAAGGGCTGATAAGAAAAAAACCAAAACCCTTAATTCTATGTCCAGTAAGAACAATTAGAATGCAGTTCAAACATAATGGCAGACATTTAAAAAAAGAAAATTCTGTCACTTTTGACAACATGGATGGACCTGAAGAATGTTATATGAGATGAAATAAGCCATACACAAGAAGACAAGTACTGTATTCTCTCACTTACATGTGAACCTGAAGTAGTTAAACATGTAGGAGCAGAGAGTAAAATGGTATTTGAAGGGCTGGGGGAGGGGGATATGAGGTATTGTTGATCAAATGATGCAAAGTTTTGATTATACAAGATAAATAATTCTGGAGCTCTGTTGTACAACATGGAGCACATGATTTCAGAGTTATGTTTTACACCTAAAAATTTTCTAAGAAAATAGATCTGATGTGCTCTTCCCACAAAAGGGGATCAGACAGTAAAGAAGCAAGGTGATGAATATGTTCAGTGAACTGATATTGAAGGTGATTTGATGGTTTCACAGTTGTGCAATCATCTCCAAACATTAAAAAAGTTTATTTTAAATTTCCATAGCTTTTTGTGTGTCAATAACACCTAAATAAAATGATTTGAAGAGCATAATAAAATAATATTAAAGATATTTTCATGTAAAAATAAAAAAAAATACCACAAGAAGATTCATTAACACAAGAACTATAACAGAAGATTTTTAGCTCTATGAAAATATGAAAATTGAGAAAGGAATGAAGAACATGAATATTATGATGTAGATCTCAAATGTCCCTGAAAAGACATGTGTTAGAGGGTTGGTGTCTAGAGTGACTCTATTAGGAGATGGAAATTTTAGCAAGTAGTCAGAGTAAGTTATTAGGTGAGTGCCCTTGAATTCCTTAATGGGATCCTAGGACCTCACACTTCTGTCTCTCACTCTCACTCTTGCTCTGTCTTTCTTAACAGTATCCCATGACCATGGACTGAAACCTCTAAAACCATAAGCCCACAAAAATCTTTCTAAGTTTTTATCTTGTTTTTTTTTTTGTCAAAGACACAGAAAGTTGATTGACACAGTAAGTGTAATTAAATGGGTAAAAGAAAGCAGTTTGCTTTGTTTTGTTTCTCTTAACTTTTAATAATACATATAAGTATTTAAACCAAACATCAAATTATTTTCTTGTGTGATACATAATCTATTAAAATGGAATATATATAACAATTATCACATAAAACCTGGGGAAGAATATGAACCTATATGGTTTCAAAATTTCTGCCTTATGTATAAAATAATATTAATTGTAAATAGCCTATAAAAGTTAAGAGTATAGATTGTAAGTCCTCATTCAATCCATGAGAACATAGCACAGATATATAACTTAAAGAATAATCAAGAAAAATAAAATGGACTTCTGACACTTTTAAAGAGCAAGAAAAATAGTCAATAAAAACCTAAGATGAATTTAACAAGCAAATAATAAAATGGCACATCCAAGATCAAGCATATCAATAATTCAACTAGACATAAGAGAATCATAATTCAGTTAAAATGCAGATACTACCAGAATTTTTAAAAAGTTGAATTCATCTAGACTCAGTCTATATGAAAAACCTATAAATATGCAAATGCATCTATATTGAAAAAATATGGAGAGAACAAATTCCATGTAAACAATAACAACAATAATGAAGTAGCTATATTAACATCTTTATAACAAAGATTTCAATTCAACAGTTATTGATGATAAACTATTATAAAAAATAAAAGGACCAGTTAATCAAAAGCACATTTAAAAACTGTGCACGTTTTTAGTAAGAGAGTACTAACATTCAAAAGTGGAAATTAACAGAATTAAAGGAAGACATAGGCAAATCTATAATCAGAGTTAGAGATTTTTAAATTCCTTTTAGCAACTAACTGATAAACTAGATAATTAAGTCAAAGACAGAGCAGGCCACCACACACATTAGTCAGAATATTTGTAACTAAAATTATGTTCTTAACATAAAGGACAATATATCAGAATCAGGTCTTAATGGTGATAGTTTATTTCTAAATATGAAAACAGTTCACATATTTCTATTCTAGTATTCAAAAACTTTCAAGGAATTTTGAAGAATTAAAAAAAATGTTCATAATAACAAACAAAATATAGATGATTCCAAAACTCAGCACCATCCCACAGTTTCTAGAGATCGCTGGAGAGTATGGGCCCTGAGGTCAGATGGACTAAACACCCAGCTCTGAGTCCTCCTGGTTACACAGCCCTGGGTGTGTTATTTAATCCCCCATGATCATGTACTTTGCCATCTGAAAGCAGAGATAATGATACAACATGTCTTATGGGTTAAGCTAAATATTAACATCAGAGCGATATCCTTGTCATGCTATCATCAAAAACAGGAGCCAAATTTGCTTTACGTCTCAGTAAATAAATAGGTTTTGATTTGGAAAGCGCAGGTAAATCAAATTTGTGATGATCACAAGGAATCTTTGAGCACCATTGAGGTCACTCAAGATTTATCTTGCAAAGCCACTGAGATCAAATTTGGAAAGTTCAAATCATTACACCAAAGTTGAACCTCCTAAGGTTCAGGAATCTTGGCCTGGAAACACATACGCCTGAGTAAAGTTTCCAATTTGTTTTTTTCTTTTTGAAATCTATATAGTTTCTCCTCCGTTGCACCCAAATACTTCTTATTTCTTTCTCTAGCTTGACAAAGAATATAGATTTTGATGACTTCTCGCCAGAGAGGTCACAGAAGTTTATAATTTTTCTCTTCTTGATACTGTCTGCTTTAAATGTCACTTTAGCTGTTTGCTTTTCTGGGCACTAAATAAAAAATTTATCTCTAGCTAGCAAGAGAACCTAAAAATTTCGCACAAGTTGAGACCACCTGTTTCCTGGTAGAACTGAAGTTTCAAGTATATTTTGGGAGGCTTGACCTTTCAATCAGTACAAATCTAGTTTTTAAATAACTTCCTCAGGAATCTTACATATTTTAACAAGTTTTTATTAAATAAGTTCAATCAAAATTTTACAGTAAGAGCTGCCTGTATTTTAGGTACCCTCATTCCTACAGGTACTAATCAGAAAAATCTTTTTAAATGAGATAAATTTTAAAAATGTTCTTCTCTAATGGTCTTATTATGAGTTCATCAGAAAACATATTCAACTTCCACAGGAAAGGAAGTATAATTAAATGTTTATTTTTGAGGGGTTTATTAAATTGCCTTGGAATCATATGTAGAAGATAAACTATACCAACTCTTTTCTGAATGTAAATTTGTTTAACAAACTTTTAAAATGAAGGAAATTAATTTTTAACTGTATAAAACATACTGTTCATACTAAAAGAATGTTTCCCAGGGTTATAGAATGTTACTCTATAATAATTTGTGACCTCCCAAAGTAAAGCCAAAAGTGATGGTAACAGAGGTCTTGAAATGACTCCCCTTAATTTAACACTCAGTGTGTCATGTATTGATCTTAGGGAAATGACCGTGCTGTGGATAGAAGTCTCAGCTTCCCTTACGCTGGCAGAGTTTGAACAGCTACACCATAATTAAGTATTATGATGAAAGCAAATTGTGAAATGAATAAACACAGAGCCTCAAAATGCTGTATGTAATTACAATAACCACGCAGGTGAAAGTAATGTATTTCCGGCTGTCATTTACTCAAGCTTTGCTGTTGTAACATCCTGCAAACTATTGCTCAGATTGCAGCCTGGGTATCTGCAAAGTTAGGACTAAGCTATTTCTAACGGTGTCTCACATATACATAATAATAAAAAGTGTAAGGCTAAAACCTACACGTTAAAACTGATAGTTATATTTAGTTTTCATATGTAGTATATATTAATATTAACATTATTTAGCACTACTACAATATGTTAAATTAGGAAAGCAATAAAAGCTATTGTTTATTAAGAATATTGGTATATTTAGTTCTTTTTAAATGGAAAAAGGATGTCAAGTAACCGTGCTACGTTACTTAAAAATAAAAGGATCATCTCCCAGCACCAGTAATGTACTTTGTTCCATCCCAGATTTCACAGGCTAAACTGATTAGCACCACATCGAGAACTGTGAAAATTATTCAAAAGAACTAGAGAAGAGAAAACAGGATGTCGTGAGAAAGTCAAGAAAGTCGCATAAAGAACAGTGAATTATACTTAGGTACTTTGCATCCTAGAGCTCATAAAAAAAATCCATTGCTTTTTCTCCCAGCTCAGAGAGGTTTAGTTCATCAGACATCTCAGAAAATAAGGCATCCTGCTGATTTTATTTTATTAAACAGGGACAGAATATGTCGCTTTATTAAGTTGTTTTAAGAATGCATCAAAGCTGTAGACTTTCCATAGAAATCAGAGAACTGAAAAAAAGCACAAAATCTCAAGCCCTCCAAATATAATTGACTATAAGTAATATAGAGTTGAGAGACAGAGGTAGGAATATAACTAAATTCCATGCCAAAATGATTATGTATTTAATTTCCCTATAACTGTAATATCATGATATTCTGGTCATTGGGCAGTTTACCGGTCTCATTATATAGCAGTATTATGATGGTTGAGAATTTACTTCTGGAATTTTTAAGAGCTCTCCATGAATCATATAATCAATCTCGATGAATTTTTCCATCAGGATTTACTATATAACATCTATGTCTCGACCATCATTGTATTCATACGGGTTGCAAATGTGAGCAGCCCAAACACTAAGAGTTCCAGCCCATTTTCTTCCTAAGGAAATGAGAAATTCCAAGCAGGCAGCAGATCACACTTTGGAGTGATCCACCCAATAATGGGTTCCAGAGGGAAGTCTCCTGTACTGCCATGGTCATGACTGCCAGTGCTCCCATGAGGCTTCCCAGTCCTGCCCTGGTGAGCCTCACCTCTCCCAGAGCCCATCGCGGCCAGATATACATGGGTTATTTTTATTCTACTACAAAGATAAGAGTGATAGGCAGTTTTCAGTTTTTCACATATTTCCTTTAACCTTAGGACAGTGAGCAGGTAGGATATAATTATAGGAACTATATTAGTAGAAAGGGCAATAAATATTGGGATTAAAAATATAGTCTCTGAAGTCACACAAATACTGTGTTATGGATTAAAAACTGGTGGTCAACTTAACACCAGCTTAATTAAATCAGCATGGTGCTGAAGTATAGATGTTCCACCTGAGGAAAGTTGCCAACATAAATAGAGACATGGAGAAGGAGAGGCTAGACATTGTGGGTTCTCCTATGTGTTGCTGTTTCGAGTTGTTGGTTCTCCTGGAGGAGCTCATCATGACTAGCTTTCCCAATATAAGTTTGGCCAATATCATCAGAGGAGCTCAGGACCTTGTTGGTGAGAGTGGCTGTGGTTCACTTTGGAGAAGCTCTGGACTTTACATCGAACATCACTTCCTGGCTCTGGAGGGGAAGATGTGTGCTGTTTAATCTCCAGGAAGTCTTGTCATGCTGGCTTCCTGGCATGTACTCGACTGTTCTTATCATCAGAGGAGCTCTTGTGTCACTGAGGATGGCTGTAGTACTTTTAAGGGCAGCACTGGTCCTTATTTTGAGCATGACTTCTCGGCTCCAGTGTAGAACCCTCAACCTACCAGCACAGGTCCTTCACCCAGCTGGCATAGACTTTCTGGCTTCTACCACTGATCTTTGGGCCTTCCCAGCGCAGATCTGTAAAACAGACTGGCATGAGTCCTTCTCATGGGCTCTAGACCTCCAGTTGGACTTGTGGGAGGCATTGTCATGGGCTATAGGCCCTCAGCTGAACTCATGCAGGACGTTGCTGTGGGATTCAGGTCCTTGGCTGAATATTCTGGGTCTTTAGTGTTGTGGACAAATTTCCTATACTTTCTTGTGTTTAACTCTGGGTGACCCTCATAAAATAATATTATAAATTCTATGTCCTGTATGTAATTATTCTCCTCATAACCTCTCACTATAATATACTGGAATCACCTCTGTCAGTTAATGAATGCACAGCTAGTGTATTTACTTGTCTATACTCTATTCCTTAACTTGCAAAACAAGGATAACTTAGATCATCTTTGTAGAGATTTCCCTACCACATTTTTCAGGCATTGATTCTGCTGTTAATTACAAGGGGCTTCAAGAATAAAAATGCCTGGAAAGGAAAATCGAGTTGAAGCAGAGTGAGAATATATGGATTATCCCCTCAATGCCACAAGCTCTCCCATATATGCAGACTCCAAAAATTAGGAAATGAGCTGACATAATTTCTGCTGAACTTCGCTGCTCCTCCTACTCCTAAAGAGTGTCTTTTGTGTTGTACTTTTCCTGACTTTGGCCTCTGATCATCATTTTCATTCCCACACCTACTGCTACTTGATAAATTGAATTAGGACTTGAATTGGCTTTGTTTTGACTATGGACATCTCAATTTCTCAAGTGGGCCAGCGGATTCTCACTTTGCAGCCTCAAACACGTTGTGCTGAACTGTGAGACTCATCAGGAATATGAAGCAGTACTTGATGCGGGTTGCAAACTTCCCCTTTTGAACAACTGAGTTCTATTCAGGTTTGTGAGCAATGTTTACCAAGACAGCCACTGAAGTGGCTTCGATTGTCACCTGCAGTATTGTCCAGAGGCCCCCACAAAATCACATGGACTCAGAATGCTCTAGCTTTCTAAACACATGGATTAGGGGTGCATGACAAACAGTCCCAAAACACAGCTGCATTTAAAGTTAAGCCAACATGCTTCATAAATTCAGAGGCAACATGCATGATAAATGTTGCCTCTGAAAACTCTGTAGAGTAACTTTGATCACAGACTTCAGCAACAAACACCATAGCACAGAAGCGACAATGCCTTAAATTTTTAAAACCTGTCATAAGGTTTTAAAGCTCTTTGAAGGCTCTTTTCTCAAGATGACATGTGTGAATCTTCTAAATTCATGATGTCTTTAATTCCCATTCTACCTTGGAATTTAAAAAATAAAGTAACAGTCAAACCCAGAAATGGACCACTTAGGAACATTTCAATTCAAGGTTCGGTATTAGCTGGCCCTTCGTGGCAAGACTGGTAATCATGTGCTCAATGCCAGATTCCATGTCACTCAAACAGCGCTACGAGCTGCTAAATATGCTGTGTGACCTCGTAAGCTGTCCTATGTTTTGGCTCAATATTCTTTTCAGCATCACCATGTTAAATAAAATTTATAAAAACCCATTGTTTTGGACAAGCCTCCTGCTCTAGACCCTAGCAGACCAGACAAGATCTGAATGGAGTTACTCATTTTGGATGCCACAAATAAACATCCCTGAAAGGGCCCGATTTTTACAAATAAAAAAAAGTGGATTCATAGCTAGCAATGGAAAGGAACCTAGCTTACCTGTGTCAGGATATAGGAAGTCTCCTCTGTTTTAATCCTAGGAGGAAAGCAACTTTGAAACTACCAACCTGTTTTTGTTCTTTGTTTCTTCTTTCTTTAGCCTACAAGCCAAAATCTGCCTCTTGACTCGTTGGAGCACTCACTGTAATGAGATATAGCACTATAGCAGAATTACAAATAAAAGGGAATTGAGGTCTTTAAACAAAACTTGTTTTTGTTTTGTCTTTTGAGGACTTTGATGTACAAAAATAATAAACATAATATTTTAACCATCCTGTGTTTAATGACATTATGAAATCATTGTTATGGAAAATGTCAAGGTAAAAAATTCTGATAATTAAGGCCTTATTTATCTCCCCCACTTCACATAGCTTTTTGTACAAGAAGCCACAGATGAGAGTGAAAAATGTGTACTGTATAGGAAGAAAGGCACCTAACAGGACGGTTGCCCAGTAGCCTTATATAGAAAAGGGAATTGTGGAAACAATATCGCCATAAATGCTTAAAATGTGTGTGCTTTCCTGTTCTCCTCTCCCCTCCCTGCCACCTCCCACTTCCACCTCTCAGGCCAACATCCTTATTAGCCTTTGTTGTCATTTTGTGAAACAAAAGCCAGAGAAGAATAGTGAAAATGATTACGTAAATGTAAAAATGTCTATTTTTGACCAGACGTGACATTATTCTCCTCATTCCAACTGGATCTGATTCAAAAAGCAAGAGAAGAAGGGAAAGAAATGAGCTTCATTGAAATATAAAATGAAGCAAGGATATAAATTGTACCTTTTCAGCAGAGACTAACTTTAATTTTTTTTTTCATTTTTCTTGAATCAGAACAGCTAACAGAAACAAGCTGTTTCTGTTTTTGCTCAACTATCATGAAAAGCAGGGTAGAACAGAAGTTGCTTTCTGTATGAAATATGGTGGATTAGAATATGTTTACCATCCAAAAGCATATTCCAAAGCAACCATTATACAGATTTACTGAGCGGAAGTTAAGAATTCTAAATTCTCCTCTCTAATCTGCTATTATCACTGACTCAGAATCTTCTATATTGCTAAACTGTTCCCTTGTTTGCAGGTTAGGCATCCTTTAAAGTCTCATTAAGCCTGACAGGCCACAAACAAAGATGCAGTGTCTTTCCCATTAACCTTTTAAAAAGCAGTATAACTTAGTGGTTCAGATCTTTCATGATGGAGTTAAGAATATCTGTGCTTGTTTTTAAACCTGTCACTTACTAATTGAATAGTCTGAGGCACACCTATGTTTCAAGTCTTCATCTGCAAAACTAAGAATATTATCCTATGAATTTAATTGTAGATGGACTCATTTTTAAAATTTGTGAATTGGTTGTACATGCCAGCAACTGTTCTAAATGCTTGAGATACAGTGATCAAAAATATATGCAAGCTCTTGCCTTGCAAACTTAGATTCCAATAAACAAAGAAATAAACAAGATAATTTTCATGATATGTAAGTAACAAGATTGTTATGTTAAAAAGTACCTAAGTGAGAGTGACATTAAAGGAGGTGATAATTGACACCTGACATAGAGGATAGAAAACAACCAAATCTAGACTCTGGAGTACAGTGTTCTAGACACATGCATTAGAAGGTTTAAAAGTTCTGAAAGTTATTCAGAAAAATATCAAAGGCCAGAACAAAGTGATCAGTAAAACAAATATTAAAGTGATCCTAGCAGTAGACCAGGTTGCAACAGGCAGCATTGGTGGTAGACTGTGTTTGGAGACCACCCGGGTGCCTTGTACCTGCATCTCCAAACCCCATCTCCATCCTTCTTCCTGTGACCAGGAGGCCGCTTTCTACTGCAATGGAAATATGCTGCTGACTTGAATTTTCCAGGGTAGGATTTCTAGCAAGTGTTCAGAAGGGTAGAGAAGAGTAAGGAAGGAGCAACGGCTTGCCAAGCTGCTTTCCTGTGGAGTAGCTTTCTTCTACGAAAGCCATAAATTCCCATTAGTTCTCTCTTTCTCCATGCTCCAGCTTCCTCCATATTCCTGTAAATAGTTTTTCCCCTTGATTTTCAGACCTGAAGACGGCAATGTCTCTCCCCACCTTTGCTAGTCTCAGAGTTTTGTACCATGATGTCCAGCACCAAACTTTTCCCTAAATCATGGATACAAAGTTCAGTCCCTCAACTAAATAATCGCTTTACCAAAGCTTCCTCAAATCACCCAGAATAAATTTTCCATCTCCTCCTTAATAGAATTCTTAATGTACACTATGATAAAGATTTGAATTTAATTCTAAAGAATATATGTAAAATGACTCACAGCATACATAGTAAGTGCTTTGTGTATGTTTATGCTTGTTATGATTATACTGCTTAGGAAAGAGGACTGACTCATTAACTCATGAACACATTAGTGAATAACGCATTAGGGACATCAGAGCTGCAATTAGTAACTCTCTTTGCTCTTTAGTCAGTGGTCAACAGTGGCTAGGGCAAGACGTGTATTCGTCGGTAGGGGAGGGAAACAGTGATTATGTCCTAATAGACTCCTTTATCTTCCTTACTTGCACATGCAGCATGATAGATCATGAATATGTGAGTGGGATTAACCAAGAAATTCTAAGGAAAGGTGTGATTTCATGTTTTAAAATGTGAAATCTTAAGGATTGTAATGATGTAAAATTATTTTTTCTCATAAACAGCTTCTTGACAAATTGTATAAGCATAAAGTGGCATAAGTTAGCTAAAAAGCATTAATATTGTTCACAAATGGACAAGAATGGTTAAATTTACTGGTCCGAAAGTGTTGCCTGCAATAAAGTATTAAACTCTTGTGTCTTCTATTAAACACAAGATCTATTGAAATTTGTAAGGTAAAATATCAGTTCTGAATATACACAATTCATTTGATAAATGCATGATGTTTCCCTAAGACTATTTAAATTTCTGATTCACTCATTGTTAAGATATAAGTGAGAAGACATTTCATCCAAGCTTAGGTTTTATATTAGCAAAATATATGTTCTTCCTATTATCTCAGGCTCCAGAAATTTCTTCTCACAGAATTGGCTCCAAGATTATAAATTTGATGTTTACCTAAGCAGGCTGTAGCAGAAGCTTGAGCAGGGATCTGGTGATTTGGATCAATAAATCTCAAGTTTCACTCTTGATTCAATGTGAGTTTTGGTCATTGAATTTTAGTATTTTTCTGATGACAGAAAAATAAGCTACTACTGGTAAAATAGGCACTTAAACATTTCCTTTGGATCTTATCATGTGTAGGGAAACTTAGAAATATCAAATTGGGTGAGTCATTCTTGATGTCAATATGGTGTTGAGTATAAAGCTGAAAACTATGTAATGGAATTGAACTGTGTACAAATTTTACCAAGTTCCAAAATTCAGGGTTTGAAATACTTCCTTCTTTCCTTAAGGGTTGAATTTCTATTTATAAAGTGTCTTTTGGCAATGAAATCAGTGAAGCCAAGAAGCGAAGCTATTGGAGTCTTTTGTCATATTAAGCATAAGAAAAAAAATGTCCAGGCTAAGAAATGTAGCTGGCTTAAGTAGTGTTTGAGAAAGAAAAAAGTGTAATTTACATTTCCATCCTGAAATTCAAAAAAAAAAATCTATGTATGAGTCTTCCAGTAAATCATTTTGCTTTCATTTTACTCTAGCGGATATAGACTAATGTTATGAAGAATAAAAGTTTCTTCTGAATTTACCAGAGTCTTTTTGAATAAATGCTAGATTTTCTTGTTTCTTTAGGTTAATGTCTTGCTTATCTTCACTCTGTTTTATAATTTGCTAATTCTTTATTAATTTATCCATCAGAAAGTTATAGAATGTCTAAGTGCTTAAAATAATTCTAAACAAAATCAAATGAAAATGTATTAAATAAACATGCTTATTTCTCTGAAGTGTTAATAACAGCTAACTATGAGGTACTAACAATATTCACAAGCTAAACAAAGCAACCATTACCTTTCACGTCAGGATTCTGCAAAACAGATTTAACAATAAGCATCATTCTTGCCATATTTTTATTTAACCTCCTATTTATACTACTTGTAAAGCAGACCATCAAAAACAAGAAGAAAAGGGAATGCTATGATATTAATATCAGATTTGATCTATTATAAAATTCATCTTACCTGGGAGGTTAAATCAATTGCAGCACTGCAGGGAGAGTCTTCACAAAAAGAATTTGACAAGGGTATTTTTTCTGAGCAAGGGCAATAGCGATATGCATTGTTTGTAGTCACTAAACGTATCACATCTCTTGGAGACTGTGCTAAATTTTTCATTCTTTTCTGAATACTTTCTAAAGCCTTCATAATCTTTAACTTTAAAAATTGAATTCATTCCTTTCAAGGCACATAATAGTATGTAGGGTTAACTTTTCAGCAAATGACAATTCTTAATGACCCACTTTCTAAATGGAAAAAAAAAAAGTCTCACAACAAATTCTCAAAGTATAAAAGCAGTGACACGCCTAACGTAAGCTCCCATTCAGCCCCAGGGTACCTTTAATACTCACAGATCTCGCCTTCTTATGGATTTAACAACTGTGCTTTAATCTGCTTAAACTCTGGTACTCATATCTTCCACAGTTCCTTTTGATAAAACCAAATAAGCTTATAGAGACAGTGCTGTCCCTGAGATTGCAAATTAAGGAGTTATTAATCAAAAGAAGACAATAAAGAAGAGATATGAGGTTGCCAATGCTTTTAAGAAGCAGTTTTGGACTTGCTGTAAGTCAGAGGTTGAGTATCAAGACAGAGAAATAACCCTCCATCCCAGGGCACTAACCTTCCGATTCAACACTTAGTTTTTATTCTACTGTAATGGATGTTGATCAACATTATGAAAAATAATGGGGGTTTGGAGCATCTGGCTATGCATCTGGCTCAGCTCTGCCCCCAGGCAGAGCAGGGTCCCTCACATACAGATACCCCCACCCATTTTCCTGCTCATACGGTTGCCCAGCAGTTTTGTCTTTGTTCACTAACTTCTGTATCCTCATAATGTTGCCAGTCAGATGATATCTATTGAATGAATCTAACCTGTAATCTTTGAAAATGTTTAAGTTGGTAAAAACAATGATCATATTACTTACACTGCATAACACATGGTAAATATTAGAAAGACAAGTGAACTTTCTATTTAACATAATTTATGATAATTCATATATCAAAAAATCAGAATTTTATTTTAACTGCCATTATATTAAAAGTCATACTTAACATAGTTCAGTCACATTAAAACTTCATAAACACATTGTAATGTCAAAAGTCATTGTTTAAAATTTCTTAAAATTCTGTTCTTTATTGTAAATTAAAGAAAACAATCCTCAGGGAAACAAACCTGGGAAGCTTTGGAAACTAATTACCAAAACTAAAAGCAGTTAGGTTATTATACAAAAGCTGTGTGTGATTTGCAGAAATTCCCAGATCTGTACAAATCAGGGTTATGAAAAATTATATTAGCATCTTGGTGAAGCTGAAGAATCCACTTTGGCAAACAGCAGAGGTTGTTTGACTATAGAGCATACTCACTGACAGCAGTTGAAGACAATTTGTTGAAATGAAGCAGGTGTGGCTATTAGGAATTTTGTGTATATTATCCAAATGTACTTTCTCTGAGAGGTATCAGAGAACTGGAGATGAATTTTAATTAGTAACTATTAAATTCCAAGTGCTCAGGACTCTGTGAGACTTCTTTTCCTGTACTGTGAACAACATTACGGTCAACCACTTGTGGATATTTAAACACAATGTAAAGTAATTAAGTATCTGTAGCGATAGATTGTGTCAGTTTGAGACATTTAGAAGTTTAACTAAATCGGCTTAGCAATTCTGCACCCTAGAGTGTAGAGGACTCACCCTGGAGTACTCATCACCTGGGTGGTGTTACAGGGAAGGAGGAAGGATGGATGAGGCTGCGTTCTTTGGAGGAGCTCCAGTCTTTACCACTGGCTTGGATGCAGTCTGCTGGCTGCCAGTACAGACTCTTTGGCTTCTGCATTGGATCCTGCAGAATTCCTGGACAGATTCTTCAGCCTTCCATCACAGACTCGTCAGCCTACAGGTGTGGACCTGCACGGGACACTGCAGTGAACTCCAGAACATGGACTGAATCCTTCTGCCTCCAACATGCACACACTTTCTGCACATTCCTCATCCGACTCTGGCTGACCATCGTAAGCCCATCTTGAGATTTCATATACATTTGCATATCTTGTGTTTTGTTTGTAGTACTGCCATCACCGCAGACGGTTCTAAGGAACAGGGCCGCTCTACAGACTTAATATTCAGAAATATGCTCATGCGTGCCATAACGTCTGCCTGATCTGATCATGTGTTCCCCTCTTAAATGTGCTGCACAAGATTCTGAGGGATTTTATTCACATTGAAATTTCAGACATGGTGGCTTTAAGAATCTTGTTAAAATGCAGATTCTGATCCAGAAAATCTGAAGTGGGGTCCCCAATTCTGCATCTCTGTTAGACTTCTAGTTGACACCAGTGCTACTGGCTCATAGGCCATACTCTGGGCAACAAGCATAGAGGCTCAAGAAAATGAGGGGGTTCCCGGGCATGTAGGCCTGTATGAGGCGGCAGAACCAAGTTCTGCAAGCAAAATCGTCTTCATGAAAAAGCAGAGGAAAACTTTAAAACTGCTCAACTTATGGTCCCTGAAATTTGAGTGGGCAATTTATCTATAAATCAGAACAGTGTGGGATAAGAAGAAATTTCTCCTTCATGGACACTATATTCAAAATGTTGATCAATATTGGTCTAGAAATTTCTCTGTGGTTCATAACATGATTTCCAATAGCAACAATCTGATGAAGAATAGCTCTCTGTAAAAATAAAAGTAGCAAAGAAAATAACCTTTGAAATGAAATGAAAAGACTGGACACTTTAGATCAGAAGAGGCTACCTGAATACCTGAATAATGAGAAATAAAGAAAAAATAAAAGTCTTGATAATTATTGAATGAGTAAAAAAGGAACTTGAAACAAACAGGCAGCAGATCAGGAAACATATAAAAGGGAAAAAGTAGATGAAGCACAGTTCTATTTTTCAGAAACAATCTGTTCAACATTATAAAGTTAAGAACACTATTGATCTGAACTCAAGAAACCTATGTCCTAGTAAACTTTCATTCTTGTTCGCGGGCTATAAAGATATTGTCATAATTGGGAACTTTGAATTTTTGTAGAAATCCATCAGCAAAATCTCATAAATAAACACTTCAGGAAGCAAATATTGGTAAATCCACTCCAGAGCAATGCTATAGTTCTTCCTATAATTATTTAGAATCCTTTAACTTACTCTGGGACTAAGTATACTGTCTAGTGCCCTGTGTGTGTTTTTTTCCCAAGTGTTGGTTTGGAAATTCTAGACAAGTCTTTCATGGTCATTATTCATCTACTTTGTGCTCATCCTTTTTCCTGCAGAAGTCCTATAGTGCAGAAGAAGCAAATGACCTACACCCCAGCCCAGCTGCACAAATCGATCCTTTTTAGCTTCAGCTAAATAATTCATTCCACTCCCCAGTCTTGTTTAACATTTCTAAATGGACAAATTGAGTGTAAATTGAAAGACCCATGATTAGAATCACAGAACGCAAGTTCTCACTATCTTCATCTGAATACTGTCTGCAATTTACCAAAATTGCAAAGTCCTCTTCAGAAATGATGCTAGTAGATAGAGTCAAGAACAGGACAAGAAATGGTGCCTGGGACCATTGGATTGCTAACATTCTAGACTTGCAGTTATTCCTTTCTCAGCCTTTGAGTCACTTTGAAGATAGTTTCCTTTTGATTGTTCCAAAAGGCATCCTACTGATACAGACTCTTTTTGTTGCCCTTTTAAAGTCTGAACTTCAAAGAGCACTTCTTAGGTGTTAAGAAGCTCTTGATATGTTGGATCCAATCAACACTGCATTCTTCATTCTGGTGCTCAGATAGGGAAAGAGCATTTGTAGACTGTGTGACAAAGACAAAATGTAAGCTATTTTTTTCACTTACACCCCAAGTTTTCAATGCATAGAAACTTTCTGATAATATAATCTTCAAATGCCCCCAACATTTTGTAACTCCAGAGACCACTAGAAATTTGCCAATCCAACTATCGTTTTTATAGATAGGGAATTTCAGAAAATAATTTACTTTCCTGGAGAGAGATTACTTTAAGTAATAAATTTAAGTGGGGATAAACACAGCTACAATCAACCTTAAAAATCAATTAATAAAAGCCCCAATAAAATTAGTTTATATAAGGGGAAGACATGAACATAATTTTTGTACATTAATCTGTTTTTCAAGTATTTTACTCATCAAAAAATATGATATATGTTTGCTTGCATCCTATATATGATGGTATTTTTAAATTTTCTCTGTATCCAGAACTGTATTTCTCAACATGATGAGAACCACTTGAAGAATAGAGTTTTGGATTACTTTCTCTAGACAAGACAAATGTATAAGAGCCTTAGTCTATTTGTGTGACTATAACAAAAACACCTTATATTAGATAACTGATAAGCAACAGAAATTTATTTCTTACTGCTCTAGAGGCTGTGCAATCCAAGATCAAGGAAGCTACACACTTGGTGCTTGGGGAGACCTTGTTTTCTTCTCCTAGATGGTCCCTGCTGGCTTTCTTCTCACATGGCTCAATGGGTAAACAAGTTCCCTTAGGCCTCTTTTGTAAAAGCACTAAAAGCTTTCCTGAGGACTTTGCCCTCCAGCCTAATCACATCCCAGTGGCCTCACTTCTAAGGCCAACACTTGATTACATCTCAACTATTAATTTACAGAGACACAAAGGTAAGACCACAGCAGGTACCACGCCCATCTTCAGCTGTTAAATGCAAAGAAAGCAACTTTACCAAATCCTGTATTTCTGTATGCTATCTATCCTAGAATTGACAACTTCCATTCCATCTAAGAATTGGTCCCTCAGTAGCTACATTTGCAAAATCCCTGAAATTCTTAACAAGAGATGTACCCCTGATAAAAACTCTCTGTGATGAACTGTCTCCCCTAATTAGGAAGAACTGGAAAAGTAGAAAACATCTTATGGGGGAAAGTAATGTATAGCAGAAAGGAAATAACAGAGGAGCAGAATTTGAAAATCTGAAATTTAATTCTAAAGTAGTTCTATTTTATTCTTTGAAAGCAAGCCAGAGAATTTTTCTTCTGACTACTTTAGTATACAGAATTTTTTTAAGGGTCAAATGCAGCAAAATACAAATGGCTTTAATACTACATTTATTTTGACTTCAGATACGTGACTTCTAACTCCAGCAATTGATTTATGTAAGACTTTTTACATGCTCACGACTGCATTATTTTTCTGTTCATCTGTTGCCTCTGTTCTCAAGTTATTTGTGCACAGGTGATCTTAACTCTAAAAATATTTCACCATGGACTTCAAAGAATTTAATTGCTCTATATAATGTAGTCTATGTAAATCTAGTAATTGGTATCAGATAGTTGCTCAAGAATATTTCCAACTACTTTTTCTATAATTCATAATGGGAGAAGTTTTTGGACCTTGGAAATGAGCTCTGAATTATACACCAAAAACCTACCTTAATGGTACCAAAGCTGTCTCAGAATGAACTTCACTTTCTAGGCTCTGAATTGCTATGGTCACTCAAGGCTCCATAATACTTAGGGACTTTCAAAGGGAAATAGAAAATCCTTATGAATGTGGTCAAATATATATGGCTGTTTACTAAAATGCCTAATGGTCAGCATATAATTTCTTCAGGTAAAGGCATCAAATACATTGCATGTGGTATACACTGGAACAAATGTCATGACAGCAATCTGCATTCTGACATTTTTGAGTTTTTAACAAGAATGTCTACAATGCAGGGGTGTGGAGAACTGACAGATTTTGCACATTTTAGTCTCTTCACAATGTTTGCTATGTTCAGCAGAATATAAGCTTTCAGATTTAAAACATGTTTTCTAGCTTTTCCCACTGTGCAAATCAGTACATTAAGCTAGCCTAGCAGAAAACCATAAGCAGGCAGACAGAAAAGCTGTGAAAGGCTTTCCTACAAATGTGATGGGAAATAAGATTTAAATATTAGTTTGCCCACCAGTGTATGAACCAGAAGTCACACCCAAGATGATGAAAAGCATCACAAAAAAAGTCAACAGAAACACATGCTAGGTAGAAAAAATTTGAAAAAACTCACTGAACATAATTCAAATTAAAACATTGCCTTTAATATGTGACAGCAAACATGCAATACTCAAATATATGGTTAGTATAGAGTAAATTTCTATAACAAATTCACAAAGGGTTTATTTTTCTTTCTCCGTAAGAGTCTAGGCAGGTTTCCTGGCTGATGAGAAGCTCTCTTCCATGCAGGGATCTTGAGCCCCATTCTACATTAGGATCCCGCCGTTATCTAGAAAATTGTCATTGGTCTTATAATATAAATTGTTCTGACGTGTTTAGCAGTAAGGGACAGATGGAACAGACATGGAGGAATCATGCCCACTGGTATGAGGATCCAAGCCAGGAATCACACAGTCTTTCCACCCCCCTTGCAATAGGAACTCACCCAACACATCATACTGACTGCAAAGAGGTAGGAAAATAGTCTCGTTGAGTATCCAAGAAGAGTAAACGGGATTTTAGTGCCCTCAGGTAACAGTAACAAGGAATGTGTGTAACACTCAGCACACACCAAATATTCATGTGCGTATAAACATCTCAGCAAATTATTAATAAAAGTGTATTTTAACATATCTAAGGAAGTTAGGCTAACACAAAATAACAAATATAATTACAATTAACCATTTTGCTCCCTCATCAAAAAGACATGTTAGATTTATAGGACCCCAAGAGCACAGGAAATAATAGGAAGAATCAACAAATGGGACTACATCACATAAAGCTCTGCATAGCAAAGGACACAACAGAGAGAAGAAGAAATTTACTGAATAGGAGAAAAATATTTGCTATTTATTCTTTTGGTAGCAAATTCATATCTAGAAAGAATAAGAAACTCAAAATACTGGCTCCTAAACAACAAATAACCCAATCAATAAATGGCAAATGAAATCAGCAGAGACTTTCAAAAGAAGAATTACAAATTGTGGTAATTACATGAAAAATGTTCAGCATCTTTGCTCATTAAGGAAATACAGATCAAAGTTACTGATACTCAGTCTCATCCCAGTGAGACTGGCTGTGATCAAGGACTTTAAACCAACCACTGCAGTGGAAAAAGAACACTTCTATGCTGTTGCTGGAAATGTAAACTACTACAACCACTATGGAATCTGCATCAAGAGTCCTTGAAAAACTAAAAACAGAGACACCATGGGATCCAGCTGTGTCATTTCATTGTACATTTCCCTCAGAATTAAACCATAATGATACATGGATACCCATGCTCATTGCAGCACAGCTTTCAGCAGCTAAGCTGTGGAAACAGCCTAGATGCCTATCAACAGAAGAACAGGTAAAACGTGGTATATTACACAGTAAAGCACTGTTCATCAATAAAGAAAAGTGGAGCCATGTCATGTGCAGGTAATTGGATGGAACCGGGGACCATAATGTTAGACAGATCACACCAGTCAGAAAGTTAAATATTGCATGTTGTCTTTTACATAAGCACTCTTCAAATTAAAAAATAGAAAGGGAAGTACTTTATTGGAAATGATGAAGGATTCATGGAGATGGGGGGAGAAAGGGGCATGAGATATGAAACTAATCAAAATATGCTGTGTATGTGGACCAGTATTCCAAAATTAATCTCAGTATTCCATTTTGCTAATAGGCGTTAATAATCTTTTAAAGATAGTAGTTTAGGAGCATATGTAGAGAAAATTTCAGGGTACTAATTTTTTTGTCACTATTATCCCAATAGAACATGAATATAATTTAAATAATAATAATAATTCAGAAAGTTAATGGAAAATAGAGGAGAATAAATAATTCTAAGACTTGAATGAACAAGGCTTTATTAAAAATACAAGTGTACACACTAAATATTCCAATTTCTCTTGTTTAAAGAAGTGTTTGCCATATTTTCCCCTAATTACTCAGTCCTAAAATGAGGTAAAATAGAAAAAATGCTTTTAAATGTTATACAGCTATCTATATTCATGCACAGTTTTTCAAATTTTAAAAACTAGTAGAATTGTGTGATATATCAATTCAATATTGAAATTAACTTTGAATTTAACAAAATCTTTTCAACAGTAATCTGCTTCAAAATGAATATCTTTGTTCATACACTTCACAGTTACTATCAAAATACAAGTGTCTTCTGACTGGTCTTATTTGCTATTTTGTATGCCCATTGAAGAAAAAGAATACACTTAATTTTATTTTAGGGTTAAAGAAAAATTTCATTTTTTAATACGATACTTTTATCACTAAAATTTTTAAGCTTACTTGTTTATATTTTATCTTTCATTGTTGAATTATGTCATATGCTTTGTGAAATTTAAAAATTTATAAAATATAAAAATGAAAAAAAATTTATTTTATATTTTAATTTATTGAATGTATATGAAACTTTTGTCTTAAAAATTGTTGCCAATGCCTAGGGACCACCAAGCAGCCAGTGGGACCCAGATTCCAGCTTTGGGCCCTGGCCCCATGCTCTGGCAGAATCCCAGCACACTTAAAAGGACTTTGAGCCTGCTCCCAGGTGGTAAGACCACGTGCTGCATCACAGACCACCCTGGGCCACACACAGGGACTGTGGCCCAACTGGGCCATGCCCAGTGAATGCCAAGCAGTGATCATGACCCAGATTCCAGCCTTAGGCCCTGACCACACACTCTGGCAGAATCCCAGCACACAGAAAAAAATTGGAACTTAGCTGCCAGGTGGTAAACCTTGGACTATAGCAGATTAACTGTGCCAGTGTAGTGAGTATGCCCCTAAAATAGAAGTGTACAGTGGGTAAATAGGGCCAGTAGTAAATCCTCCTCCAAATAACTCTAAGACCTTGGTGAGTGTGAAAAGAGTGTGGGTGACCACCTCCTACACACAGGAAACATAAGGCAAAGTGAAAATGGCAAAGTAAAAAAGCAAACTGCAGTCTCAAACATCTAGTCCACCAGAAGCAAGTGCAGGAGATATTGAAATAGAGGACCCCAAAAGTAGCACACCAGGAATCTCTGAAAAGAGAGCAAGCAAAATAAAAAAAAAAAAAACCTCCATGAGGCAATAGAGGAAATCAAATTAGAAGTACTCTCCCACATAAAGACAGAAATAACAACGTTAGTAAAGGAGTTGCTGAGCACAACTAAAGAAGAAATTGAGAAAAAAGTACAGGAGCATGGAAAAATGATTGAAACCTTGAAGGAACAATACAGAAAACATGCAGAATTCAGGAAACAAACTCAAAGAGACATCCAAGAAACAAAAAATTCTATTCAAGCTTGCAAAAATGCTTAAATGAAGCTGAGGATAGGATTTTGGACCTCAAGGACAGGAATGCAATTAGTGACCATGAAAGGATAGAACTTTGAAAAATGACAAAGCAGTATGAAGTGATAATGTAACAGCTTCAAGATGATGCCAAGAGAAAAAAATATAAGATTAATAGGCATCAGTGAAGAGGCAGGAGTCAATGAAAATGCCGTAGCTAAAATATTCACACAGAATAGAAGAAAATTTCCCAAACAAGGGGAAAGAATCTGATATGCATATAAGTGAGGCATATAGAATGCCAAGCAGTCACAATCAACATAAATCCACACCCAGACACATAATAATTAAAATCTCAGACATGCAGCATAAAAACAGAATACTAAAAGCTGTTAGAGAAAAGGCACACACAACTTACCTACCAAGGAAAGCCCATTAGAATCACAGCAGACTGTTCAGCACAAACTCTTAAGTCAAGAAGAGCTTAGAGTGAGGTATTTCCAGCCCTGAAAGAAAACAACATTCAACCCAGACTGATGTACCCAGCAAAACTTTCATTCAAATCTAATGGAAAAACAAAATACTTCCATGACAAAGAACAACTGAAGAAATTCATATCCACCAAACCAACCCTAGAAAGACTACTGAAAGACATACTACACAGAGAAAAAAAAAAAAACCACAATCCCCAAAACAAAAACAGAAAGAAATCATCAGGTAGGATAAGCAATTAAATAAGAGGAAAAGCAGAAAGCAAACAACTAGAACATGACATGGCAAAGTCAAGCCAGTATATATCAGTGACATCCATAAATGTAAATGGACTCAATTCACCTATCAAAAGAAATATACTGACAAAATGGATCAAGAAACATGATCCCACAATATGCTGTATACAAGAAACACATCTGACCCAAAAGGAAATTCATACATTAAACATCAAAGGATGGAAAACAGTATCCCATGCAACAGGAACCCAGAAAAAAGCAGGGGTAACTATTCTAATTGCAGACAACATGAACTTCAAACCTAAAATGATTAAAAGAGATAAATAAGGTCACTACATACTCGTTAGTGGAAAAATTCAAGAGGAAGAACTAACAATTATAAATATATATGCACCAAATACAGGAGCACCCAATTATGTAAGACAGATACTAATGGACATGAAAAACCAAATACACAAGAACACAATTGTAACAGGGGACCTTAACAGCCCATTGTCACAAAGAAATAGATCAACTAGACAAAAAGTCAGCAAAAAAATAAAAGAATTGAATCATACCTGTGAGCAATTGGACTTAGTGGATGTTTACAGAGTGTTCCACCCAACCATATCAGAATACACATTCTTCTCAGCAACACATGGGACATTCTCCAAAATAGACCATATATTATCCCATAAAACTTTCTTAAGTAAATGCAAACATAATGAAATCATACCACGCATGATATATGATCATAGCAAGCTGAAATTGGAAATTAATGGCAAAAGAAAGTGTAAAACCTGTATAAGTACATGGAAATTAAATAACAGCCTTTTGAACAATCAGTGGGCTACAGATGAAATTAAAGAAGAAATAATGCAATACCTACAATTCATTGAAAACACAGAAACAACATACTGTAATATATAGGATACAATGAAAGTAGTCTTAAGAGGGAAATATATAGCTATAAGTTGTCATATCAAGATAACAGAATGAGCACAAATATACAAACTAATGCTCCATCTCAAGCTTCTAGAAAAAGAAGCACAAGGTAAACCCAAAGCTCATAGAAGAGAGGAAATTGTAAAGATTAGAGCAGAAATCAATGCAATTGAAACTAAAAAAAAAAAAAATACAAAGAATTAATGAATCAAAAAGCTGGTTCTTTGAGAGAATAAACAAAATTGACAAACCCCTACCTAACCTTGTCAAGAGAAAGAAAGAAAAAAACCCAAATTCATTCAATAAGAACTGAAAAGGGGGAAATCACTACAGATCTCATGGAAATTCAAAAGATCATGAATACCTACTTTGAAAATCTCTACTCACATAGAGTTGAAAACACAGAGGAAATGGGCAGCTTTCTAGAAACATATGAACTACCAAAGCTCAACCAAGAAGATATAGCAATTTTGAACAACCCAATATCAGCTATTGAAATTGAAAATGTAATTAAAAACTTACCAACAAAGAAAAACCCAGGTCCTGATGGATTCATATCTGAATTCTACAAGAAATTTAGAGAAGATTTGATGCCAATACTCCTTAAACTCTTCAATGAAATTGAGACGAAAGCAATCCTCTCTAAATCATTCCTGGAGGCAAGTATTACTCTGATACCCAAACCACAGAAAGATCCAACCAAAAAGGAGAACTATAGACCAATCTCACTAAGGAACATTGATGCAAAGATTCTCAACAAAATACTGGCAAATAGAATGCAGAAAATTATCAAGAAGATTATACATCATGACCAAGTGGGGTTCATTCCAGGAATGCAAGGATGGTTTAGCATACACAAATCAATAAATGTAATACACCACATCAACAGAGCCTAAAACAAAAACCACATGGTCATCTCAATAGACAAAGAAAAAGCTTTCAACAAAGTCCAACACACGTTCATGATAAAAACCCTTCAGAAACTCAGAATACATGGTGTCTACCTCAACCTTATAAAGGCCGTCTATGACAAACCAACAGGCAACATTATACTAAGTGGACAAAAACTGAAAGCTTTCACTTTAAAATCAGGAACAAGACAAGGATGTCCACTGTCACCACTCCTTTTCAACATAGTTCTGGAAACACTAGCCAAGGCAATCAGACAAGAGAGAGAAATAAAAGGAATAAAGACAGTAAAGGAAGAAGTTAAATTATCACTATTTGCAGATGACATGATACTCTACATAGAAGACCTAAAAAACTCCATTAAAAGACTAGTAGAGGTAATAAACAAGTTCAGCAGTGTAGCTGGTTACAAAGTTATTACTCAAAAATCAATAGCATTCCTGTACACAAACAAAAAACTCACCAAGATAGAAATTATGGAAATATCACCCTTTACAATAACATCTAAAAAAGTGAAATACTTAGGAATCAACCTCACTAAAAATGTAAAATACCTGTATGCTGAAATAGTAAAAAAGGAGATTGAAGAAGATATTAGAAAATGGAAGGATATTCCTTGCTCTTGGCTAGGAAGAACAAACATTGTGAAAATGGCCATACTCCCCAAATTGTTATACAGATTTAATGCAATCCCAATCAAAATACCATTGACACACCTCACAGATTTAGAAAAAATACTCTTAAAGTTCATTTGGAAACAGAAGAAACCTAGAATAGCAAATGCAGTTCTGGGCAACAAAGGCAAGGCAGGAGGCATCTCAATTCCTGACTTGAATCTATACTACAAAGCCACAGTGATAAAATCAGCATGGTACTGGCAAAGAAATAGACCTGAGAATCAATGGAACAGATTAGAAGATGCAAGCACAACTACAAAAACACTCAGCCACCTGATATTTGACAAAGGGGCTAAATACGTCCACTGGAAGAAGGATAGCCTCTTTAATAAATGGTGTTGGAAAAATTGGCTCTCCACATGCTGAAGACTGAAACTAGATCCATGCATATCATCATGCACAAAACTAAAGTCTAAATGGATCAAAGACCTAAATATTAAAACAGAAACACTAAATCTACTGGAAGACAAGGTAGGTAGAAATCTTGGAGATATAGGTGTAGACAGAGAATTTATGAATAAAACACAAACTGCACAGGAAACACTTCAAAGAATCAACAACTGGGATCTCATGTTACTGAAAAGTTTCTGTACTTCAAAGGAAATTAATAGAGTGAAAAGAAAACCTACTGAGTGAGAAAGAATTTTAGCCAGCAACCCCTCAGACAAAGGACTTATATCCAGAATATATAAAGAATTGAAAAACATCAAGCTCCCCAAATTCAAAGAGCCTCTCCTAAAATGGGCATCTGAGATGAACACATAGTTCTCAGAGGAATATATACAATTGGCAAATAAATACATGAAGAAATGTTCACCATCACTCATCATTCGAGAAATGCAAATTCAAACAACGTCGAGATTTCACCTCACTCCGGAAAGAATAGCTGCCATCAAGAAATCAACTGATAGCCAATGTTGGCGAGGCTGTGGGGAAAAAGCAACACTGCTCCACTGTTGGTGGGAATGCAGACTGGTGCAACCACTATGGAAATCCATATGGAGAATTCTCAGAAGGCTAGGATTGGAAGTTCCATTCAATCCAGCTATTCCCCTCATGGGTATTTTCCCAGAAGAACTGATACACATATATCACGGTGATATATGTGCACCCATGTTCATAACAGCAAAATCTGTAATAGCTAAATCTTGGAAACAACCAAGATGCCCATCAACTGCAGAGTGGATAAAAAAGATGTGGTATTTTTACACAATGGAATATTACTCAGCTATAAAAAGGATGATCTTGAGGCCTTCATAGGTAAATGAAGACAACTTGAGACTATCCCCATTAGTGAAATAAATAAGAATCAAATTTATAAATATCACATTGTGTCTCTAGTGTAAAAAGTGATAAGAACTATAAGAGTAATAAAACCCAAAATGTGTAATTGCTATTGTATAAAAGAGAGGAAAAGAAAGTGCTCTAAGGGATATAACTGCATGTATGTTTGAGTGTGTAAAATAGATGACCATATTGCTGAATCTTTGTTGGATCTTTTAGCAGAACTGTTTGCAGTCTCACTGTTTGAATGTCTACCATGTATCCTTTAACTTTGTAACTTGAACAACTACATCCAAGATGATAATAAGTAATTTATCAACTATTGATTTCTTAGTGGGTTTTTTTCTCATTTTTTTCTTTTTTCTTTTAGAATTCTGTATTGTTGCTACCCTTTTTTCTTTTGCTTTTTTTTCTCTTTAAATAAAATTTTAAAAATTCAAAGTGAGCTCATGTAGGCAAGCAATGTCTTTTCAGATGGATGTTTCTCAGTTTGCCACAGCTTGAAACCTATCCTTTAAACACACAAATTTAAGATTAAATATTGCCTACAGTTATAAAATATCATGCCATACAATATCATTTTAAAGCTGGATGCGTTTTGTTTATGCTGACTTAAATGTATATATGTTATGTTTATATGTGTACTTGTGTTAGTATACTGTTTAGATGTAATAAATTTGATAAGTATAACTAAAAAAATTATTGCCAATAATGATCTTTTTAGGTAAAGATGTAGTGATTCAATAATATTTTAGTAAGAAATATGAGGTTGATTTTGTTTTCTCTGACACTTTGAGATCCAACTATACAAAAATGTAGCTCTCAAGCCAGTTTATTTTATACCAATTTTAATGTATGTCAACATGGAGAAAAGTACTTGATAAAACTACAACATATATGAAAATAGGCACTCCAAAGATGGTTCACGACCATTCATAATTTTTATTGATTTATTATAATATCTGATAAGATCTCTGTGTGGACTTTGTTATATTTTAATTCCATAATAGCGCTTACAAACAACTTCCGCATACAGTGGAGCTTGGCTGGGCTTTTTGTTGTTGTTTTGTTGCTGTTTTTCCTCTTGTTGTTTTGTTTTGTTGTTTTTGAGATGAGTTCTGGCTCTGCTGTCTGGTTTGAGCTCTGGTGACTCTCTTGCCTCAGCCTCCTGTATAGCAGGATCTCCAGGTACTCAGGACTGCACTACGAAGATAATTAACAGCAGTGAAAATGTTGCATTTCACCATTTAAAACTCTTGCATTTTAGTATGGCCTTTGTTTAAGACAATCTTGTAAATTTTGCCTATTTGGAGAAGATTCATTCAGTTGCAACTACGTATTGCTTCTCAAAGAGGCACAGAGACACTGAGTTTATTGTAATTCACCTAAAGCACTGAAACACGTGGTCGCACCTCTGTTGCAGAAACTCTCCGGATACCTTGGGTCACCAATCTACCTCACACCGGACCACGTGGGGGCGCCAGAGTCAGCCAATAATGTAATAATTGACAAGTTCAGTTCCTTTCTTACATGTTTTAGATAAAAATAAGTAAAATTCAAAGAGTCTTTTTTCACCACCCTGGAAGTGTTCTTTCTTATTTTTAGAAAATGATGCAAGACAGTGCATTCGAGTTTTCTTGGGGATCTTTTGGAAATCCCCATTCTGATTGAATAGGTCTGGGTTTGGGGCATTAGATGCTGCATTACTAAGTAGTTTCCAAATGCTGTCCACTCTATTGATCCAATTACCTCATGATAGGTTTTAGGAACTTAGAATACCATTGCTTTAAACACGCATTAAAGGTGGCAAATATATCATTTACGCTTATAGTGGATAAGTCCATACCATGAGATCTGCATACATAAACCTGAGGAAAAGAGAGAGAACCAACAATAGAGACATAACCAATGATTGTACTCTTAACAATATTTTCTTGTAATATAGGATGATCACACTCTTCATAGTCCTTTGGACATGCTGAGTACATAGTTTGACCAGAAGCAAGTTTTCACATTTCATCCAGAGCAGCAATGGCAAACCTTTTAGAGACCAAATGCCCAAACTGAAACCCAAGATCCACTCATTTATCACAAAGTGCCAGCACTGCAATTAAACCTGATTACTGAAGTTTTAGTGTAGAAAAAAATAACTCATGCATCAACATATTTTATCTTAAAAGAAAAACACCGTAACAGAGCTTGTACAAACAGCTTTTTATTGAAAGGTAAGTCTGCGTTTGGCATATTTTTGCCTAAGTAATGTAATCTTTGCTGTTGTCTACATGCTAGTAATTTGTCAAACCTTGGCTGGGGGAACTTGGCACGTGTGCTGACCAGAAGGGTTCTTCGTGTTCATTTCGGCACAAGTGCCATAAGTTCACCACCACCTAGAGTTTCAAACGGCTGTGAATTGAACAACAGTAGCAAATGTGATGATTTTCCAAACTTCTTGGTCACATAGTACTTGCTTTCTTGTTTTTATCAACACAATGATACTAGTCTCGACCCTGGTCCTGGTGTTGAAAAGATTATAGAAGACTATGTGTTCAATAATATAATCTTCAGCACATAGACTTCTATATTATCTAATGGAAACTAGTCCTATCAGTATTCTAGATACTAATGATTAGAGGTGTGTTTTGTCCTTGTTTGGTTGAGTAACTTGTTTTGTGTTACTGGAACTCAAACTCATGACTCCACTACTGAGTTACATCCATACTCTTTAAGGGGGGACAGTGGCTAAAACATGTACCTCATACCTCAGGCTACCAAGTAGCTGAAACTATAGGTGTGCATTGCTACCTTATGATGTTTAACTAAAAATATCTCAGCTGTCTCAGAAGCACTGTAGAGTATCTTAATATAAATTTGGATGAGACATTGTGATGCAGAAAGAAAAATAGTAATTAATCCCGAAGTATTACATGAAATAGTAAAAACAAAACATATTCACAGTATGCCTGCTTTACATGCACTCTCAAAGTTCATGACTTTTTATTCTGTGCTTACAAATAAATAGCCAGCATCATCTAAGAAACTCATAATATTTATGCAAGAATCCTAGGAAAGAAAATGTAACAATTGACAGGGCCATTGTATTTTAAGGGAGTGTGTTAGCCTAGAAAAGAGAATTAGAATAAAAGTGTGTTTTTATTGGAACTTTGAAACATACATACACACACACACAAGAAATTATCCCCAAGAAATTAGAGTTCAAGATTATAATGTGTAAGGATAACAAAATATAAACATTCTCTCAACTGCAGTCCCAAATTGCTTAAGGCCAACGCTGAATGACTTTCCTATGCTATTTCATTAAAATCCCCAACAGGTTGCTGTTGGTTTTTTTTTTTTTTTTTTAGCTTTTATTATGGGAAAGGAAACAAGAAGAGGGAGGAGGAAAAGGGAGAAGAAAGAGGAGAAGAAAAAGGAAAAGAAGGAGCAGGGGGAGAAACAATGAGAAGAAGCCAAGAGAGGAAAAGAAGAAAGACAAGAAAGAAAAAGAAGGAGAGCTCTTTCTAAAACGACAAACTATGCGTGCCATTTTCAAAGGAACTTCTAGAAACATCCATCCTCCAGGTCTGCTTAATTTATAAGGGATTTACAAACACATGGGCATAAATCTGCATACTCTTTTTCTTACAAAAAAAAGTGATACAGTTTAAAAAATAAAACTGCTCCCCCAATATTTCTTTTTCGATGTTACTAAAAGAACCACTTAGCTTCCTGCATACACGTTAGCAGCTTTGAAGACCCACCATTATAAAATCGTAATGAAGGATGGTAAAAACAAAAATTTCTGCCAGTGTAGAATGCTGAAAACAGGAGTGAAGAGAATAATTGGCTTAACAGGGGGCAACTTCTTTCTGTATTGCAGTATCAGCAGAGTTATGGGCAGACACAACAGCAGAACTGAAGACAACCCAGAACTTCAGAAAACAGACTTCCAGAACTGTTTCAGAAAGTCAAGTGTGCTCAAAGGGTACTTTGAGGGAGATTATTTTGAGGGAGTGTTTTGAGGGAAATTAATGCCAGTGTGTCTTTTACTATCATATGTTTTTAATTTAAATATTCATGGCATTTCGTGATCACACCATGCGCAAGAGTGCAAACTCTATCCCTCCACTTATTTCTCCTTCCCCTCCCTGTTTCTTGTCCTTCTCTGTTATGGCATGGATTTAAAGTGTCCCCACATTTGGAGGCAGGGTCTTGTCTGAAGGAGCTGGCCATCAGGACACTGGCTTGCAGAGGGATACTCCCTCCCCAGCTCCTATCTTTCCACTGGGCCCCTTGCCCTCCGTGATGTGAACAGCCCTCCCACACCATGCCTTTCCTCTAAGTTGCAGTGGTCTAGCTCATTGCCCTAATGAAGAAACGGTAAAACCCCTCAGTGTTCCCAAAGACAGCAGCATGGGAGAAGCTGCAAAAAAACCCCACTTGTGTCTTAAAGTTCAGAAGACGCCTTAAAAGAGGAGGACAAAGGTATTGCCAAACCTCATCTGAGAATGTGGGTCCTCAAATAGAGTGTGGGTGTTTAATGAAGACTGCTGATCACAGATCTGGTTCTCTTTCTGTGGAATGTCGAGGATATTCACCTCCTGTCTCAAGCAGGTGATCCTCCTCAGCCTGTAGCCCTCTGCCTGAGTGGTGCTGCTCCTGGGAATCCTTCTCTCACCTAAACCAGCTTGGTTCTCACCATCACATGCTGGGCTTTTGATATCTTATGTCTATTTTATTACATACTTTATCTCAGGAGGCATAGGCTAGAATATCACAAGTTGAAGTCCAACCTGGACAAGTTACCAAGACCTGTTCCAAAATAATTTTTAAAGAGAGGGTTAGGGATGTAGGTGAGTAACAGAATAATTGCTTAGTATGTGCAAGGCCCTGATTTCAGTATCACCCCCAAAGAAACTTTATGACTGAATTAAGTTTTACTAAACTCCAAACCTCATGAGAACAGAGAAAATAAAGGTAACTGTTTTTATATTTTTGTAGTATCAGTTATTGGAAAAGATTTTGGTACAAGGGAGATATTCAGAAATGTTTTTGAAGTATTTATTTATCACAACAGGATAAAATTAGATGACATTCAATGTCCTTTGGTCCTACCAAATGGGTGACTCTGAGATACAGATTTTCATTATAACATTATTTATTGTGCTTATTGAATGATTCTCATACATATATTATTCCCTCAAATTAAGGTACTCTCCATATTTATTTATTTTATTATTATTGTTTTTATTATTGTTTCAGTAGTGTTTAATTTCACAAAAGCTTTTTTTGTTTCTGAATGGCTGTAAAATTATTTCTAAATCAATGCTAGTTGATTTGCAATCATCATCGTGTTGTTTTTCCTTTCTGAATGAATATCTTGTCTTTAATTCTATAAAAGTCAAGGTGATTGTCTGTATCAGGAATTTAATATTTGAGGGAGACTAGCATGCGTTAGTCTGCTCCTCTCTACCCTAGGTCTTTATCTCAATTAGTATAATATGCTCATTAAATTAAGACATCTATTATGGTGCCAGCATGCATATAACAGACAGAAAAATGTCTCATATGGGTCAATTGGAATCATTTTGCTAAATTAACACTGTAGCCTCTTGTAAGAGGGTCTTAGTAGATACTGTTATTATCAGAGATAGGGCACAAATTTAAATGAGGCTTTTATGCTTTGCGTACTCCGAGCAGATTTTCAATGACAAATCTACGTAGACTTCCCACGGAAGCTGAGCTTTCAAAAGATGCCTTCTTCTTGCCTATCCAAAGAGCCATTTGCAGCTTGAACAGTACAAAGAATCATGTGTTATATAATAAGACACAAGCACAAACTTATGGTAACTTGGAAAATACCACTAAATGTTATTTTACCTGAATTTATTAAATTTGGGTCAGAGATATCTCCAAATAAAAGGTCTCTGTTACAGTCTGTAATTCATGTGTTGAGCACTAGCTGTCATAGGGACTCTTGGGAGTTAAATAGACCAGCAGAGCTCCACATTTCTAATGAGATTAATTCTGCTGTAGAACAAGTCTGACAAAGTCTCTTTGACCCTTCCACCATGGTAGGGCACAGCTAGAAGGCACTGTCAATCAGGAAAAGACCTTCACGTGTCTGGCAGTGGCTTGGTCTTGGATTTCTCTTCCTCCAGAACTCTGAGAAATAAATCCCTCTTGTTTATAAATTCCCTGATCTAAAGAATTTTGGCATAACAGCCCCATAAACCTAGATCAGCCTCTATTCCACCTTTCAGGATTAGCCTGATTCTTTGTGATTCAGCCCCTACCCAAAAGCACCTAGTTCCACTGCCCAACACATTGTGTCCCTTCCTGGTTAGCTCACTGGTCAAGCTTTAATAAAAGAAATAAAATGATTCAGTGATGATTAGCTACCACCTGAACCTGGCTCCTGTTCTAACGTCCTACTAGATTTGTGGCTTTGCACAAGTCACATTGTCTGTTATCCTCTGCTTTCCAAACTTTCAAACCTACATTGACCAGGTCATCATGGACACTTAGTGTATCACTACAATAAACTCTCAAAGAGTAAAAACATATAATGAGTGGGTTATTTCAGTTGTTCTGTGACCAATATGCATTTACAATCTCCAGCTAGTTTGAGCTGTTGGGATCACTCACATGCCCTCCTCTTTATAGTTTTCCCTCTCAGATGTTTCCCAGGTGATGCACCATTTCCACCTCGCTGCTCACCTGGTGAAATTCACCAGTGCAAATCTTTCAGCAATGCTTCAAAGCCTCACAAATGAGCTTGAATCCAACAAGCCAGGTGTCTACATTCACCTGTATGTCAAGGATGACAAACATCTTGAAAGCAGGAGTGGGAAGAAAGGGTCTTTAGAAGTTTAACTTCACAAAGGATCATTTTCTTGATAAATAGTTTTCTGTTTTGATGGATTTTGCCCATCCTTCCTGGCTGCATTCTTAAGAACCAACTGAAAGTGTGACATGGGAAAATGTCCAGGGGACCTGATGACAAATTATTAGATAGCAGACAACATCTGTTTAATCATTCTTTATTCCTACCACCCATTATATGTCTTTACTATATAATCTTAAATTAGCCCTGATTCAAGCTGATTAACCCATGGCACTATTTCATACTGGCAGCCAAATCAAACTAACCCCAAGGTCAATAGGAATATAAAAGATGAATAAATGTGGTTTATATCCACAAACATGAAAGATCTCATGTTTTCATAGGTTGGTCTTTGGGCTAGGACTGGTTGAGGATTTTGGATTTGATAGCTAACTTGCTGTTAAGAAGGGGAGCCTGGTTAGCAGAGGCAGGTCCCCAGGGATGTGACCTGGAAAGGTGTGTTTCCCTTCCAGGATCTTCCCTTCTCTCTCTGCCTCCCAGTCACCAGGATGTGAGCAGCTTTTCCCCTGCGATGCCCCTCTGTCATGCTGTTCTGCATTGGAGCCAGCAGACCATAAACTGTAACCATGAATCAAAATAAACCTCTCCTCCATTATGTTGTGGGTGTCAGGAATTTGTCCCCACAACACATGAAGTGACTCAGACAAAAAGAAAGTCTAAGGATACAGACTGAAGCAGAAACTCCATGACCATAAAAGTGGACAGTGCCTCAGCATAGATGCACATAAAAGTGTGCTGAGCTTTCATAAACTCTGCTTCCCCAGACAGGAATCGCTCAGCCTCAAAGGGGAGTGCAGTGCGTCCTCCTAGGCCTGGGCACACTTTCATGCAGCTGTGCCCTGGGGAGGAAAAAAATCACAGAGTGAATAGATGATACTCATCAGTATCATTTTCATGACCTGATTTTCCTCTCAGTGGTGAATAAGGGCAAGTTATCCACTCACACAAGCACAGAATCTAATGAACTATCAGGCTTGCCTCTTCTGGAAATAGAAGGGTCTTCATTTATTTATCTCATCAAGACAAATTTATTAAAGACCTACTACATGTCAAATTCTGCACTAGGTGCTGAAAATATGGTCATGAGCAAAGCACGTTTGTGAGAAGACTACATAGTCTACTTCTCCATAGGAATGAGACAGCCCTGTCTCTTTGTACAAAAAGCAAGCAATGGCAAATTTTCACAGCAATTAGCAAAGTGCCTGTCATTTTGCATTTTTGTATTTGAGGCTTTGATTAATATTACCAAATGTCAGAGCTAAAAATATCCATACCTGGTGAAATGGAGAAGCCCGCCAGAGGGAGTTTTTAAAATGGGGTGGGGAAGCAACATCTTGGGACTTTCCATGAAAATGTTGCATGGTATGTGATTCCATTTAGAAAATAGTCTTGAAATGATAAAATTAGAAATGACAAATTAGTGGTTCTCAGAGGGGACAGAGGTTTAGAGAGGAAGAGGAAAATGACTATTATAAGGAGGTAGTGTAAAAGAGCGGTGATGAATTAGTCCTGTGTTTTGATTGTAATACGGTTTCTATGAATTTATACACATGATAAAATAGCATATCCCTCTCTGCATATGCATATATATATATATATATATATATATATATATATATATTACTAATGATAAATTCCTGGGTTTTATAGTCTCTTACATTTACACTAGAGAAATCATTGGGGAAACTGGGTGAAGTATACACCAGGACCATTCTGTATTGCCTTTGCAACTTCTTTCAAATCTACAATTACTTAAAACAAAAAAAGTCTTTAAAAGAAAGCAAGAAGTAGGGGCTTTCCATGAAGCATCCAATTAAAATATTTGTAGTGAAACCAAATCTGCCTTTTAATGGGGCACATAAGTATGTGTCTCTTCAGTACTGACCAGGGAACCATAGTTACGTCCATTAAGGATTTCTGAGCGACTAGCTGGCGCTATGTTTCGGTGATTTGATAATATAAGACTAAAGCTAATATTTAGAAGAAAGATTATATTGCTTCTTTTTCCATCACATAATTTCTGGATAGTACCTTAAATAAAATGAGAAATACCTCAATTAAAAATTCAAAAACTTTTCTTCAGAAATTGTTAAAAGTAGTATCATTAGAGTCAGACAAATTAGAACTGATATAAGAAACTTAAAATCTGCAGCAATTTTTCATGCTAATGGACTAAAGTACCTCTTGAGTCTTTCTTATCATCAGTGTCTCTGGGTTAAATTATATCTGTTGAGGTAAAATTATCCACATAATGTCATTACCTAGGTCTCCTGTGTATAGGAATAATGGAAAGTGCTTCCATACTTGGTAAATGCATTATGTTCTGAAAGAATATTAACTTTTTTCTTACATAAGTTCTTAATGGGAACATTTCTACAACACTAAAATAATTGTTCAGATGGTTCTCTGCTCATAATTGCAACAAATTTTATAAAATTGCAGATTTTGGAAGACATTACTGTATATTGCATTTTCCTTTGTTAATAAACTAGACATTGTGGGTTAGTTTAAATATTTATCAAGTTTATATATACACTGTATCTACTTAAGGATCAGTAGGGCATGGTGATAAATCTATCACTGAATTGAATATCTCACTCACTCCACGAAACACTACTTTTATTATAATTTAACATAAATTAGTCCTATACATTCTATCCTGTAAAACACCATACTTGCTATAATGTAAATTAGTCATATCATTTTAATCATTTTAGTCTGTGCTTTGCTAACCCTTTTCTGTGGATCCATCATCATGAACCTTCAAATATAACATCTCACAGATTCCAGACATGAAAATGTAGAAGAGTAAGAAAAGAAGTACAGCCTGTACTCTAACTACTTGGAGTATGTAAGTATGAGAACAAGTGAAAGGGTAGCAGAAGTCTTAATTTTAGCCTTGGGATCAACCTGTTTTCTCCAACATATTTAGAAAAGACTATATATATATTTTTTTTTTAAGTTAACATTGCACTTCCTCATCACACCATTCTGGTGTTTATTTCTCTCACAGGTTGTAACTTTAGGAAAGTGGAAATGTTAACTGATTACTGGAATTAGCACCACTCAGACCCCAAAACCATCCTCCTCTTTATACGCAATATATGTAAATAATATAGGACAATATCTATGTCATTTAAAAAATAATAACACAGAAATGTATTTAGTAAACACCTCAAGTTACATATTATCCTAGTCCATTTTGTGTTGCTTTAATAAAATACCCAAGGCTGGGTAATATATATGGTAAAGAGGTTTGCTTGGCTCACGATGCATCCTGTCAGTGCCCTGGTGATGGCCCAGCTGGGCCCCAACATGATGGAAAAGCAGCACAGGAAATGCCTGGGTGTAAAAGCAAGGCGTGCATTGGGTGGCCAAGCTTTATGATAACTCACTGGAAGAGAACTAATTTGCCCCATGAGACCAGTATTAATCCCCATGAGTCAATTAATTCCAATGATCTGCTAATCTTCTACTAGTTCCCCTTGTAAAGGTTCCAACTCCTCCACACACTACCACCATGCAGAAAACCAGTCTGCCAGCACACAAACTTCTTGGGGTCATATTCAAATCATGTTCAAGCTGTCCTACATTTAAGTCTGAAAGAAAATGGTAATGTCTATGTATACCATAGGTAGAAACATTTTATTAGTCAATTCATTGGAATACCTCATACCTGGACTACATTAGAAAATTCTGCTTTTTAATTAATAACAAATGATATCTATTTATGATAAGTAATGTGATATTTTGTATATGTACACATGGCAGAATAACCAAATCCAGATAATTAATATATCCATTTCTTCAAATGCTTATCACTTTTGTGCAAAGAGCATTCAAAATCTGCTTTCAGCAATTTTCAAGTGTGCAAACATTGTTATTAATCATAATCATCATGCTGCACAAAGAAATTTTAAATAAATCTTAAATTGATGAATGCAAGTAAGTGGCATAGTTTCTTAAAATGACTTACCACTGGGGAAATGGAAATATAAAATGCACCATGTTATATGATAGATTTCTCCAAGACAATAAAAAAAAATATGATCTATGTCAACATGGATGCAACCCCAAAGTATAATACGTGGAAAAAGAATATGACAAGATACATTAAAATGTGCTATAACGTGGATACATTTTTAAATCATACCAAAAACATTTTATACCAATCATGAATGTTATATCTGTGTAGAGTAATAAAAATAAACTGAGAGGATAAATGTTAAATTTATGATCAATTTTCCTTAATGGTAAAAGGAATAGAGATGAGGGCTTAAGGACCCTTTGGAATTATCTCTAAAGTCATATTTATTTTAGTAATTTGAAATAAATTAGCTAATATTTAAAACACTAAAAATTCATATGCAGGGCATGTGCATCAAGAAAGACTGCTTAGATTTCAATTTCTCTCTTTCAACTATTTTGAAGTATATGATGCGTGCCTGTTAGCTACGGTCACCCCGCTGTGCCATGCAGCACCCACACCTGCTGTCGAACCGTAGCTCTGCACCTCTTGATACACCTCTCTCCTTTTGTTCTTTCCCCTGCTCTCCTCACCTTCTTTTACTCAAGCGCCCTGGCATCTCATCTTTATGATAGGAGCCCTTCTTTGAGTATTTATAAATCAAAAGAAATAAGATGCTTGATAAGCTACACAGATAAAGACTGCTCTTAGTCTGTATGCCTTCTGATTACACAGTGACTAATCAGCAAAAGTCTACAGTGTACAGATTATTTTTATTAGACTTATTTCTACCATCCTCTTCATGCTTTTAAAAGAATTTGTCATGGATGGGAGACATAGCTCAGCAGCACAGCAACTGCCTGGCAAAACACAAGGTCCTGAGTTCAATTCCTGGTACAAAAAAAAAAAAAGAATTTGTTGAAACTGTATGAAAGGAGGATCTTTACCACTAATGTTCTACAAGTCAAGATTATATGTATATGTGTATATATATATATATAAAATCATATATACCACTAATATAATAATTATTCTACTAATACACTACTAACACACATATAATATAATACTAACTATACTACTAATTGCAGTTCATCAAAAAGAACAGTTTGTGCTTTCATTATTCAATTGCTGACCATTTTTTTCATGCCTGTATCTTGTAATCTGACCAACTACTTTGAAGATAACAATATGCACTATATTAACCAGTGTTAATCTCCTATTGTGTTGGAAATAATGAACTCGATGAGCCCCTCTCCAGAGGAGATTTGAGATTAACCCATGATGTTACATCATTATAGCCTTGGTTTGCAGATGTGAAGGGCAGAGGTCATATTCACTCTGAAAATGTGATCACCAGACTACACTCGCAGCTGGGGTTTCATCTTCCAAACTTCTGTCTCAAAAGCAGATTCAAGAGGATCACAGCTGCTACAGTTGAGGGAAACGCTCCTCTGTAAATAACTCACACCATGGTTCTCTGCACACTCCTCTCCCCTCTTAAATATCTGTTTTACACTTCCCCTCTCATTAGAGGCCATCTTCCTTTCCATAGCCAATACTAGCCCCTGAGCCTACACTAACCTATGACTCCCAAACTATGTTATCCAGTCTGCTGACATCTTCATAATAAATCTCGACTGTCTGGGCTGCACAACTGTAGAATGTTACAAGATTCTCAATCACTTGCCAAACCTTAGGCAAATTCTATTCTGTACTCTTATATATTTTACTGTACTATTTTATAATCTGTAAATTAGTTGCATTTTTAAACAGGTAGGAAAATTCTCTCTTCACCAAATCATTTTGGTAAAACATTACACTCATTTTTGTAAAACACTGCACTCATTTATGATTCTTAAATTGTGATTGACTGATAAACAAAAACCACAGTAAAGCTGAATCAGCCGGATTAGCTCCAACTTTCCCTAAGTGCCCTGATTATCACCCTATTCATTTGTATTCTAGTTTAGGATGTCTAGCCCTAGCGCTGTGGTCTATCTCTGTTATCTCCAGTTTATCTCATATGTCTCATACAGCTTTATATGTAGAGATTCTAAATATATATCTTCTAATAAAACAATCACTTTTAACTCAGTTTGAATATTTAAATAAGATGGAAAGTGACATCTATCTATATCCAACATTTTTATAGAATCTACTGTGTATATTATATTAAAACACAACACTCTTCTTTTATACTGAAACCATCTGGTTACTGTCAATGGAAGGACAAGAGTTTCTGTAACCACAAGTTTGCTCAGCCACGTATCTTTTTTCCTTGCACAAGAAAAATTCAGACCAAGTGAGAATTAGATCTCTGCGCTTAGCTGTCCCAAGAAGCATGACCCATGTATGGGAAGAGTATCAGATAGTACATGCAGGGGCAGCCTGAGAATCCTGGTGATGCTTAGGTGATGTGAGCTTCTGAAAAGTGTGTAGAGGTTCCCAGAACAAGTATTTTCCTGTGTCACAGTGCCACGGAGGCCATTCTTATGACTCAAATCTTCTAGAAATTCTATTACATATGGAATCCTATTACATGAGGCATTCCTAGGAGATCATTACCTTAAACCGTAAGTCTTTGTTTACCTCTGTGGCAGATGCAGACAAGCACCATCTAGAAAAGATTTGCTGCCCAGCAGTGAGGAATGACTATCTCCACCCATTAGCACCTTCCCAGTCTGTTTCAGCATTTGAGACAAGCTCATGCTGTGTGATGTGGTGGTGCCTACTCAGTAAGGTGGTGGTAGCCACGGACAATGATGAAAAGCTGAGACAGGACCATGGGAGACTGACGCTTAAAATTGTTGGCTCAGGTAAGACAGAGTGATTACCCACAAGGCTGCTCTCACTGCCAGGAACAGGATGAAAACCCAGTCTAGCACTTATTGGCCCACAAAATGCCAGGAACTTTACAAATGTGTTTTTGTCCTATGACTGTATTGTGAAATACATTTTGTGGACAAAATCTGCATTTTGTAAGCCAAAATTTCCAGAGATGTGTGTTCCTACCTATGTATGTGCTATATGTGATACCACAAAGTTATCTAACGTGAGATATAAAAGAAAAGCGTACAGAGATAATTCAACAGTTGAACTAGAATTTGATGGGTATCATAACATATGGAGAAAGGTGTCACCTATCTGGACTGAAAACTCACTGCAGCCTTCCATGAGAAACTAACACCTGAGCTCACTCTTGAAATGGAAAGGTTCACTTCAGCTGGGATTTGCCAGGTAATGCAGCTGAGGAGTTATGCACTAATGAGAAAAAAACATACAGTTTAAGTCCCAGGTCCCCTAAAAAAAGGTCAAGACAAGGATTCGAACTTTACTTTAGTTTCAAAAATTACACTTATTGTATGTCTACCAAAATTTAGATTGAAAAATGTTAATAGAGGAATATAAAATACTTTTTCACCCTTCACAAATGTGTCTAGCCCTGACCTCCTCTGCTTTGATTTTCCAGTGCATGGTTCTCTTCTCCTGCTGTTCCCTTCAGAACAAAATGCAGTGCAAACTAGCTAACAGCAATAGCATGGTTTGGGAAGGAATTTTCTGACTCCTGAGGCTCCCTTGGTAGAAACTGCAAGCACACACACTTCCCAATTTTGCAAATCACTGATAAAGAAGATTTCTGGAATGTTATACCCACTCTCAGCTATGCCTCTGCTCACATTAAATATTTTTATTCACATTAAATACTGACCTCCTCACAATTAAGACAACAAAGGAATGTTTTGACTGAGTGTTCTTTAAATACAATATTATTGTCCTTGAGCTTTCAACAATTATTACTTTTGTTGTTTTAAAATGCTAATTTTAAACAATTGTTTAAATCTTGTAGAATAAAAAATGTTTTGCCTCATCAGAATAATGAAAATAGCTTTTTATGATTCACTGTTTAGCTAATGCAAATTACCTCCTCAAGACTCAAACCAATTGTTGCAGAGAGAAAGCCAAACAAATTTTATTAGGGAATGACAAGCAATGAGAATGTAAAATTAAGGAACTTACAATAAAGTAACTCAGTGCAATCACTTATTTCAGCAGTTGATGGATTCTTTTAGCAGTCATTTTGGCCCTGGTTTCCAGGTGGAGCATAATTAATCATGACTCCTGCAAGGCACTAATTCATCATTAACCAAGTAAATAAATATTTTTATATCTTTAATTTCAGTACCTAAATCAACCAGAAAGAAATTAGTCTATTAAGTAAGGGATGAGAAATTGCTTCTTTAAAATTAAAAGCTGATAATGACCAGGAAAGGATTCAGATAAAAAGTCAACAATGTAGCCCAGGAGTGGGCACTGAGAGCAGGAAACCAAGATCACAACCCTGATTGAGGTTCTGGTAGAAGTTGGCCAGAGCTCCGAGTCACCATGAAGCCTGACTCAAGCCTTTGAGTAGAGGCCTAGATGAAGTAGGAGTCGTGGAATGTGAGCCTGATACATGGGCTGTGATGTGATATAACCTCATGGGAAATGGGAGAAATGAAAGGACCTCCCAGCACAACGCTTTGCCCAGGGATGAGGACTTGTTGGCTGAATCAGACTTTGAGAGGATCAGCCATGCTGCCCCTAGCCAGGTGTTACATGATATACAGCATTTTCTTAGGACAGAGGTTCTCAGACTTGCGCATGGGTCAGAATGAATCGGTCTGATGGATGAAAATGTGTGTTTTAGCCCAACTTCAGGGGCTCTCATTCAATACAATGGGAATACAACACGAATCTACTGCTTTAAAACTTTAAAACCAGGCAATTTCTATGCAGATTCCTGATGAGAAATCATGCACTGGAAGGTAGTTATGAAACAAGATGAATAAGTTATCATCTGGGTAGCAGGATGAACCATAACAAGTATGGCTCACCAGCACAAACAGAAAGACAGAAGTTGGCCATTGTCGTTTTCTTGCTCTGGATATACTGTGAGTATATTTCAAGGGCCTCATTATGTTGCCACCAACTTGAGAGACTAATAAGAAACAGCTTAAACTTTATTTTTAAGTCAAAAAGTTTTAATTCACATTTGCATAAAAAATGAGTGTATAAGATGCAACTATATTACAGTGGAAAGGGTAATATTATATTATTATATTATATATTACTGAATGATAAAGGCAAAAAATGAATTCAAAGCCCAGTTCTTTTCTGGATGAATTTGTGATTCTGACATTTTACTAATAGCTCAGCATCTCAGGTTCCTTAACTAAAAACTTGGAATAACGCTGATACGTGTGGATGATGATCACCATGAGAATAAGATAAAGAGCATGCGTGAGACCTGAGCATGCTCCCGGCACATAGAGAAAACTCCCTGTAATGTTTTGGTTGGATGAGTAAATGAACAAACACACATTTGGATGAGTAAGAAGCTTTTTTTATTTTAAAAACAAAACAACAAAAAAGGAATAAACATGATGATATAGAATTTCAAAACAAAATAATATGAAAATAACCCTAGATAATATATTGGATAATATATGAGATTCAGGCATAAAAAATGATCAAACAATGAAAGCACAAACTGTTCTTTTTGGTGAACTAACAGAGATTAGTAGTATAGTTATCTATCTTGTATATATGTATATATTATATATATATATATATATATATGCATAAGCTTTTATGAAATTAAATGAATGCTGAAAATATTGACAAACATGCAGTCTTCAAATCAGTGGCAAACATGAAGACCCCTTTAATCGTTTTTAATTGCTAACTTAGTTCCCTTTTCCAACATGGTTTTTCCAGCTACAATCAAAACTGTGATCACTATTTCTATCCTGTTTTACTTTGATTTTCTACATATCCTTGGTGTAAATCATTCAAAATACCATTTAAAACCACAGACCAATGGAGCCTAGCAGCTTTTGGATTCAGTGCTGCTGAACCATACAAGAAAACTAATTCATTCATTTGGCTTTCATTTTGTATATCCTTCCCATCATCTTCAGTCCTTTTATTAATTTCTAGAGCATGGTCTTGTGAGTAGCTCCACAGAAGTTCATAATTACATGGTGCTGTCTTCCATGTTAACTCTTCAAATGGCTTCATTTATAGGCACAGCTGTCTCATCTTGACTTTACTGGGAGCCAGGCAGAACTGGCATTTCCCCTCTCACAGCCCATTTATTTTCAGACACGTGTTGCAGCATACATTAAGTTCACTTTCTGCGGAGTTGTTATTGAGGTGTAGAACCATGCACTGTTGGATGGCATCATGCCCTCCAAATGGGACAAAGATAAATTATGCTGACAAAAGGACAGGCAAAGGAAAAGGTAAATTTTCCAATCTGTGACATCCGTCTCATGCTGTGGGTATTTCCAAGCTTTCCCCGGGAAAAGAAGAAGCTGCATGAGTTAAAGATGGATGGCACTTTCCTATTTATAAATAATTTCACACATATCATTTGATATTCTGCACTGTGACAGAGGTATTATAATAGTCCTGACTTTAGAGATGAGGAAATGGAAGCATAACGGGTTTATGTAAATCACTCAAAGTCGCACAGTTGGCAAACTGCATAGCAGGAGCAGGAAATCACTTTTGTCAAACACCAAATCCTAGATTCCTTCTGAAATGACGATATTTCTTCACATGTAGATATGACTCTACAGTTCTGAAAGTTCTTTAAAAAGGGGGAAAAGGGTGCACCCAAAGCAAACGCAGTTTTTCAGAATGCATAGCTTGATTCAAATAAACTCCCCTCATCATATTCGACTTCAAGTTATTCCATAGTTATAACTTCACTTTGTTTATTGTCAGGCAATAAATTAACCACAGGAAATTCACTTTCTCAGATATGCAGTATTATCGCCTTTCTCCATTTCAGCCACAGGTATCTAACAAAGCAAACTGTACTGAGAGGTCATCAGCTGATTTAAATATTCCTCACCCTTGCTCAGTTGAATTCCCCAGGACCTGAATTTGCTAAGCTTCATTAGGTTGCAGCAATTGTTTTCACAGAGGAATTGTTGCACGCAATTGAGACTTTACTTAGTAGATAATAGCATTTGTCTAAATCAATTTTGAATAATTTTCAGTTCAAAGTGGTCTGCAGATAAAATATTCTTCAGACATAATATTCTCCCCTCAGAAAAGGCTAAAATCGATTCAATTTTATCTTGCGTGTCATACAAATAACATGCATGTGCCAAAATAGAATGTGCTCACATGAAGGATTATGTGCTCTGAATTCACATGCAAATGTCTGAGGTTCCTGCTTACCTGGTTTTACTGTGGTCCAGCAAGGTTCTCCTACAAATTCACTGCAGACTTCTGAATCCCTTAGCTAGGAAACCCTTATAAAACATTTCATTAAACACCTTACATGCATTTTGCAGGCTCAGTAAATTGCTAAACATACCAAATAGAATGAGCTCAAGCAAGAGACCAAACATTTTGAAAGCTCCAAACACCAAGAAAGGAAGAAGCATCTCCTCCTACACCTATGTCAGAAAGAATGATCTTGGCCTTTGCCTTCTGATATCTCTTCCCCACCCTCTGCTGCCCCTGACTTACTCATGCACAAAAGAAGAATGACTAATATTTAGATTGTGAGTGCACTATATTAAGTCTCTGGAAATTTATTGATTTTTCATTAACACATAATTGAACATAGGGGAATATGGTGTGATAACTTGATATATGTGTCTCATGTAATGATCAAATCAAGGTAATTAGCACCGCCATCACCTCAAGCATTTGTCACTTCTTCATGATGGGAACATTCAAACTTTAGCCATTTTTGAAATATATAGTAAGTTGCTGTAAAACAGTCTTATCAAGATTAAAATGTCCTTGAAAACCCATGAAAGCTACACTCTTTTTCTCCTATTTCCTGGTATAATTTCCCAGGATATTATAATAGCACACAAAAGAAAAGGTCTGATACAGCAGAACTCATTTGTATTCTCCTCTTTCCCTCCTTTCCCTTCCCTTCTCTTCTCTTCTCTTCTCTTCTCTTTTCTTCTCTTCCTTTTTCTCTTCTCTTCTACTGAGCATGAAATTTAATGGCACTGGACCCAAGGGGAGGAGTCCTTTCTATGGTTTAATAAATAAACCTGTATTGAAATAGATTAACAAATGGATGTTTCACTTTAAATAGAATGGTGCTTTTTGTTGCTTTATTTTGTTTTGTTTTGTTTAGTAATTCTTGAATTTAATTCCTTCAACAAACATTCATCAGGTAGAAATCCAGTAGGAGAAATCTATGCCTCTTCATTCTTCTTTTCTTTCTTTGGGTACCAAGGTCTACTCATTCTTGACATTCCAGTTAATGCCTTCAAAATGCACATCAAACTACTAATCTTCAATTTAATTAACATACTTAACTAGATTAAATCAATCAGTCACTGAACCAATTGCTAATGGTAAAATCCCAAAATAAAAGAACCTCAATGGATCCTGGTAGATCATAGGGATTCAGTATTGAAAGGCAATTCACCTGTATCCAGGAAACAGCCTTTGAATTTCAGTATTTCCACATCTGCTTTAGTAAATTAAACCCACTATGTGGCTATTACCTCTGCCATCTCTTCTCCAATGGTCTTGTTTTTTATCAAAATGAGCTTGCAGAATATTTCAGATATATATGTGTGTGTGTGTGTGTGTATGTTCAGCACATATATGTATGTATATGTTATCCTCAACAAGATATCATGAAGACATGAAGACAAAGTCTTTGGCATGTTGCATATTTTGGGAGGAAACTTATTCTTCTAGGGAGCAGGAATAAAAGGCAAAGGAAGGAAAGCAAGAAACAAGGCAAGTTCAGCACAAGAATGCTGAACTTAGCAAGTTGGTGCTTGGTGTTTGATCTTCTGAAACTCTCTGGGGATTCTGAAACACGTGTCTGAACTATATTCCTGGGTGAAGAAAATGGAAAGCATTTATAAACTGGTTTTCATCTTCCCTTGAGCACGAATGTACCCTGGAATGTTATCTCCTCTAACACGTACATTGCACACTTATGAGAGCTGAACACATTTCCAAGTACACGTGATATTAGGTATCAGAGAAACCTTAGCAGCAACTTAGCTTTACACAATGGAGACAGAAGTGAAAACTTTGTCTGATGAGATTTGTGCACAGCTAGTTACATACCAAGTCATCACAGAAGTATAGGGAATAAAATAGGGTATTATATCAGGTAAAGTCCTCCACTGACACTACACAGTTCCTGGCATGGTTTCCTTTAAACCCAAAATCACAGAGTACCCTTCATGCCACTGCAAGCCACACTATCTACAAGGACCTAATATAAAGGATTAATGGGCCAGTCTCTCTTCCTATTGTAGACCTGAGGCCATAACTAATATCTATTATCAGTCTCCTACATCATTCATTTTCAGTTTTTCCTGGCTGACATTTTGGCAGATTTCCACAGCTTTTCTGGTTAGATAATCTAGCTTTTCATCCTTTAGAAATTTAGTGCTTATTTGTCTTGTCATGATTAGGCTGAAGTTGCTCCTTTGCTTATCCACAATTGTCACTGATACTGGAACCACAAGAAGTCACCCCAATGGATTCCCAAATTCCAGAGCTATTTCTGCCTTATTTCATTATGTAGCAGCAGGCTGCCCCTCAGAGATACCCACCCTCATTCCCTCCGCCATATAGCACCTCCTCTCTTTGCCTGTTTGTTCTCTGAGGTAAAGATCCAGGAATACCTAGGGGTAGTACATTTTCATTCTTTGGAACCCTTACTGGTGTCCACATAGATAGATGTGTTACCCTCGTGAGAAGCAGAATTTTATCCTAGAGACAAATCCTCTCCCTAAGTGGATTACTGGTGGAGATGGTGAAAAGGTCAATCTTACCTCCACTCTTTGTTTTTCAGACTTTCATTTTTCTGTCATGGACCAAAAAGCATCAGACATGATATTGGCCATATTCTTCTGAAAGCAAGACCTAAGATAGAAATTCATATAACATGCCCAGAACTCTTACAAACCACAGAGCATGCCAGATTCTGTATGCATCAAGTGATTCACTCCCTTCCCCAAAATTCTTTTTGTATATTGTTATATTTTCTTATCCTTATGAACTTGATTGTTCTTGATGCTTCATATAAATATCATACAACATCTGTCTTCCTTTATTTAGATTCTTTTACACATACCATTGCAAGTTGTATGAAAGAAAAAGAACTAAAAGGCATCCAAACTGGAAAGGATGAATTAAATTTATCTCTGTTCACAGATGACATTTGGGGTTTTCTACTTAGAAAACCCCAAAGATGCCACTAAGAAAAAACTGTAACATGGCAATAGTTGTATAACAGAGTGACTATGCTTAATGAATCATACACTAAAAATTGGCTAAAACTGTAAATTTTACAATATCTACATACATAATTATATAAAATTTTAATGATGTGTATTCATTTTCATCACATGTGCACTGAAACCTACCACCTTACCTTAAGCTACAATTTTAAAAGAAATGTTGATATTCTTGGCTGTTAGAAATTGAGAAAAATGCCACATTAACAGTCATAAACTAAAGCCAGAAGTCCTGAGACCAGAGCAGCTCAGTTTGAGGCTATCAACTGATAAACCCAGTCACAAATGCAGGAAGAGAAAAGATGGCTTTAATCCAGGAAGTCAGGAAAAACATCTTGGAGGTGTCACACAGTGAGGTCCCTGAGAGCAGCGAAACAGTGGAGGTGATTATTCTAGGCTTCCTAACTGCAGGAGCGAAGGTGTTTGACTTCTGCCTCAGGAATATTAAAATCTCCTTTATTCAGTTCAACCTGGGACCTGGTCTAAATAACTGCTTTGGTGATTTGTATGATTATGATCACTGATGAGCTGAGCAGAAGCAGAGGCCCTGAATGTTTGACTCTCAGGAAGAAAGGGGTTCCCAGCAAAAGCCAGGGTCTCATTCAACACCCACGGATGCTCCTCTGGAAGTATTGTCCCCTAATCCTCAAACTCATCAAATTAACTAAAAAACTTAGAATTTCCAAGTCCATCTGGCTATTGTAACAAAACTAGCTATAAGTCTTATATTAGCTTTTAAGATTTTCAGTCTTTAAAATTAAAGATATTTTTACACATTCTACTTATAATTAAAGTACATCTGTATCAAAATATTAAGTAACATGTATCTCACATAGCCATTTACCAATGGTACAAACTCCTTGTATTTTTCTCTAGTGCTCTGTGTTTTCAGAATTTTTAAAATCTGTATTTTAGCATCTTTCTGACCTCAGCACAAATACAAGGAGAATCCAAAGCCTTTTGAAATATTTGCACACTAGTTTTCCAGGCATACTCATAGCGTCTCTGCCAGGAGCCTTGTCTGGAGACCTTTATGCCTCCCACTTACACTTCATTCTTTCACAGTATAGAGACGAAGAAACCGTGTTACCTCATCAGATTTCTCCCATGCACCTGAGTTAGAAGGCATGGTCTGAAAGTCATTCTCTCCGCTACCTGCAGAGTAATACGGTGAGTCGCAGCCAGCCCTGTGACTTTGTCAGCTCTTTAGTAAATTACATTCAAGGATAAAGAGGACGACATCGCCTTGCTGATAAACCAGGCTCTTTACTCTCCTTTTTCTACACTATAGTATTAAAACCACAGAGCATGCCAGTATATACCTTAGATATCAGATATATAATGACAACACACGAATCCAAAAAACGAGCTGCAAAGAATATCATGTTTCCTAACAGAAAATGGAAAGTGTTTCAGAACAGGGGACATGGGTGTTAGACTCTATAATTTTTTAGCAGCACGTTGATTTTGAACATCTGAACTAAATTGTAATTCTGCTAGTTCCAAGTGCGTTTCAGCCTTCTGTCTTGCCCTGAAACACAAGTAGTGGATTAACCTTAGGAAATTTTGGAATAGAGGAAGGGATATTTGCATTTACTCTAGTTTTTAAGTCTGTATACAATTCTGTATATACAAAGTGCTGTGATCGTGACATTATTAACTCTTTGCAGTATAGGGAAGGCATACAGCAGCGACTAAGAGGCACTGGAGAACTTTATTCAAGGTCAACCTCTGAGAAAGCGAAACCTGAATCCATACACATGGCCCTTCATTGAATATTGATATAAAATTACCATTAGATTTTTTTTAAGTCTTTCAAAGCAAAACTTTTAAGTTTTCCCTCTGAGATGTAAATACACTTCTCCGATGAAAAAATACAAAAAACTTGACTTTTCCCTAAAAATAAATTTGACATATATAATATGTATTAATAATATGTTTATAAAAACTTCCTTGAACCTTTCTTATTAAATGCTACAGAATATTTTCCAGTTTCTTTATTTCCTACTGTCTATTTTTATTCAGTAAACATCAAAATAGAAGACCTGTCAAATCTACATAAAAGATTTTTAACGAGGCTAATTCTGAACCGTTCACTAACATGTTGTCCTGGGCATTTTTCTTTCCTGTAAATTTTTCACATTGCAGTCTTTTTAGAATGTTAGCATAGGCTCTTTTAAAAGATTTCAGCCATATATTTTCAAACCAACGAAACAGTAAAAACGCAAAGAAAATGTGATGGAGTAGAGACGATAAACCCAGAGGTTTACAAGGATGGAGTCCTTCTGCCACCTTGTGGCTGTTCTGTGTTAGAGCCAGAGCTGCTTTAAAACATTCGGGGAATTTTTTTGTTTTTTAAGAATTGTTGTACTATATCTATTAAACATATGTGTGTATGTTTGAAAAGGCATAATAGACAGTGGTTTCTAAGTATGATTGCTGAATACAGTCGTCCAAAACACACTCAGGGGACCCATGTCTAGCCCTTCAGTCCTGCATGAGTGTGGGGAAAGGCTCAGGGTGTTTCCGCGGTGGTTGACAAGGATGCACACTTGGATAGCGACGCATCTAGCTGACTCCAGCCTGGAGATGACAAAGCCTCCACGTTTTTCATAAAGTATCAGTGTCTTCTTCTGGGCTTGCAGCTAAAGCACAGTTGTGCCTCTCGTGGCCCACATAGAATCATCCCCCCATCTTTATTGAATGTGATTGCTTGGTTTGCCTTTTTCTCTTCCTGAGATATCTTGGCTCATTTTTGGTTTGATGACAACTTCTTTCTTGATTTTTTCTTCATCTGGAATTTCATTCAGATTTAGACTTTCTCTCCTTATTTCTCCTGAAAATCGTCAAAAGCTAAGATATCTCCCCACTGTAGCCAAGTTGGTTTCCCTCCTCCAATGAAACACCGGTTCCCCTTATAACCGGGCACAGCTAGTGTTTCTGAGGGGATGCGATCCTCTGACACTCACATGGCACCTTCCTCACCTCTGTGAAGTCTTTATTCAATTATTCTTTTCCTCACTGAACACCATATTTATAAATGCAACTTCTTTCCAACAAACTTCTTATGCTCATCTTGTTTTTTTTTCCACAGCACTGATAGCCTACATAATTTTAACATATTTTAATGTTGGCTGGCTTTTTTACATAAGATACAAAAGCCGTGAGCATAGGGACTTTTGCTTTCTTTGCTACTGCGTGCTCACAAAGACAAACTGTTGCCGGCATATTGTAGGCATTCAAAAAATATTTGTCCAGTGATAAAATGACAGAATGAGAATTGTTGGCCCATTGTATCAGTAAATAAAAACAGGAGACTACATTTAACCTCACAAATATTAAGCTACACTAAATACCCTAAAATACCATATTTTCTACTAAAGTAGTGAATTTATATGATGTTTTGATATAATTCCTAAACTAGGTGAAGATGTAGCAAATTACATAAGCATATGTTTTGTTAAATTGAGCTATTTTTAAGTTAATTTACATAGTCATAAATGTTTCATAATCTTTAACACAAGAGTCCCCCTTTTGAAAATATACTGCAACAAAAAACAAATACATAGATTCCAAGTAGTCCTTTATTGCAGTATTTATTAATAATAGCAAATAACAGAAGCAAGCTAAATATTTAATAATAAATTACATGAATTATAGTCAATGAACTACTTTACAGCTATTGTAATTGTAAGGACTTGTTCAAATCTGAAAATCATTTGTGGAAAATGCTGTATTGCAATTTAAAATAAATTATTACATATTATACCTATGTGGAAAAAAATCTATACAGAATGTGCAAAACTTTTAATTACTGCGTTAGGTAGTAAACTAAATCTTGTTTTTCCATTGTCCAAAAGTTCCAGTCTACGGCATTAATTTTTACAGGTCTTTAATATTCCAGGGGAAAAATAACTGTTTTGTTCCTAAGTACTTATGCTGTTATATCTCATGCAAATTTATTCCAAGTTTGAAAAAGTGATTATTTCTTGCTCTTATTATATTCATCAAGAAAAATTTGTATCTCTGTGGAAATACCTTTAGAATTGTTAGTTAAATTTACAGACTTTAGATTTACTTGCATGAAGTGAGCAATCCAATAAATTCAGAACAAATTTAACATTATTCAAAAATTAGATTCTCTCTTGATTTTCAAATTTGTCTTTTCTATCTAATGTATACATTGATTCATTAATAATCTCTTGCATAGCTGTGAGCATATGCCTCATCCTCTCACATTTTTGGTAAATGTTTGTAATTGTTCCTCTTTTATACTTACTAGTGCTCTTCATTTTGTTGCACATTATCCAGGAACTCATGGGGGCCAATGGTTTAGACAAAAGAATTCACAGCTTGGAGTACTCTCCTTCCAACACTGGGCCCCTGGCTAATTGAATGGATAGGCTTCACAATAGCTTGTGATTCCTGTCTCCTTGCTTGATCTATCCTTTCCTTCTGGCTCTCAATCCAGTTTAGCTTCCATCTGGTGTGACCTGATTCATTGTTGAAGTTGTTTTCCTTCCAGGTGTCTTGCTGAGCAAACTTTTCAGACCTGTGGATTTTGGACACTCACATTAAAATTTTACCCTGTTGGCATTTCCTTCAGTTTGGACTTGGGCTGTGACCTAGTCCCACTTTTCTGGTCATGTGAGGGGGTCTCCCATTGGCATGACCGTGACACAGCCTAAGAATTAACTTGAAGAGTCATAAGGTACCAACATTAACACCTTGCTCTGAAATAAACCAGCCATTTATTGATTCTCTTCCTTGTAAAACATGACAAATGAAAAGAGAAAAAGAAAATCCCTCTCTTCCTCTGGTGCCCTGACACCCACGTCCCTCCAAGCAGGACCATCACACTCCTTAGTCTGCTGTCAGGCTGGCCTGCCCCTGGGCTTACTCTGGAGAGAGAAATGTGAGAGAAAGTGTATACTGCACCTTCAGCTTTCAGAGCCATTGTATGATTCTTCCACTGTTTATTCCCTCTGCCTAAAAACTAAGTTTCCCACAAAGCAGAAGCAGATCAAGTGTTCTGCAGTAAAATCCAAAAAGAAAACAATTTTTTTAAACTTAGTTGTTGTACAAGACTACAGCTTTGAGCATGAGTTGTCACTATAACAATTCATCCAGTATGGGTTGATACAACTTAACTCTCTCCTAATATTTTAGAGATTACATAATATAGTGGATTCTATGACTTTGAGAGAATTGCCTAACATTACTTTGCCCCACTTATAATATTGCAGCAATGCATCCTGTAAGAGGTGACCATGACACACAAATGGGTGAAAACATATGCAAGCTATCTATTTTATAACATATGCATAATAAATGTTACAGACTCATGGATCAGGGGGTAGAGAGAACAAAGCCACACCAACAAGCAACCCCAGTCTGGGAACCAGAGCCACACACAGGCCACTGCTGGACCAGAACAGGCAGACCCCAGCACTTTCTGGGGCACAGGTAGACAAACAAGAAGTACCAACACCCTCCCCCACTCACCACTGTAAGCAACAGGCTTATCCAGAAAAACACAGGCCATGGTGATAGCTATGGAGGTGAAATACAGTTGGATGCCTGTGGTGCTTTGGTGTTTCACTAACACCATGGTCTATGGCCATAGGTTCTGAGGCTGGTATGCAGTGTAACATCTAGGGGGGAATCTTCTGAGGGTTGCAGCCATTGTTGATTCCCTATGGTCTTGTTTTGGAGTCATATATCATTTCCATTATTTTGTTGGGTTGGGTTTTATTCTCTTTTGTTTTGCTTGATTATGTCAAATCTGATGGCAGGAGCAGCTATCTCAAAGATAGCAAGATATATTTTGGTAGCAATTTTGGGTTTACTGTTGGCTTGTTTTGAAGTCCTTTACTGCATTCATTGCTTTGTTTTTATTGTTTCTTTTCTATTCTATTCTGTTTGATTTTTACTATGTCTGAGGTTATCTGCAGCTATTTTGAAGACATCAACCCGGCATTGTAACTATTGTTGATTTCATAATGTTTTGAAGTCCTGTATTTTTTACACTGGTTTGTTTTGATTGGTTTGATTTTGTTTTATCCTCTTTAAAATACAATTTTTTAAAAAATGTTAGATACTATGTAGTAATAGTAGTAGTAGTAGCAGCAGCAGCAGTAGTAGTAATAGCAGTGGCAGTAGTAGTAGTAGTTGGAGTAATCTCCAGCAGACATAAATGATAGCCTAATTTTGTGTATTTATAGTATCTAGCAGAGTCTATCTCTTTCAATTCACCATCCAGGTCAATTTTCCAAATGTCTTTAATTAACCAGCAGTTTTTCTTTTGTTAGGTCCTCCTTTTATTCCCTTTCATTGGTTGCCTTTTACCATCATTTTTCATCTTTTCTTTTCAGATAGAAACAGTATATGACAAAAAAAATATATGACAAAATGTAATCGTGCTTCAAATACCTTCAAAGCATTAATACCCTGAACAGACTTCACGGATTTCAATTTGTTCTTTGCCCTAAAACCAACTCCAAATAAATCACTCTAAGTATCAAAATTTCTGCTCAAAGCACATTCTAGGATGCAATATGTTCTTGTAAACACTCAGAAGTACCTGAAATGGTCACAAGTTATTGTGTGTTGCCCTCCAGGAAAACTCTTTCAAAACCATACCTTCCTATTGTCATGTTCTCCGAGTTGGAAATAATGCTCTTTTCCTCCCTACATGAGACAATTATATGAAAGACAACATTTGCTTCTTAGAGATCCTATAATTGTTCATGCTTAATTCCTTCTGTCTTTCTATTTTATTTGCACACATATTTGTAGTCATCTAAGATTTCTCACTGCAATGCTTTCTCCTGGCTTTTCTAAACAAAAACCTTGCATGTTTAATTAGCAAAATCTCACATTGAAAAACACCTCATTCTTCATTGCAAGAAAATAAAATAGAAAGTTTCTTTACAAGCAAAAATGTCTACATTCTGTTCAGTTTTATAGGTATCTGAATGTTTCCTTGTGGCTATTCTTATTCCATGATTGTCTAACTGACCACCTGGACATTAACTTCTCCCTTTATTTTATTGACAAAATTATCATCTTAGAATTTAAAATTGATCATTTCATTTCACAGAATAAAAACCGCCATTCGCTTTCCAGTCACATTAAAAGAAATGCCAGGCTACTGAGCGTGGTCCTGTTCACGAGCCCATCTTTTTTTTCTTATTATCATTGTGCGTTATGCAGTACATGCAGTTTACAGTCGTCTTGGGGAGTGGGCACAGGCACAGTCTTCTTCCCTCCCTCTTTCCTCTCTCCTCCTCTAGATCCCCTTCCCCCGTTTTCATTCTTTTTGCTATGATTAATCTTAGCACATGTTTTTGACATATGAAGTTATGTTCACTGAGGTTATTAGGTTCCTGTATGTAGAATATCTTTAATTTACTTATGTCCCCTTGCATCTTTCCAAAAGCTCTTTCTTGCTTGCATTCCTAAAATATCAGCTTCACCTGCTTCTCTGATTTCACTTTTTAGCCCCTTCTGGACACCTCTTTCTAGATCTCTAAGTGTAGACCTGCCCCATAATTATGTCTTCAGGCTCTGTGACCTCACGCCGAAGACCTCAACCACTCCCAGGTTACCTCCGATAGATATCCACAAAAACTAGCTAGAGAAGGCCCAGTCAGGAGAAATATATGTGTGCTGCAAATGTGAGCCACATGCCTAATTTTAATTTTTCTAATAACCACATTTAAAAAGAAGCAATTTAACAATGTTTTATTTAATCTACTATATTCAAAATATTATGTCAACAGGAATTAATATTATAAAAAGGACATATTTTACATTCTTTTGGGTTTTTTTTTTCCTTCGAGTAGGTCTTTAAAAATAACATGTACTTTAAGAACACACATAATACATGCCAGATAGGATCAGCCACTTTTCTTTAAAGTTCTCAATGCTCATATGTGACCAGTGATTACCCTATTAAACAATATAGATCTATGCCTGGTATACTTTCTCAGAATGTACCTTCCTAATCAACTTATCATCTCATGAATTCTCTACTTGTGCTTCAGACTGACCAGTCTCAAACAAAACAAATTTCCCCCTGTATTCCCTTGTAGTTTACATAGTCAGCTCTTCTTCCTGACTTCTGGAGCAGGCAGTAGTCCCAAGAATAGCTCTTTACTTAGGTTCTGTAACTGTTCTAATCTCAAAAGAGCAAAAGGAACCTTTCAGATCACCATGTCTAATCCCTAGGATTTTCCTCTCTACAAACATGTTCTTAACTTTTGGCTATACCATCTGAGAGTCTCCTAAGAGTAGAAGAAATATGTTTACATGGTCTTTTCTAAGAGACTAACCTTAGCTTTAAACAAACTCTTTTCCTTAAACAAAGATTTAAATACCATGACCGGGATCAGCTCTGCTTCTTCTCTCTCCCATAATGGTCATATCCAAGGAATTTCCAAATCTGGTCTATTGCAAGACTGCTTTTCCCTTCCCATTGCCACTGAATTGGGTCACACCTATCTCTTGCTGAGTGCTGTAGTTTAAGAAATAAAGAGATTGACAGGAATCCCTGAGGTCATTGTGTCACTAGAACATAGTTCTGGCTTGATCACAAGATGAGGCAGCCTGAGAATCAAATAGCATCAAAACCAACTCATTGGGAAATGAGCTGTCACATTAGCTGTGACAAAGCTGTAACACTAGGCACCTCTGACTCTTAAAATAAGTCAGGTCTGAGACACTGCTGTGAGTCTCGATTTGAAGATCTCAGTGCTCTGGGAAGAGGCTGGCTGTGGTCCTCTTAAAGGCTCTTTAGCACATCCCTGCCAAGATATCTAGAGCAGACCTGCTACTGGTCTGGTCTCCCTCAGATCTGCTTGCATCCACGGGAGGAGATTTGTTCTCATTTGCACAAGATCTTTCCTTGTATCCTCAGCTTAGATTGGGGATGCACTTAAGGATGCAGCCTATAGGTCTGAGTGAGGATTATTTCCTGCCAAGGCCTAACAATTCCTTCTTGGCTATCTAGTAACAAATTTCTGGACATTAGACATTAGAGCCATAGTTGACCACCCTTTTGCTAGACTTCACACCTCCTTGCATTCTGCATGTCTCTGTATAATTATACAACCTCTTAAAAGAGTCTATGGCACTCTTCTCCTTAATTCCTCTTGTTAGTGTCCCGTAGACAACAAGTAACCCAAAACATCCTAGCGTTAAATTCAAGCACCCCATAGGATCTACTTTCAAAACTTCCTTTGGGTTCAATCTTCCATATAACTCACACTACAGAAGAATATCAGAGCTCTTAATACCTATGTAGTCATTTGTTCAAAAGAACAACCTCAAAACTGCATAAAATTAATAGCATTAGGTAAGAGTCACTTCATCCTGAAACACAGTCTCCTATGGGCTGAAGCACGCATATTAATTACAGCTCAGAGACTGATCGTGAATTATTGAAACTTCCTAAACTGCCAGAACTTCTCAGGCCATCGGTGTCCCGGCTCAGGTGAATAAGCTCATTGATAACAACATTTATTAGAGCTTCTTCTCTCTCTACTCCAACCTGTGTGGGCAGGTCATGGGTTCCCACTGCTTAGGCCAGACTCTGAAACTGAAGATTGCTCCAGATTTCTACAAACACCATTGTGGCTCCGATGCAAATTCCTGTATTAACAATCTTCCATCCTCTCATTTCTATAGAAGTCTAAGCTGCGTGAAAAATTTCAGTGTTTCAAAAGGCAGAAGATAGCAAGAACAGCTGCTGTGTGCCCCTCAGACCAGGGCTGGTATCTCCAAGATCAAACCCTTCAGCAGGTTTCTGCAAAATCTTGCTTGTTTTACCTCAGCCCTGTAACTGAAAGCTTTAGATTTATTTCTCCTTCACACTGCTCACTAATCACCTTACAAATTGCTGTCACATCATTAAAGTCCTTATCTCTACTCACTGGTAAAGCCAGAACCAAACCTGAAAGAATATTGAGGACATTGAGCTACCTGTGTAATTCATCAAAATGACTGCCCAGAAAAAAAGAAGCTCATTGCTTGGAGAAATAAAGCTTCAGAGTTCAAATGTCATGAGAAAGAAAATATTTAAAGCTGCCAGGATTTACCCACACTCTCCTTGACCTGTAAGCCTCTATACCTTGACTTTGGCTCCCACCATTACTAGAACTTCCAGGCTCACTCATAACAATGACTCTGAGGAATCAACCTAGTGAGAATCCCTCACCCTGTATATCACCCTCCGCTGTCCCACATATGACGTCTTATCACCCTTGCCTGCCTTCAGCAAGAACTCTATCAAGTTAATGCGACCAATGTCCTCCCTTCCCCTGATGTTTCCTCTCAAAAATATTCCATACTTTGACTCTCACTCTTCTCTTTTCTTGCTTATTCCTGCAGTACTCAGAATTGAGCCCAGTTCTACACTAAGGTCTCCTTTCCCTTCTAGCCAGAGTTCCTGAATAAAACATGCTTCTCTTGCTTCAGTGTCTATGTCAATATTTTTCTTTAACAGTGTCAATTAACAATCCCCAGTGCATCTTGCTCAGTGTTAAGGGTTCAAGGAGCTCATGTGCAGCCCTGAGAAATATTGGGAAGTCATTGATTTCTGCACAAAAATCTCTTGTAAATTAGGAAATGGTATTTACTTTACAAATCATATGCTGTCATATGACAAGGGCATGTTTATTTGAAAACAAATTTATTTAAAACAAAATAAAGGAGGAAAGGGAGAAGAAAGGGGTGGAAGGACAAAGAAAGGGAGAGAATAGAGGAAGAAAAGAAGGTGAGGAAAGAGAGACAGAGACAGAAGGGAAATAAGGAGAGGGGAAGAGAGAAGGGAGAGATAGAACAAGGAAAGAAGGTAAAAAGGAAAGAAACCAGAGAAGAAAAGAGAAACAAAAGAAGAAAGAAGAAAAGCAAGATAGGAAAAGAGAAAAATCACATCTCAAGCCATATGTTAATAGTAAATTCAACATTTCATTAATCATGTAAAAAACTATATCAATTAGTCACCACTTCTGACTTTTCCCTGTGTACTTAAAATACTAAACAATTTTATTCCCATTAATCATGGTCAGAGAAAAGCTACTAAAATCATTCTTTTTACAAGTTTTTATTACTAAATGCAGTTATCTGGAAAGTTAAATAAACACTCTCCAGCTAAAGGATAATAATTTGAAATTTATTACATTTGTGACTCTGCCAAAACACAATGAGATTTTTGGTACCTCACTATATCCCCGGTGCACTCAATAATGGGCTTAGCATTTTCGCTGGATTCTGGATTCAGACTCTGTACTCCAAAGGGATACTAAAGTTTTCAATATGTTTAATAACAAATAATATAAACACGAGTCGTTCATTTGGGTTTTTTGTTTGCTTGTTTGTTTTGTACCTGGGATCAAACTCATGACCTCGCACTTAACAAGCAGGTGTTTATGCCACTGTGCTAAATCCCCGCCCTGGTTTCTTAACAACCACAAAAAATGCATCTAGTATGTGACTTACCCCTAGTAGTTATTCAATATCCTTCATTAGTTAATAAACAAAAATATTATTGTTTTAGAATATTTTTCATAAATGTGGTAAAAGTTTAATAGAAAAAATAAAACCAGTGAGGAGTATAAAAAAGACTAACACAAACTGTCATTACTGTATGTAAGCCTAAATATATTTTTCAAGAAATCTGTATTTGTAGAAATTTAGAGAGAAAAATCAAAATGAAATATAAGTTTTCCAGGTGTTCTGGCACATACCTCATCTTAAGTCAAGGATCACCTATATAAACATTAGTGATGTATATTTTTCTTGCTTGTTATGACTTGAGGTATAAAATGTCCTCAATATTCTCATGTATTCAAGGGTAGGGCTTTTGGGAGGTGATTTTTGGGGTGATGTTCATCAGTGGGTTAATCAGTGGGTCACTTGAGGTCTGACCTGGAAGTGTGTGTTCTTGTCCCCTGATTTCTTTCTCTGCTTTCTGGCTGGCATACACAAGTGACTTTTCTCTTCCAGGCACATCCACCAGTATGCTCCTGCTTTGAAGACAGCTAATCATGGACTGAACTGTCTAAAACCATAAGCCAAAATAAACCCCTCCTTTAAATTGTGTGTCAGGTATTTTCTCCCAACAATGTAAAAGTTACTAGTAAACTACATCTATTTAATTTTCTTCATTTATAACATGTTCAACAATAAATATGCTTAATGCTTATGACAGTTATAAATACATAGTAAAATATAAAATAAAAGAGATGGGGCAGGTATTGTGGGACAGAGGATGTAGGATGAAGAGATTTTGATTAAAAATAAATAAATAAAAATTGCCAGTGTTTTACTTTGTTTAAGGAAATCATATATAATTTTGTTTTCTGTTTAGTCTTCCAACTTTACTATATTGAAAAGTGATTATTTTTAAATGTGATATATTATCTTGCTGTAGTTTGAGCTCAAGTACAATCACAGATGATACCAATTTATTCCAGTACCAGGGATCAAACTCATGACCTCATGCTTGCCAGGCAGGCACTTACACTGCTGAGCTAAATCCCTGGCACCAAATGATTATTTTTAACTTGGAAAAATTTAAATTCTCCAAGTCATTCTAATTTCAAAAATAATATTTAAATCATAAACTGACAAATCTTGGTGGAGAAGCTAACCTTAGGTAGCTGAAACACATATTTGTCCAAGCCAAGGGAAGCAATTAAACTGTTGGCATGGGTTCAGACCTTTCTGAGATTTGACATGCAGTAGAATCCACTGAACATTTCCAAGAGGGAGAGTAAATAGCAATATCTTGGGTGGGGAATAGGGCTACAAGATAATAGCCAGTATTTCAGGAAGTCAGAGAATTTTTTAAAACAAAAATCCCTTAATCTTGAAGGTACCCTTTTGAAAGAGACGTCAGTTTGTCTTTCCTGCATGCAGGGGACTTTCCAAGAGCATTGTGTGTGAAAATCACAGTGAGTGACATCTGGTCAAGAGTCTAACAACCCCCAACCCATGAGTCATTCTTGAGTTCATCACACCATCAGACGCTCCAGTCACATCTTCATCTCCCACCATCAAAAGTTCTACCATCGCCAGTGTGGAACTAGAGGCTGCCGGATTGCTTTCTCAGGGGACGTCTTTTAGCCACCTCACCAAGCAGGGTGTGAGCCATTTGACTGCAGGCACGGCCTGTGCTGTGGCATCCTACTTCACAGTCTTGGATGGTTAAGAGGGTCACAGATTTTGTCAACAATAACTCAGCATTACTGGGAAAGTTTTCCAGGCCTCATCTCATCTCTCAATTCCAGGAACCTAGTTAGATCACTGCTGTAAAACCAAAAGAAAAGTTATAAATGTTGTAGAAAGTACAACTCGGATGCCATCTCAAATCTCAAAAATACTCTAAGTTGCCAGTCAATGCAATCACTCAGTTATATTTTATCTTGTTCAAATCAAGTAGGTCACTTAAAAAGATAATCTGAATAGAGATGCATTCTACGTTATAACACATAGGATAAAGATTAAACAGGTTCTTTTTAGAATGTTAGAAACACAGAAATATATATATATATATGCACTCTAAAATAAATATCTAAATATATATTTCTTAAAATTATGTCTAAAAATCTCCTATGAAAAGATCTTCCAGTTTGTGCTGTCATTCATACATGAAATTGCTGATTCAGTGTGCAATGTAAACTTTTAATAATCTCACTTAGAGTAAGTGTTCTGTTAAAAGTGTTTTCCTCTATTTTTCAATTTAAGAAGTTAATCATCTTATAACTTTATTCTAAAAAGCATTTTAATATAATACCTGATTTTATGGAATTAATTTTTTATTTAACCCAAATTCAATCTTATCTAATTTCAAGAATTATCTGCCTGCAATTTAATCCTTGAATTAAAATGCAACTAGGAATAAGTCTCTAGAAGGCTGTATCATGGAATACTATTTAAGAGGGAAATCTAGCAGTCACATCCTAGTGACCATGTTCTACAGATCTGCACTTAAATAGAGTATAAGATTTCTAACAATTGAAATGAAAGACTCATTAACGAAGCTGTAGAATGGACTGCGACAACCTGAACTACTTAGCAAAACCCTGTCTCAAAAAAAAAAAACAAGTGGAAATAAATAGTAGAATGGTGCTTCCCAGGAGCTGGGCCAAAAATAAAATAGGAAGCTGTTCATCAAAGGGTACGACATCTCAGTTAGACAGAATGAATAATTTCAAGAAATCTATCACACAACATTCACTATAGTTAATGACAATGTATTGCATAATTGCATATAACAAAGAGGGTAGACTTCGCATGAGTTCCCATAACAAAAAGATAAGCATATGAGATAATCTCTATGTTTACTATGATAATTTAGCCACTTCACAAGATATACATATTTAAGTCATTATTTTGTTTACCAGAAGTATGTACAATTTTTGTCAACTAAAAAAAATAAAGAATGCACAGATTAATATAAGTCTCATTTAAAGCACTATTCAATAGAAACCACAATGATTTTACCCAATCTTGACGTTTTGCTACATTCTAAGCATAAATGATTTCAAGTCCCAGAGTCAGAGACCCTTATCTTGAGGTAAAAATGTACATGGAGATCTTGGATTTTACAGAGCAGCAGACTGAGTCTGCAGGTAAACTACTGTACAGAGAGCTGGAGAGAATAAGAAAGCTGCGCCAGGGATTAGCCTTAATGGGACCATCTGACTAAATCTGTCTGCATGTGATGTGATCATAAAAGAAAGAAAGTGATTTGCAACTAGAATCAAGATGCATGAAGTTCACTTTCTGTTCACATTTCTGTGTATATTAAATATATTTATAGCTACCTTTTTCCTACAAAAGGCTAAGAGGCTTCTTTTTTTTATGAACCTGCTTTAAAATATATAAAAATTTAAGGCAGCTTTCTTGGTATGGGAGTTGCTTTATCACAGCTGAATAAAGATGATAATTCCAGGGAAAATTCTGCACATAAGCAGGTATGAAATTTTGATTCCAGCTATCTGTAAAGTAAAATAAATTCTCTCTTCTGTAATAGTCTTCCCAGTTGTTGGGAAATTTTAAATAATATTATCCTTTCCTTCAACTGGATTTATGCCTGAAAACTGAATTATTAGTTAAAAAGACTAAGTGGATTCAAAATCAAAACTTTTAACAGTGTTTAACATTTTGAGAAGTGCCTGAAATAAATACAACTGCAAGAATTTATAGATTTCTCCAAAGGTGGATTAGCAATCTCCATAAAATAAGTTTGAAGGACAAATTTTGATTTATTACGTAATTTTTTTCATTTAGTTCAGTGTTAAGCTAGTTTAAAGTTATGTGATGATTAATCTTTTTATTTAATGGAAAAAATAAAACAAAATTTCATAAAACAGTAGTGGGAGAATAATAATAGTTAATACACTGTGTACAGTTATCTTCAAAATAGTTTATGAGTATGAGATATGGGCATTAAAAAATGCTCCAAATAATATTTGTACAAACATTTCTTTACAATGAACTAAGAGAAATTAGTAATATAATCAACTTATATTTTTTTCCTTTCCCTTCCTTTCCTTCCTGTTTCTCCCATTCTAGTTTCTCTTTCCTTTTGAACAATTTCTTCACATTTCACAATATTTAATGTACATATTGATCCTTATTGGCTCTTTTAATTTCTCACACCAGGGAAACAGTATGAAGTTTCCACATATGAGTCTGATTTATTTCACTTATGATTATAGTCTCAAGTTGCATTCATTTACCTAAAATGTCTCAAGTTTATCCTTCTTTATGACTTAGTAATACTCTGTGGTATTTAAAAAAAACCACATCTCTTTTATCCATCCTTCAGTTGATGGGCATTTGAGTTGTTTTCCAGACTTAGCCACCTTACAAATTATGCTATTATAAACATGGGTAAACATACATTGTTGTAGTATGATGTTTTTAATTCTCCTGGAAATTTACCCAGTAGGAGAGTAGCTGGATCAAATGAAACCTAGATTTTGAGAGATCTCCACATTAGTTTCCACAATGATCACTAGTCTAAACTCCAACCAACTGTAGAAATGGTTTCCTTTTTCCCCACAGCCCAGCCAGTATTTGCTACTGGTTGATTTCTTACTGATAGCTATTCTTTCTGGAATGAAACAAAATCTCAATGTTTTAATTCACATCTCAAGGATGGCCAATGATGCTGATTAATCTTATGTATTAATTTTTCTGAGCCATGAGGTACCTACATATTTAGTCAAACATTATTCTAGATGTGTATAGGAGAATGGTTTTTGATAAAAATTTAAACTAGGGATGTCCCCAGCATGATTGTGTTGCCTCAGACTGCCGCCGTGGGCCCATCCCTCAGCCTGGAACACCTGGGATGCTCCTGGCATGACTGAGCCACCTCAGACCAATGCTGTGGGCCTGCCCCTCAGCCCAGCATGCCTGGGATGCCCCGGGCCTCCACTGCAGACCTGATATTTGACCCGGCATGTCTGGGATGCCAGATGGCCACTGCAGGCCTGCCCCTTTGGGAACTCCCCCACCTCCTGGACCTAGTACTGCAGTTGATCTTTAGATCCAACCCCTTCTCCCAGGACCTTGGACTACAGCAGATTACAAGGCTGGCTTGATGGGAAACTCAGAAATCCCTCACTCAAACAGAAGACCTCAGCAGGCACTGTCAGTATGGTGAGTTTGCCCCTAAAATAGAGGTCTGCAGTAGGTAAATAATAACAGAAGTGAAACTCTCTCCAACTGTAAGATTTTGGCAAGCCTGGCAAGAGAGTGGGTAATGCCCTCCCCCCACATAGAGAACATTAGACAGGTTGAGGAGTGCACCCATTAGGCCTCCCCCAACTTGGAGAAAATTAAAAGAGCTTATGAGACATCCAGTGACACAGTAGAGGCTTAGCTGACACAAACACTATAGACAGGGAAATCTGGTGAACTGCAACAACCTGAAGACATAGCAACAGCAGAAACTAACAGTTGACCTACATCAATACTTCTATAAATACTTCAACAAATCTATACCCAGACATATAATAATTAAGATCCCAGACATACAGCATAAAAACAGAATACTAAAAGCTGTTAGAGAAAAGATACAACTCACCTATCAAGGAAAGCCTATTAGAATCACAGCAGACTTTTCAGAACAAACCTTCAGGATGAGCTTAGAGTGAACTATTTCAAGCCCTAAAAGAAAACAACTTTCAGCCTAAACTGATGTACCCAGCAAAGCTGTCTTTCAAATTTAATGAAGAAACAAGATACTTTCATGAAAACGAACAACTGAAGAAATTCATGTCCACCAAACCCACTCTAGAAAGAGTACTGAAAGACATATTAGACAGAGGTAAAAATGACCACAATCTTTAGAATGACAACAGAAAGAAACCACCAGGCTGGACAAGAAATTAAACAAGGGAGAAAAGCAGGAAATCAACAATAGGAACACAACATGGTAAAGTCAAGCCAGTACATTTCAGTGATATCCATAAATGTAAATGGGCTCAATTCACCTATCAAAAGAACAGGTTGACAGAATGGATCAAGAAACAGAATCCCACAATATACTGCATACAAGAAACCCATCTGACTCAAAAATAAACTCATAGATTAAAAGTCAAAGGATGGAAAATAGTATTCCATGCAACAGGAACTCAGAAAAAAGAAGGGGTAGCTATTCTGTTTGCAGACAAAGTGAACTTCAAACGTAAAATGATTAAAAGAGATAAAGAAGGCCATTATATACTTGCAAGTGGAAAACTTCAAGAGGAAGAACTAACAATTATAAATATATATGCACCAAATACAGGAGTACCCAACTGTATAAGACAAATACTAATGGACATGAAAAACCAAATACACAAGAACACAATCATAAAAGGAGACCTTAACACCCCACTGTCACAAGGATATGGATCAACTAGACAAAAAGTGAGCAAAGAAATAACAGAACTCAATAATACCTGTGAGCAAATGGACTTAATGGATGTTTACAGAGTGTTCCACCAATCACATCAGAATTTACATTCTTCTCAGCTGCACATCGGACATTCTCCAAAATAGACCATCTACTAACTCACAAAGCATTCTTAACTAAATGCAAAGGGAGTAAAATTATCCCATGCATAACATCTGATCATAGCACACTAAAATTGGAAATCAATGGCAAAAAAACTGCAAAATATGCATAAATACATGGAAATTAAATAACAGCCTTCTGAATAACCAGTGGGCTACAGATTAAATTTAAAAAGAAATAAAACAATATCTACAATACAATGAAAATGCTGATACAACATACCATATGAGATGCAATGAAAGAAGTTCTAAAAGGGAAATATATAACAATATATAGTCACATCAAGAAAACAGAACCAACACAAATAAATAACCTAACACTACATCTCAAGCTTCTAGAAAAGGAAGAGCAAGTCAAACCCAAAGCTCATAGAAGAGAGGAAATTGTAAAGATTAGAGCAGAACTTAATACAATTGAAACTAAAAAAACAATACAAAGAATTAATGAATCAAATATCTGGTTTTTTGAGAGAATAAACAAAATTGATAAACGCCTGGCCAAACTTATCAAGAAAAAACTCAAATCCATGCAATAAGGACTGAAAAGAGGGAAATTACTACAGATTCCATGGAAATTCAAAAGATCATGCAAATCTTTAAAAATCTCTACTTTGAAAATCTCAGGAAAGCACAGAGAAAATGGACAGATTTATAGAAATATATGAACTACTAAAGCTCAATCAAGAAGATATAACAATTTTGAATAACCCAATATCAGCTACTGAAGTCGAAAATGTGATCAAAAGCTTACAAACAAAGAAAAGCCCAGGTCCTGCTGGACTCACAGCTGAATTTTATAAGAAATTTAGAGAAGATTTAACACTAATACTCCTTACACTCTTAAATGAAATTGAAAGTGAAGCAGTCCTCCGTAGCTCATTCTTGGAGACAAGTATCACTCTGATACCAAAGTGAGAGAAAGACCCAACCAAGAAGGAGAACTATAGACCAGTCTCTCTAATGAACATTGATGCAAAGATTCTCAATAAAATATTGGCAAATAGAATGCAGCAAATCATCAAGAAGATTATACACCACAACCAAGTGTGATTGATTCCAGGAATGCAGGGATGGTTCAGCATATGAAAATCAATAAATATAATATACCACATCAACAGAGTCAAAAATAAAAATCACATGATCATCTCAATAGATGCAGAAAAAGCTTTTGATGAAGTCCAACACATGTTCATTATAAAAACCCTTCAGAAACTCAGAATAGATGGTATGTACCTCAATCTCATAAAGGCCATTTATGACAAACCAACAGCCAACATTATACTAAGTGGATGAAAACTGAAAGCCTTCACTCTAAAATCAGGAACAAGACAAGGATGTCCACTATCACCACCAGGTTATCCTGGTAACCTGCTGTGAGGTTCTGTACCAATTTCACTCTACTGCCTCAATTGGTTTTGTCCTGTCTTTTTCTGCTGTATTTTACTACCTTCAAAATAAATAAATAAATAAATAAATAAGAAAAATTTAAAAAGTAAATAGCAACAACAAAACAGATCAGTAAGGTACTGAGCAACCTGAAACATGATATAACTAAACAGATAATGGACTTAAAAAGCAAAGGAGGAAAAGAAAGTACTCTAAAGGATATAACTGCATGTATATTTAAGGGTGTAGGATTGATAATTATGTTGCTAAGTTTTTGTTGGATCAGAGAACAGAACCATTTGCAGCCTCACTGTTTGAATGCCCACTTTGTATGCTTCAATTTTGTAACTTGAACAACTATATCCAAGAAGACAATATGTAATGCATCAACTAGTGATTTCTTACTATTTATTTTTTTTAATTCTGTATTGTTTCTACCCTTTTTTCTATTTTGCTTTTTTCCACTCTATTTAAATAAAATTTTAAAAAATAATAAAAGCTGACAGAGTAATGGGATCCAAAAAGTGTAAGATATTTTAAAAGTGAAACGGAAAGAAAGTGCTCTAAAAGATACAATGGTATGTATAATGTGTAAGATAGATGACCATATTACTAAATTTCTGTTATATCATTGAACAGAAGGGTTTCCACTTTCAATGTTTGAGTGTCTAGCCACTTTTTATGCTTTGATTTTGTAACTTTAACAACTATTTTTAGGATGAAAATATGTAATGTATCAACTAGCGATTTTATGATGTTAATTTTTTTGAATTCTGTATTATTCTACTTTTTTCTATTTTTAATTTTCTTTTCTTTCTTTCTTTAAATAAAAAAACAAAAAAAATTTAAACTAATAGAATGGATAAAGCAGATTGCCCTCCCCAGAGCAGAACTTAAGAAAATTCTGACTCTTTCACCTAAGTAAATGGAGCTTCCCATGCCTGAATGCCTTAAAACAAGACATATGTTTTTCACTTTTTGAACTTGGAATGAAACATCATCTCTGTTGAGTCCTAAGCTTGCAAACTCCATATTTAGGAAATTCTCAGCCTCCATAACCGTGTTGGGCAATTCCTCCAGAGTGCTCTTAATAATACAAGCTGGGCCTCCCATGATCTTGAAGAATAGATATTGCATAAATGCTCAGGTTAACTGCCATGAAATCTAACTCAATGCCTTATCCCTTTCAGTACTTAAGTACTTGAGTGCATAGGTACAGGAATGCATAATAAATGAACACACACATACATAAATAAATATTAAAATTATAAAGCTGTTTCTAAGAATAAAAATATGTGACACTCCAGTCATCTATGTTGGAGAGTTTCTCAGAACCCAGTGCTTAGGTGACTAACTGCTTTTCTGAATGAAGAAAAGAAGGGCCAGATAACTCAGAAAAGTATCTAGAAAAAAGAGCAATTGGCTAAATCCTGTTGAAAACTGATCAGTACAAACTATATTCCAGATTGTCTCAGATAAGAGCAGCTAGTGTGTTCCTACAAAGAATAAGTCCCAAAAGCAACATTATTCATTCTATTATTCTAACCCTTGTTAGGAAATTCATATTCTCTCTACATCACAGAGACCAGAGGTGACATGCTATTGTCTTCAAGTAAGCTCCTCTCCTATGACAGATGCCCTGTCTCTTCAAATCTTAGACACTGACCCAAAAAATGAAAACCACATCTGCAGTGCTTACCATTTGCATCATGCTAGAAACATGGAGAAAATTATATCCATTGCTTGAAAACTTAAAAATCAAGTGAAATTCATGCCCTTTTACTATACACCCTTTTATTAGTCTGTGTTGGTTTACAATATTAGAATTGGTTTAAAATATTAGAAAGGGAGATTTCTACATACATTTGCCCTTTATCTGCATCCATAGATTCAAGCAACCAAAGATCAAAAATATTTTTTTAAAAAATTATATCATGTTGGGGCCCTGAGTAGAGGATACTGTATCCTGAGGGGCCAGACAAAGCCAGTGTTTGGTGAGTGAGATGAATCACTGCTGTGCTTCAGGACACACACACACACATGCAGAACAGAAATGAAGGGGAGGGGTTGCTTTTATACTTCAAAGGGATCAGGGCAATCTCCAGCAGGAGATTCTCTGGTCTCTTCACTGCAAAGTTCCAGAGTAGAATAAGGGAAAAGCCATCCAGTCACATAGGACTACCAGCAGTTGGGAAGCAGGCTGGGGGAATTCTGCAGAGAGATAGGAGCTGGGACCACTCAGACTCTGCTCAGGTTGCCAGAAGTTACTTTTCACTCTAAATAAAAAGGACTGAAAGCATCTCCCAGCCTGCGACCAGCAAAGCAGCCTTGACACAGAGGCACAAGCAGGCAAGCAGCCTTGTCCTATGGAAGGACAGGGCACCCATCCCCTGCTGAGATCAGCGGATAAGGCAAGCTAGTGGTGTGGAACAGAGGAAGCTGTGCCGGGCCCAGAAGAAGACAACTTCCCATGGATATGGGAGCAACCCCAGACATTTCCTACTAGAGGGCATCACAACAACTGAGATAGCACTGTAGAGACAAACATAGTAAGGAGGAGTGGACATCTAAAACACTGTAAGCTGAAGACCAGCTCCAGCCCAAGCATCCAGAGGACAAGATCAGCTCCTCAACCAGCACAACTTGACTGGGCTACACAGTGCATTTCTGGGATCCAACTTGGACACAACCACAGAACTTTGGATGCCAAAGAAATTTTAGTATTTTTATTTTTCTTTTATTGTTTCTCCTTTTGCAGGCTGAATAAGCTTGCTTTTCTGTTTTGTTTGTTTGTTTCATTTTTCTTGTTTCTTTTGACTAATTATGTTTCCTTAACTTTTTGTTTTGTTCCATTTGTCTTCTTTTTCTCTTAATTTTATTAGACTTTCATGTGAATGAACATTGTCTCCTTTTTCTGGTTCCTTCAATATTCTTTTGTCCTCTCTTTTACTCTTTCTCTTTTGCACTCTTCTCCAGCCTTCCAAAACTTGGGTGACCTTCTCTAGCCTTTCCACCTTGCTTCTACAGTGTTGCTTCTCATTCATTTTTCCATATTGTCTCCTATCTTTCTTAAACACCACCCAAACAAGATAAAATCAATCTACCAAGGGGAAACTCATTGCATTCAAGCTCCTGGTATTTGTTGGATTTTGTGATAAGACTGTAAAGCTTCCTCTTATGGTTAAAGGTACAAAATTAATAGTTACCACAGTTTGTCAGTTGCTAGTCTGTGCTTGGTGTTATTGTATTGCTAATCGTATTACTTTAGGCAAGATGTCATAAACATTATAATTGATTTTTCTCTCTCATATCTCAACATGACTTTCTGGGAAAATAGCCATCACCATAGTCCAATACCAAAGGAGTGGTAAGCCAAATAATTATTAACTTCTCTTCCTTAATAAATTGGGAAAGTATAGACATAAAGACCAATAACTGCTAACATCTAGAAGACATCTCTGAGGAATGGACATTTTCTAGGGAAGACTCATTACTAAGGATATAGTGATCTACCATAAGAAATCTTCAAGCACCAACACAGAACATAAAATAAAAATGGTAAATAGAAAGTAACAAGATGTAGAAGCAAAATGCAACTGCAGATTTCCAAGCCACCCAGGATAAGTCCAGAGCACAATGACATAGAATAAATTGGAAGCTGAACACTGGATGTTTTTGAAATGATAGTAGCAGAAATAAAAAAACAAACGGATGTAGCTATAGAAATTATAGCTACTCTCAGGTAGAAAAAGAAATGATGATCAAAATGAAAGATATGCCCAATGAATCTAGAGGGCATACAAACTAAAAATTAGATGAGCTTAGGTAAATGATGGAACCCATGAATGCCTGACACAGGTAAGAAATGGAAGCCATGAAACAAATTCAAACACATATCCAGGAGATTAAAAATTTCATTGAAAGTAGCCACAATAGATTCAATTAAGGCAAAGACAGGCTATCAGATCTGAAAGACAGGATTGCAGTTATTTACTATGAAAAGAATGACATCTTGAAAATAGCCAAGGGACCATGAAAACCTCAATCCAACAGCTGCAAAATAAAGCAAAGAAGAACAAAATAAGACTAAATAGGGTTAATGAGAAAGCCAGAGATAGCGCAATGTCATAAAGAACCTCTTCACAGAAATAATGGCAAAAAAAATTGCCACACATAGATAAAGAATTTGACATTCAGATAAGTGAGGTATGTAGAACTGCAAGTAGCCATGACCAAAATTAATCCACACCAAGATATGTAATAATCAAAATTCTACAAATTTGGCACAAGAAAAAATATTAAAAGGAACTAGAGAAAAGAAACAGATCATCTATTAAAGAAAATCCATTAGAATCACAGCAGACTTCTCAACACAAAACCTCAAGACAAGGAGGTCTTGAAATGAGGTATTTCAAGATCTAAAAGAAAACAACCTCCAACCCAGATTGATGCACTTTGCAAAACTATATTTCAAAATTAAACATAATAAAGAACAACTGAAAAAATTCATGACCCCAAAGTAGCTCTCCAAAATATCCCAAAAGATATTTCAGGAAAAGATAAGGAAGACCACAATTCCAAGTGTACCAATAGAAAAAAGCTAGCAGGGAAGCAGTTAAACATAGAGGAAAGACAGAGCACTAAAAACAGAAAAATAATATGAAAAGGATAAGCCAACACATATCAATATAGCCATCAATGTAAAGGAGTCTCAATTCACCAATAAAATGAAACAGACTGGCAGAATGGATCAATAAGCAAGATCCAACAATATGCTACATAGAAGAAACATATTTAACTCTAAAATAAATCCATATGCTAAAAGTCAAAGGATGTAAAACAACACTTTATACTACAAGAACCAAGAAAAAAGCAGAAGTAACTATTTTTTGCAGACAAGGTGAGCTTCAAACCAAGACTGATGAAAAGAAACAAACAAGGTCACTACACACTTGTTAAAGGAAAACTCCAAGAAGAAATAACAGTCATGAATATATATTCATCAAATACCTATGTACTCAACTACATGAACCAAACATTGGAAAAATCAAATAAACACTAACACAATTGTAATGGGGGACATTAATAACCCACTATCACAAATAGACTGATAAGTGAGACCAAAAAATCAACAAGGAAATATCACAACTAAACCAAACCTGTGAGCAAGTGGACTTACTAGATGTTTACCGAGTGTTCCACCACAAAACATCAAACACATATTCTTCTTGACTACTTATGAGAGAGTCTCTAAAATAGACAGCATATTAACCCAGATGACATCCTTAAGTAAATGCAAAATAATTGAAATTATCTCATGCATATTATCTGACCATAGCATAATTAAAACGGAAGTCAACAGCAAAAAAAAACCCCACAAAATCTATATAAACCCCACAAAATCTATATGAAATCTATATAAATCAAAAAATATCCTGCTGAACAACCAATGGGTCACAAATGCAATTAAAGAAGAAATTAAATAGTATCTACAACTAAATATTAATGCTGATAAAACATATTGGAATTTATAGGACACAATGAAAGCAGTCTTAGAAGGAAAATTTATAGTAGTTTTCTCACATCAGAAGACAAAATGAATTCAAATAAACAACTTAATGTTGAATCTCAAAGTTCTACAAACAAAAGAACAAATCAAACCCAAAGCTCACACAAGGGAGGAAATTATAAAGATAATGGCAAAAATTAATGTAATCAAGGTTAAGAAAACAATACAAAGTGAATCAACAAGGTGGTTCTTTGAAAGTATAAATAAAATTGATAAACCTTAGCCAACCTTATATAAAAGAGAGAAAGCACTCAAATTCATGCACTTAAGAATGAAAAGGGTAAAATCACAATGAATCCTATAGAAATCCATAAGATCATCAATACCTAGTTTGAAAATTGAAAATTATTGAAAATTATGGTACTCTGAAAAAGGAGATCAAAAAAGGTATCAGAAAATGGAAAGATATCCCCTTGCTCTTGAGTAGCAAGAACTAACATAGTGAAAGTGGCTCTAATTCCAAAATCATTATACAGATTTAATGCAATCTTAATAAAATGCCATTAGCATGCTTCACAGGACTAAACAAAATATTCCCAAAATTCATTTGGAACCAGAAGAGACCTAGAACAGCACTAGCAATATTAGTCAATAAAGACAAGGCAAGAACCACCAGAATCCCTGATTTGAAGTTATACAACAAAGCCACTGTGATTTAAGAAAAGAAACACAGCATCGCACTGGCAAGAAAACAGATATGAGTATCAGTGGAACAGATTAGAACATGCATAAACATCACTGAACACACTCAGCCACCTTATGGTTGACAAAGGGGCCAAACATTTTCACTGGAAGAAAGACAGACTGTTCAATAAAAGGTGCTGGAAAAACTGGCTTTCCACATTCCAAAGAATAAAACTAGACCAAATGTCTCTCATCATGCACTGAACTAAAATTGAAATTTATCAAAGATCTAAATATTGGCCAGGGATTTAGCTCAGTGGCATAAGTGACTGCCTGACATGTGCAAGGTTATGAGTTTGATCCTGATACCAAATATATATATATATATATATATATATATATATATATATATATATATATATGCAGAAAAAGTAAATATATTGAAAGAGAGAATAGGACTTAGGTGTAGGCAAAGATTTCCTGCATAAAACCTCAATCACATGGGAAATACTACAAAGAATCAACAATCTGGATTTTATTCTGTTAAAAGTCTTTTGCACTGTAAAAGAAATTACCAGTAAAGTAAAAAGACTACCCATGCAGTGGGGAAAAAAATTAGCCCACTATCTCTCAAAGGACTAATATCTAGACCATATAAAGAATTGAGAGTGGGCCAGGAGAAACACCTCTGTTTGCCTGCCATCCTCAAGACCCTTGCTTCTCACAGGCAGCCAGCATAGGCCCGGAGAAACAGCCAGACATGCCTGTATGCACCTGATGTCAAGAGATTCCTTATGGGACCACACAGGCAGGGAGAAAAACCAGCCCTGCCACCACATGTCCATGGTCATTGGGAGAGCCTCAGTGTAGCCATGCAAGTCTGGAGAAGCCTACCCTGTGCCCCACTGCCTCCCCAGGAAATCCAGGTGCCTGGCCCATTCCCCTACACCATGGAGTAGTAGTAAAAACAGCAAGTACTTGGAAACACACAACCAGCTCATCCAGAGGAACCCAGGAAAATGTCAAGATGAAGGAGCATAAAGCAATCTCAGAGGTCCAGCCCACAAAGTGTGGAAGACATAGACATGAAGTAAATTGGAAGATATAGACATGAAGTAAATTGGAATTCACACACCTGAAATCTCTGACAGGATAGCAACTTAAGTAAAGAAACAACTTCATGAGGCTGTAAAGGTAATCAGATCAGAAATAATAACTTAAGCAAAAGAAGAAATTGCAAACATAAAGAAGAATGGCCAAGAATATCTAAAGATGACAGAGATTTAAAAACAAATAGGAGTATAGGAAAATGATGGAAACCTTGAAGGAACACTATAGGAAAGAATTACAGTGCATGAAATAGATTCAAAGAGATATCCAGGAAATTAAAAACTCCATTTTAAGCTGGCAAAACTGATTGAAAGAAACTGAAGATAGGCTTTCAAACCTTGAAGACAGGTTTGCAGCTACTGATTGCAAATGGAAAAAAATCTCTTAAAAATAACAAGGAACAGGGAAATAACAATTCCATGGCTGCAGGATGATGCAAAGAAAAATTGTCTAATAGGTGTCAGTGAAAAAGCAGGGCTGAACACAAATACATAAAGTGCATTTACAAAAGTAATAGCAGAAAACTTCCCAAAATGGGAAAAGGACCTGACATCAGATAAGTGAGGAATATACAACTCCAAAGAGCCATAACCAAGGCATATAATAATCAAGATACCAGAAGTTTAGTACAAGGACAGAATATTAAAGGTGGTTAGAGAAAAGAAACAGGTCACCTATAAAAGAAAACCTACTGGAATTATGGAAGACTTCTCAGCACAACTTATCAAATTAAGAAGAGCTTGGAACGAATGAAGTGTTTCAAGTCATGAAAGAAAAAGACTTTCGGCCCAGATTGATGTACCCTGCAAAACTATCTTTCAAAATTAATAGAGAAATAAGGTACTATCATGATAAAGAACAACTGAAGGAATTCATGGCCAACAAACCAACCCCACAAAGAGTGATGAAGGATATGCCAGAGAAAGATAAAGATGACCATTGGTTCCAGGAATAGCAGCAGAGAGGGATCACCAAGCAGGCAAGGAAAATGAATGGAAAGGAAAGGCGGGGCAGGGCAATGGCAAGAGGACAGCATGGCAGAGACAAGCCAATGCATGCTAATTGTGACCATTAATATAGATGGCCTCAATTCACCAATAAAAAGAAATATAATGAGAGTGGATCAAAAAACAAAATTTGTCAATATGATGTATACAAGAAACACATTTAACTCAAAAGGAAATTAATAGATTGAAAGCCAAAGGGTAGAAAACAATGTTCCATCTGACAGGAAACCAGAAAAAAGCAAGAGTAGCTTGCCCATCAACTGCAGAATGAATAAGAAAGATACGGCATTTTATGCAATGGAAAGTTACTCAGCTACAAAGAAGGATAATCTTGAGGTTCTTGTAGGTAAATGGATGCAATTTGAGATCATGTGCCTGGGTAAAATGGCTCAGATAACATTATGTTGTCTCCCTAGCATAAAAAACTGAAGGGGTTACTGGGATCCAAAATTTACAGTACATATTGTGAAAGCGATGCAGAAGGAAACATCTAAAAATTGAAGGTGGTAGTCATTATTAATTTCCTATTCTCTTGTTTTGAACTCCTGTATTATTTTCATTGTTTTGTTTGGTTTGGTTTTATTCTGACTGGTTTTGTTTGATTTTATTATGTCTAATGGCATGGGCAGCTATTTTGAAGATAACAAGAGGAATTATGGTAGCCATTGTTGATTTCTTATTATCTTGTTCTGAAGTCCTGTATCACTTTCATTGTTCTGTTCTGATTGGCTTTATTCTGCTTTATTTTATTTGGTTTTATTCATTTTAAAATTCAAAAAATCATAAAAGAATTGAAAAACATCAGGACCCCCCTAAATTTAAAGATAATCCAGAAATGGACATCCGAGATGATTACATACTTCTCAGAGGAAGAACTACAAATAGCAAACAAAATATGAAAAAATGTTCACAAATTCAGACACCACTCATATTCCATCTTGCCACAGAAAGAATGGCTATCATCATGAAATCAATCAATAATAAAGGCTGTGAGGAAAAAAGAACCCTTCTCCATTGTTGCTGGGAGTGTAGACTACTGCAACCATTGCAGAAATCAGTGTGGAGATTCCTCAAAAAACTAGGATAAGAGGTCCCATTTTATCTAGCTATTACCCTACTGTTCCTAGAAGAATTAAAATCATCATACCACAGTGATATGTGTACCCATGTTTATAGTAACACAATATGTAATGGTAGATTTTGGAGCAACTCAAATGCCCATCAACCAAGGAATGGGTAAAATAGATGTTTTTTTGTTTGGTTGGTTTTTGTGCAGTGGAGTACTATCAGTCAAAAAGAAGGATAAACCTGAAACATTTCTAGGCAAATGGGTGTGCCTTGAAATCATACTTTTAAGTGAAGTAAACTGGACACATATGTATAAACACTGCATTGTTTCTTTTATGTGAGGTACTGAATCTGTAAATAAGGACCAAAGTGTATAAAAGGTTCTGTGAAATAGGAAGAAATGGCTCAAAAGAAAGGGGAACTAGGGAGCAGGGAGGGGAAAGGAAGGAAAGGAGGGAAAAGGAAAAAAAAAGTGTCCATACTCTTACGTGAAATAAATCAGATATGCACGTTTAAATATAGCAATGCTTCTCTAGTGTGAAAAACTGAAAGGGTAAATAAGAACTATATTATATAATAGATACTGGGAAATAGGATGAAAATATTCAAATGAGAAGGGGAACAAGAGATGGAGAAGAGGGAAAGGAATAAAGAGGAAAGAAAAAAGAGAATAGAATTAAGGAAATGTAAACAAAGCTTTTGTAAGTAAAGGGTACAAGGGGTTGAAGGAATGAGAGGTGATTATGAATAAAACAGAATCAAGATATATCACATATAGGTACAAACTGTCTCTGATAAATGTAAGCTATATATATATATATATATATATATATATATATATATATATATATGTATGTATCATACCAATAAAATTAGTACAAAATTTTTTAAAGAAAATAAAGTTTTGTGTAATTATGTTTGTTTCTTTTTGTATCCATCATTTTAGTTTTTGCCTTATTCTCCAAGTAACTACTTTGAAGGTAGCAGTACACAGTGTAATAACGTTTGTTATTCTCTCATTATTTAGTTATGAAGCTTTGTTTTATTTTTTTCATAAAATAAAAAATAATGAAAAACAAATAAATGAAATTGCATCTGTACTTAGAATGTGCAGACTTTTTCTCCTTCAATAATACAGCATAATAACTATTTGTGTAGCGGTGGATGTTATATGCAATGTAGGGATTATTCAAGGTACATGGGAGGATGCATGTAGGATAAATGCAAACGTTACACTATTTTATATATGGGACTTGAAAACCCACATACTTTGCATCCATGGGGCTTCTGGAACCAACGGGTTGTGGATACTCAAGGCTGACTTATAGGTGAAAAATGACCTTAAAAGGTTCTAAAAGTTATTAAGTGTTAAATAGGTCGGGTAATTTCGTATTTCTTTTCACAGCTAAAATATAAAATAATATTGTAAGAATGATATTACCTTCATAATAAAGTGATATTCAAGTAGATTTATCCACATTCACTTTGAATGAGTGCCAGGCACAAATTCACTCTGGCCTCTCTGACTCCTAAAATTTAAGCTATCTCATTCTTACAGAGATGTGTGATGTTGCCATTAAAGTTCTGTCCAAAAACTGTAGTGATTTTCATCACTGAAAATCCTACTGCAAGCATCCCAACACCTAACACCTACTGAGAGGCATTCTGGACTAAGCAGATTGGAATTTGGTGTCACGTGGAATTTTCCGGTGCTTCTCATGAAAATATCACATCTGAAATTCCTGCTCTGAGACACTTTGTGAATGATCCTAACTGCAGAACCAATATGAGGCACGTGAGAAGGCAAAATTCCTGAGGCCTCCCTCGCATACATCATGTGTGTGAGTCATGAGGAAAAGAGAAAAAAGGAAACCTTAAACTTCTGAAGTATTTGTCTACTTGAATTACTTCACTCTTGTTGCTAGGAGTCGGACCACTTTATGACTTACTGTTCTAGAAACAAAACCAGGCCTTTGCCTAAATCTTGGATGGCTCCAAGCATTGTGCACATGTGAGCATGTATGCGTGCACACACACACACACATCCCAACACATGCATGCATTGCTTAACGTTTTCATTATTTCATTGTCTAAATGTGAGATTTCCAACTTGAGGACAATTCAAGAACTTACTGGCTTCTGAGTCTTTCTTAGCAAAACACAGTGAAATGAACCACAGTTTCCTGCCCTGAGACTTAACCACATGATATTGGTACAATGCCTAGCCACAAAATGCCAGATGGCTCCATTATTCAAGAATAACATCACACACATTCTGAGTAAAGGTATTTTTAACAATATTGCTGCTGCTAACATGAGTGACAAGAAGTTCTGATAACTACTTCTCTGCTTTTTCAACTGGCACAGATCATACGTCTCTTGTAGAGCTCTTTCAGACTGGTTGTAACTAATCTTAACTCGGAATGCCACCATGCAGTGTTAAAGGTTTATGTCCAAAGTTTAAGATCAAGTATTTACTTAGACATTTAGAAAAGCAATACTGAGTATTTATGTATCAAGTCATCACCTTATCAGTCTCCAATTATACTGTGTTGCATCAGTGAAGACATTGATGCTGGAATATACTACAGGTTATCACTGGCAGATGTTATCTTAAGCTCAGTGTAAAGAAGATGCCTACTGGTGAAATCACCTGGGTAATAAAAGCAATCATAAAACCATATATCACTCTTTAAATTAGAGACTCTCATTCCAAATAGAACTTAGCTTGATGTGTCATTCATCACACATAACATAGATCAGGGATTTATTTCCATAAAAGCACTAACAGAGAGTGGAAGTCTACCAACCTGTTCATTTTTATATTAAGTACTATATAAGGAAAGATAGGTCTTGCATGCTTTCTTCAAAGCCGCCAGAAGTGATTTTATATGCCTGAGAAGTAACCAAGAAACCTTTGGCAAGAATCAGCATTGAATCTTCAGAACTCTTCTAAGGGAAGAGACTTTGGATGGAGATCCATTTCCTTTTTAAAAATTAGTCGCAAGAGCAATGCCATCTCAATATGCTGCATTGCAATTTCAGAATTATGATTTCCAGATAGTAACATTTGCCCAATTAATCTGAATTTTCATCAGTTTACCTAAAAGAACTTACACAGCCATTTTCCCGTGCAATGAAGAATGATGAGGCACATGAATAAAAATATGCTGAAGAACATTGCTGGACAATGACCAAACTCACATGATCAATCTAGGACCTTTATTCTTCTGTATGTTGTTTAGGAAATTATAAGATCATGCAGAGTATTGTCATTGCGACCAGATGTTGAAGTACAAGTAGGCTTTTGCCAAAATTTTCCACCTTCTCTTTTCCACCTTCTCAACTAACCCAGGCATTTAGTCCATTCTGAGTTATTTCCTGAGGATGTGGGTATAGTGGGGTGGAGAGAAAAAAACTCCTTTTAAGTCTCTGATTTATATGCTTTTAATATTAAGGGGCAAAAATGAATCTGGGGGAAATAAGACATACATAAGGAGGGATTTTCCCTGAAAAATACCATGTTAGGGGAGAGCAAAAGAAAGAAAAAATATACGATGGTGTAGAGAAAGAATTCTCTACTTTCCTGATTAGAATCTTGGTGATGGGGCAAAACGTGGTGTGGTTTAGGAGACAAAGATCAAATGTAATTATTTGCCCGTCTTCTTACATCATAAACCAAAGAAGTGATAAAGTCATTGTGTTAGACATCGGGGCAAATGGAGTCAAAGATATGTTCAGGGAAAATCTCTTCCTAGGAATAGAACAGAAGCAATAAAATAGTAGCCCAGTGCTCAAGCTAACTGTGGGAGTGGGAGAAGTTCTTTGGACCTGAAGCCTTAGGGAGATGAGAATAAGAGTCATCTCAGTAGTCTGGATCAGGGAGCACAGACAAAACGGCACTAGTGGTTACTCAGCAGTCACTCGTGGACAGAAGACTCGAGGACAAGGTGAGTTTACAACACCTTGCAATTCCATAAATTTCTCACAGCTTAAGGAAAAAAAGATTTTTAGCCTCTGATATCCTGGGGGAATGGAGGAATCAAAGAAAAATCTAGTTGATATACAGAAAACTAAAGTTCCATTTCTTACACACTTGGTTTAATTTGTACTGAAAGTTGTGCCTGTCAAAGAGATAATGTAATTAACATTTGCATTGTGACTTACAGTTTGTAAGTTAGCTTAAAAATAACTAATCTCTGAGATTTTCCTAGTAGTATATCATGAACACTGTGAAACTTTACTTCATGGCCCATAGGCTAATCTAATTTGTGTCTAATTCACACAGAAGAACATAGTCATATATATTCACATAAAGAATATAATCTTATATTCATAAAAAGAACACATTCTTATTCTTCATATATTTGAGCACCTGTGTTTCACTTCCCCTTTATTCCTTCTTCCCAGTTTTAATGAACAGCAACTATGTGCAAAGCATGACAGAATAGCAGTCTCTCAGCCCTAACTCCACGTTCAATTAAGTTTTTATATGAATTACCATTTACGGTGCATCGACCATATTACAAACTTTGCAAGACTCTTTTTTACAAAGGCAAAAAATTGGGTGCAGCTCAATGACCTTCTTTCTACAGAAAAATACCACAGGTATGGGAAGGATAAGATATTTATTCAAAGTTAACTTTCTTCAAAATAAGGGGAACATGCCTCAAAAGCTTTTCCATCTCTACACATCCAATTCAAATTGATCTCTGGGTAGTAATCTGGTGAATATCTTGTCCTTTCTGTTCAAGTCACCTCAAACATGCAACTTATACTTTTGCTCTGTTTTCTAGGCTGTTATCATAAGGTGACTTCCCTACTCATTACTTATATATGAAACTTACTTTTCAAATAAAATTGGAAATACTGAAGGGTGACAGAGGCACTATTTGGGCGAAACTCCTTTATCTTAGCACTTTTCCTGAAAGAGTTGTTTAAGCAGTGTTGTTTGTCAGTTATCTCTCCACTTTAAAAAAAAAAAAGTCTTATATATTATGTCCCTTCTGGCTACTTAGCCTTTTCCTTTTCTTCTCTCTATAGACAAGATTTTTAAAGTGTCTGCAAACTCCATATTCTCTAGCTCATCTGTTCACTAGCTGATTTCCTAGGCACTCTCCAGTCCTTTGCAATCTGGCATCTTCTTCCACTAAGCCAAAAGTAAAAACTGTTTTATTAAAACAATAGCATGTACCCGCTGGAAATAAGGCCTAACTGGAAAATAAACCCTATTCCACCTTTCCAGGGCATCTGAAATAGAAGGAAGACTCCCCCCAAAAATAAGCCCCAGGTAAGATGGTCAGACAGTCAGATGCATTTAGTACATCCATTGCAACACACAATTGCCATATTGAATTATAAAATAACAATATTACTATATTATTAAATACAAATAACCTTATTGACATTTAATACTTAAAGGATAACATAATATATGCCTAGAAGTACCATCACAGGGAATAGTTGAGGAAACAAAATATTTGATCTACACAACAAAAACTTATTAAAACCCATATGCATTGATCAAAAGGTACAAATGTTCTGTTAAATTGGAAAAATCTGTTCTACAGAAATTCGACTATAATTCATGTATTGTATACTTCAGAATTGCTGAATATATTTCAATTGTTTTCAACACAAAAGATAATCAATATGTGAATTGATGAATTTGTTAGATTCACTGAATCGTTCCACAATGTAAACATAAGCACCACATTGTATAATATATGCTAGCTAATATTTGTCGATTAAAAATAAAATTTAAGGAAGAAAATGTCCAAATAGGAAGGGGAACAAGGAAGGAGTAGGGGGAAGGGAAGGAAGGGAAAACCTAAGAGGATAGAAAAACGTAATGGAAACACCAGGAATGGCGGCCAAGCCTGTAATCCCGGCACGCAGGAGGAGGTTCGCTGTGAATTCCAGGACAGCCTGGGTTACAAAGCGAGTTCAAGTCAGCCTGAACTGCATAGCGAACTCCTGTCTCAAAAGACAAGAAAAGGGGGGGGGAGGAAAAGAAAAAACTGGAAACAAAGTCTTAGTAAATGGAGAGAAAAAGGATTGAAGGGAGGGGAAAGGGGAAAGAGAAAAAAACAGGATATATTATGTACAGGTACAAATTCCCTATGATGAATATTATATATATATAATATATATAATCAATAAAGTTAATTTTAAAAATAAAATTTTGAAAAATGTAAGGTAGTAGAAGGACACCTGGAGCACCAAGAAAAGAATTATGCATTACAAAGTAGTTAAATGTTAAGCTTCCTGAGTGTGGTCATCACTCTGTACAATGAAAAGAGTATTTTGTTTTTTTGAGCTCTTCATTGAAGTGGGTGGCAGTTAAGTGTCATATGTAAAGCTGAGCAAGAAATCCTCAAGCAATTTTTAAAAACACACATGCATTAAAATTAATTAACTCACTAATGTGAAGAAATATTGAAGGACAATTGCTTCCTAAGGCAAAGCTGGTACATACAGAATCGATTCAGCTCAAAGTAAAGAAAGATGTTCCAGCAACTGAGGCCAAGAAAAACAAAGCATGTAAGTGAGAGTAATTCCTTCCCTCTGGCCTAACCCAGGCAGAGGTGAGCTTCCTAAGGCATTTCCTCACTGGATAAGCAGAGAGTATGAGCCTAAAGGTCCTCGTTCAAGTTCCCTTTCTAAGTGAAGAAAAACTAATACACCATTTCCTTTTAAAAGGAAAAGTTGCAAAAAGAGATGAGGTAGAAACAAACTCTTCAGAAAAGAACTGTGTTGATACATGTTGTTCTCATGGGTCTTTTTCCTCCAAATGCATTAGACTATTCTAATTATAATGAACATTTTTCATGTTTAATTTGTTTTCAGTTAAAGTGGACTTATTTGATTAGTTGGTTTTGGCTGGTTGGTTGGTTTATTTGGGTTTCTGTGTTGTTTGATTTTGTTTTTGTTTTTGTAGCTCTGGGTTTATAATCCATGCAGAAATTTACTGTACTTTGCTCTTTCTCCTGAATTCCTGAGCCCCATTTTGTGGCCTGACTAAAAGAAATTGCTCAACAAACATGAAAATAATGAGTGTTTATTGTTGATATATAATCTTATTATTCAATAAACAATTTTATAAATGTTTAACATTTCCAGTCAGTTTACATCCCTTGAGACATGGCTGGTTGGTAGCAAGATGCAGCTCGTCAAAAATAGTTTAGAGGCAGAAAATTATTTCTGAAAGAAAATCACAAAGCAATTATGCTAGTGTAATTGATCTTAGGGCTCTGGTGTTAAACACACTTTCTGTATTAGTAACCATGCCATTTGGCATTACTTCTATTTGGCCTTCCTTGACTCTAAATATCAGGAAAGAACAGTAGTTATGATGAATATTGAGGAATCTGTAATTTAAAATAATTATATAAGCAGTTTTATAACAAGACAGAGCATTTAAATTGAGGTTTTTAAAAATATATTTTATTATTCTCATCTGTATTTAGTCTTTTTCCATTATTCAGCAATATAGCACATACCCACATGCGTTAGTACATGCACAAACTTTTCTTTGAGAAAATAGTTTTTTTTATAAAGTTCAAACAAACCTATTTAAAAACAAAATCACTGATGTTTAAATTTGACATGAACAAATATTTAATTGAAATTATTTATAACTTTTACTATATATTCCTTGAAATGATTTTTATATCTCTTTTACTATATATTCTTCAAAGATGCTTGAGAATTATTATTCAATTTTCAATACAGTGCAGAGGTAGACTAGATGCAGGGGAAGCTGCCAAGGAAATATGTAAGAGTCCACAGACCTTCCAGTAAAGAGTGAGTGGGGTGAGGAACAGGTCAGAATGTGATAGAAGCCTGGGCAGGAGAGGTAGGACCCTTATACCAGCCAAATACACCTTAGTAGTTGTTGATGGTTGAACATAAGCAGGTAACCAGTCAGTAAGTAAGTCTGGTCAGATCCCCCAGAGCCTCCATGACCATAAAGCCTTCTAGGAAAGTCAAAGAGGCCCATAGTACTCCATTTTAAAAACTCTTCCCTGAAACTTATACTGAAATTTGATTGCCATTATGGTTCTGTTAAGAGGTGACTGGTCATGAAGAGATGAATGCCTTTCTCTCAGGAATGGGCTTGCTCTCCCAGAGTGAGTTTTCGCTAGCATGGCTTGCTTATCTTTTTCAAAGGTGCCTACTTGCCCTTCTTGTTGTGATGCAGCCTGAGTCCCTTATCAGAAGACCCACAAATGCCAGCACCGTGGTCTCAGACCCCCCAGCCCCCATAACCATGGACCAAGATATATCTCTTTCCTTATAAGTATCCTATTCTACCAACAGAAAATGAACTAAGACCATATGCTACATATTTGTGGCTATCAGAGATGAGGTCAGTTTCACATCACTATAGCTAATACTTTTAAAACAAAAATCAGAGAAAGACAATAAATGATGCTGGAAAAACTGGGCATCCACATGCAGAAGAATGAAACTAGACCCCTATATCTTGCTAGATACAAAAATGAACCCTAAATGGATTAAATACTTGAATCTAAAACTCGAAACAATGGAAATAATGGAACAAAATATAAGAGAAATTCTTCACAAAGACCCCAATAGTAAAAGAAACAAAAGCAAAAATAGACAAGTTTATATTAAGCTAAAAGGCTTGTAAATAGTCTAAAAATCATCATCAAAATTAAAAGACAACTAAATTGGAGAAAATCCCTGCAAATTATAGGTATGACAAGGTACTCAAAAACCTCAATAGGGAGGAGCTAAAGATGGCCGATCAGTGAGCAATGAAATACAAAACTTGCTGGGAGAAACAACTCATGCCAGAATAAAACATCCTGCAGAGATGCAGACAGAGAGAGATGGATCCTCTTGACACAGGAAGAAATTAAAACAAAAAAGCTAGTCAAAAATGCAGTCTCACGGCTGCAATTGGAACAGCTAAAATTACAGGAAGTGGCATTTTCCCTCTGGCACACCAAGTTTGTGCCGGCCTGAATTCACAGGTTTGCGCTGACTGGCAGAGCTGCCCAAACTCATTCTTGCCACCACTCACAGGAGCCACAGCCACAATGAGGACAGGGGTTGGTGAGCCCAATGAAGGGCGGAGCCAGTGGAGGGACCTCCATTAATCCATGGTCAGTGCTGGGAATGAGACCCTCCCCACGGGAAGGGCACGACCAAATGGGCAACATGTTGGAACCGGGCAACATGTTGGAACCGGGCAGGAGGAGCCTGTCACTGGGAGTGACGGTGACTTCAGTTGGTCGCTCCCTCCTCAGAGCAGATTCGTGGGATTTCCTTAGACTGGGTAGTGCCCCTGGCTGGGACCCAATGAACCATCCCAAATCAATTCCCTACACCTAGCACACATAACCTGGTGAAGACCCCTGAAGTTTGGCTGGCCCGGTGGGGAGAGACTGGCATACACAGCCCTTGCTTACACCTCAGTGACAAGACCAGGCAGGAGAGGATGGAGGTCCCTCGCCAGCAGGATTTGGAGGAACAGGAGAGGATGGAGGTCCCTCGCCAGCAGGATTTGGATTTGGCTGACAGGGAAGGGGGCTGGGACTCCACTGTACACCTATGTGGAGGAGGCCAGGACCATGACAGGAGAGAGAGGCAAGAGAGGCCCCCCAGCCCAGAACTCTGAGAGCACAGATCCAGGAGAGGGAAAAACAAGGGAGACTGAGGGCGGCAAACGTGCAACATCAGACATGGCTTCAATAGACATTAAGAGATATCTTTGGGCCCTTGTAAATGAGCTCAAAACTGAAATATTAAATCAGGTAAAGCAAGATATAAGTAGAGTAATAAAAGAAATGCTAAGCATCTCTCAGGAAGACATAGACTGAAGAAGGGAGAAGCGCAAAAGAAGGAAAGAAACATTCGATAAAGAATATAAAGAAAATATAGAATATATGAAGCAGATTCAAAGAGATTACCAGAAAATTAAAAACTCCATTGAAAGCTGGCAAAATTCCTTAAAAGACACTAAGGATAGACTATCAAAACTTGAAGACAAGTTTGCAATATGTGATCATGAAAGAAAAGATCTCTTAAAAATAACAAGGAAACAGGCAGTAACAATACAAAGGCTAGAAGATGACAAGAGAATCTATAATTTAAGAATAAGAAATGTAAACAAAGAAGCATGAATACATATAGGAGAATTACAAAGGCTATTCATGGAAATAATTAAGGAAAACTTCCCAAGCATGGGAAAAGAAAATGACATTTGGTTATGTGAGGCATACAGAACTCCAGCCACCTACAACCAAAACAGAGCTACACCCAGACATATAATAATCAAGATACCAGAAATTCAATATAAAAACAGAATATTAAAAACTGTCAGAGAAAAGAAACAGATTACCTATAAAGGTAAGCCCATCAAGATCATGGCAGACTTCTTGACACAGACCATCATATCAAGAAGAGCTTGGAGCAAAGTCTCCCAAGCCTTGAAAGAAAATAACCTCCAGCCCAGATTGATGTACCCTGCAAAGATGTCACTAGAAATTAATGGAGAAGCAAGATTCTTCCATGACAAAGAGGAACTGGATGAGTTTGTGACCACCAATCCAACCCTGCAGAGAATACTGATGGACATTCTAGAGGAAAGAAAAAAAATACCAGGATTTCAAGAACAGTGGAACAAAGGCCTCAATGAGCAGGGCAGGCAGTAGAATGAAGGAGAAAAGTAGACAAACAAAGGCAGAAAAATAGCATAGCAGAAATGAGGCAGAGAAGGATGGCTAGAATCTCTAACATAAATGGCCTTGATACACTATATTGTTAATAGTGTACCAGGATTTAAAATCCACATTACTCACACCACTCTGCTTAGATGTTATATTCTGTTCCAGTCATTCTACCTGTACTAGAGTTGAGGGCACAAACAGTTATCCCAAAAATAACAGAATATAGTGTTAATCATCCTTAATTTCCTATTAATTTAATCTAAAGCTCTGTATAACCTACACTGTTTGACCATGACTGATTGTAATCAAATCTGATTTGTTAGATCACTGTTTTCTATTGATAGATTTTATTCAAAGCTGTTATGATTGTTTGTTATGATAGTATCAAGTCTGAGAGTATAGGCAACTGCACTTAAGATGACAAGATTCACTAGAATATCCACTCTAGTTTGATTATTACCTGTCTTTGAAGTTTTATACTGTCTACAATGTTTTATTTTTATTAATATTGTTATGTATTACTATATTCAATTATACTGCTATATTATATTATGCCTGATGATATGGACAATTCTATTGAAGATAATAAGAAATAACACAGTAATCATTGTAGATCACTTTGTACTATGGTTTTATATGACTTTTTGATTTCATGTTTTTATAGGAATTTGTTTTGTTTTGTCTTGCTAGGTTTTGTTTTTCCCTCTAATACAGAAAGGATAGAAATACATGTAGAGACTCATGCATGCATAGCTGTTTACAGTCTCACTGTTTGAATATCTATTTTGTATGCTTTAATTTTGTAACTTGAACAACTATTTCTAAGAGAATAATATCAACTGTAATTTATCAACTGTTTCTTACTATCTTTTTTTTGTAATTCTGTATTATCTCTACCCTTTACATGTTTTTTTCTCTTTAAAAAAAAATTAAAAACCTCAATAGCAAAATACAGTCTGATTACAAATGCGCATTAGACTTAAATAGGTGTAACAAGTACATGAAAAAATGTTTAACATCACTGATCATCAGATAAATGTGAACCGAAACCACAATGAGCTATCACCTTACTCTAGTAAGAATGTTCATTTTCAAAAAGACAAAAGATAACAAGTTGTAACAAGGATATGAGGAGAAGGATCCCTCGTGTACTGTCAGTGGGAACATAAATTAGGATAGCTATTGTGAAAAACGTTATGAACATTTCTCAAAAAATTAAAAATAGAATTACTGTATGTCCAGAAATTTCACCCTTCTGTATACACTGACTGGAAATTAAATCATTATGTTAAACAAACATTCATATTTACTGCAGCATTATTGACAACAGCTAAGAATTAGAACCAAAGGTCCATCAACTGGTGAATGAATAAAGAAATGTGGTGTATATACACAGTGGAATACTGTCCAGTAGTAAAAGAGAATTAAATACCATCATTTCAACAACATAGTAAAGCTAAAGATTATTACATTAAGTAAAATAAACGAGGCACAAGAAAAAAGTAACATATAATCTCAAATATAGAATCTAAAAATGGTCATCTTATAGAAATTGAGAGTAAGATGGTGGTTACCAGAGATGTGGGGATGAAATGAGGAGAAATAAGCCAAGTTTGATCAGTAGGTACTATGTTGTGGCTAGCCAAGAGCAAGAAGTTCTTGGGCGCTATTAAATTCAAGGGTAACTACAAATGGCAGTTTTGTATCAAACAAACATTATATGGAACAGTTTTTTGGAAATAGGAAGGGGACCTGGTGATGGAGAGACAGGAGGGGGAGGGAAAAGGGAAGTGAAAAGAATCATGAGGCAACATGTACACGTGCTGATGCCCCATGATGGATATATTCATGTGTAACACAAACATACAGTAGAATCTTTTAAAATAACCTCAGATCATTGATCAGAGGAAATAAAAACAGCCATAGAATATTTAAATTATTGTAGAAAATTTTAATTCTATCAACTCCTTTTTCCTTACTACTTCCTTGTAGTCATTTTTTCTGTATTATTTTTTGTATTAGTTTAGGTTAAATTTAGGTTTTAGCTACAGATAAGCACTATTTACTGAAAACTCCCTTTTCCTCCCTTGAAGCTCTGCTTCCTCTCTCCGTCTCCTTTTCTCCCTGCCTCTCTCTCTTTTTGTCTCTCTGGCACACACACAATACAGCCTTCTGCATAGAGTTTGTAATCACTGAACCATGAAACATTTTTTCTTTGTCACTTCCCTTTTTCACTTTTTAGAAAAAGAATATGATATTTGTTTCAACATAAGAAAACCAGTGGAAATTTGGAGTAAATTTCTAAATGACTGCAAAGTTGACACTTTTTTCAAAAGGGCCAAAAAGTTGAAGCATGTGTCAATTTTATTCCATTAATTGTTCAAATTTTACCTCATTTATGCTTCTGCCAAGAGACAGTTATGAACCAAAAGCATTTATAACCTCTCTTTTCAATTATGTTAAGCATACTTTTTACTGTGGAAATACTTGGGGAAAAAAGAGATGCTTCATAGTTGCTCAACTAACTCAGTTCCTTTCTCAAAGAATGACTGTATTTTGTACGTAAGGTAATGAATTCCTTAGCTACAAACAACAAAGAGAAAAAAACATTCAATTTCTCCAAAGAGCTAAACGTTTTTAAGACCTTTACTAGGTTCTCCCATTTCTAATTAGAAAGTCATGAAAGGTCAGTAACAAGGTTTGAAACAAAGAAATTTCCCTATGATTGTAGATTGTACTGGATCAGAGGAGTGATATGGTTATCACCAGCAGGCAATTTCAAGTCAGATTAAGTCAGACTTTGTATCCTAGGAAAATGCCATGAAAAGTCCTTCTCCTTTCTGCCTTTTGTATCCCAAGCTTCAAAGAAGCAACCTGTTTCCAACAAAGTTATTTCCTCCTACACTTCAATAACCTAATACTAAAAGAACATGCCATTCTACTATTTATTCCTATGTTTATTTGTAAACCATGAAATTTTTTTATCAGAAAAAGGGCATGAATCTTTGAAAATATGCAGAGTGTAAATAAAAAGAAGGGGGGAAAGAGACTGAATAGAAGAAAATTACAACTAGAATAAAAATGTTTTCTTGATATAAGGGCCCTATCGGCAAAACCACAGGTTCTCTCCTTCAAGACCACTCTATTTGAACTGAGAGGGCAAGACAGCAATAGAATCAGAAAAGCTAGAAAAACAGAATTACTCCTACTTTCTTCTAAGTGTCGCACTCTTTACGTATCAGCTATCACTTACACCTACATCACAACACCAGTGCAAAGAGTCTTAGCAGCAGACGCCACACTCACAACTGGAGCTTATGGTCTCTTATGGTCTCCCCCTACTCCCCGAAGACAGGCTATTTAGAGTCCGTTTCAAGCTATCCAGACTCCACTAGGTTATCCTGAATTTCTTGGTGTTTCCCAGACAAAGCAGAGGCAAAAGAGAAAATATAATGGATATAAAGGCAGAAATATTTTCCCAATACGACAATATCCATGGGTCCTACAATCTCCAAAACATAAAGCCCACTTCTTTCAATTCCCACAAATGGCTTCCATCTTAGGATAAAGCCTGAGTGAGAGTAGACAAGAATTTAGCAAAGATCAGGGAGATAACCTCACACATGTTAGGACCAATCACTGGAAACCCGTGGCACAGCAGGCATTTAACATATCTATTTGATACAATAGAGGAGTAATTAATGAACATATCAAATAGTTTATTTGATATCCCCAGATGGAAGCATGCCCTCTGGAGTATGTTCCTTTCATTATAGACTGAGATAAAATATTGATACTGTTGACTTCTCTCTATGGTAACCCAGCCACATTTGGCCCTCATCTCTCTCCCAGCAAAATTCTTGTGAGACAGCTTCAGCTTTCAATTCTTCTCTTTGTTTTTTACTTCAAATTTTTCTCATTATGAAACAATTTATTATATTTCTGATCAAAGTCCTTCTTTGAATTGTGATAGGAAAATTGAGGTGCAAAAATAAAAGTCATTTTTGGTACACCACAGAATTCAGTTACTGAATAGAATTAAAATTGGATTCTCAGTAGTCTGATGTATAACCCAAACACTATCATAATCATTATTTGACCATCACCAAGAGCCCACCCAAGTGATTCTATCCAGAATAGTCTTGGTCATTTCTCAACCTGACAATACACAGACAAGTCCATGTACTTTTTGACATTGGGCTGTACACTAGGTACAAATAAAGGAAAGAGATTCCTATTGTTCAAATATATGAAAAAATTCTGCATTTTTGTGTATCTCTGTAGCAAAAACATTGTTTTTGTTCCTTTCTTACTGAATCTACCGTTTATTTGAAATTCATTTAGATCCTTTGAAGTGAAAAACACAAAAATTTAGGGAAACTTTGCTCAACACCACACAAAATAAAGTATTTCTTCAACACAGAATTCCTCACCCCAGAATTTTTTTCTAATTAGTTGCACAATCTGATTGTAGATTTTAATGAAAATAATTATATTCAGAGTTAAAGACATTCTTTAAATTGTAATAAAATTTTTACTAAATATCCCAGTTAATAGTTCCATAAAAAATTCCAATTCATTACTTAACCAAAGTTATGAAGAAACCAATTAAATAAAATTAGATTTAAGTACTAAATGATTAACAAAAAAGAGAAAAAAATTGATTTGTATGTTTGTTGTACACGATCCTCAATTCTAATGCATTTAAGTTTCATATTTTAATTATGTCTATTGATATTATGAAATAAACTTAGACACAAATGCAAATTCTCAATAACAATTACACCATTCAGTGGCATAATATTATTTCTACTCTGATGTTTACCTATGTTTGTTTTTCATCTACAACACTGACTTTTTATAGAGGATATAGTACTTAATATGAAGTATATGTGTTTCATACAAGAAATATTTATCAAGGTACTGTCTTCAGAGAATACATGAGCTACTGAAGGACAGTGTTTTCACTTAGTTTAAGGCAGTTATTAACTTGAACCATTAGAAATGTAGAACAAAAGAGGTCCCTGTTTACTGAAAAATTCTGAAGCTCAAAAAAGGAGGGGGAAAAAAAAAGAAAGGAGTGGGAATTGGCTCCTTTAAAGACAAAAAGGGCATTGAGGTGGGCACTCCAGGGCTCTGCATTTGAAAGTATGTAGCTGGAGTGTCAGTTAGAGCCCAGAGCACAAAGGCCTTTCATTCACAAACTTATGGTTACAATTCTAAGTTGATAAAACTGAAGAAATTAATGTTAAGAAAAGACAAGAGAAGGTTAAGGTGGAATTTTCAAGAAACTCCATTGACTGGAATGGGAAAGGCAAGAGGTACCAGGGCAGAAAATCTTGAAGATCTTGTGGCCATTCAGACACATAATAGGATTTTCAAAGAAAGGCTTCTCAGCAGTATCACAGGCAGCCAGAGTCCAAGAGGAGGAGGATTTTTCAAAGGCCATTGATTTTTACTGTAACTGTGTCACTGTGACATAATTCAAGAACCTGAGTTTCAGAAGGCTAAAATTCAATTTCAAAGTTTACAGACAGAACAGATAATGGAAAACAGTGAAAGTTAATATAAAAACTCACTGAAAGACCTGATTATGAAAGGAGAGAGAATTGAGAGTTTATTAAATAAGCAACTGAAATCAAAGGCAAAGGCTTATTTTATAAAATGGAGTATCCTGGAGACATAACATATATCAGGAAAGAGGAAAAAGTAGTGACCAAGACCCAAAGGAGGGTGAGGTATGGAGAGGTACAGAAAATGTCTAAAAGGCTGCAATCAAGCATGGATTCCCAAAGAGGAAAGGATTAATTTTAGGATTATAATAGAAATAATAGTTCTTAACATTTATTGAGAAAAGATTATATGCAAAGAACTGTTTCTGTGTGTCAGGTACATTGTCTCTTTAAATATTTATAAAGACTTTACAAAATAGATACTCTTATTCCCACTTTGCCTATAGGACAATAGGAACTGGAAAAAAATAAGTATATTTTCCAAGGTAATCTGGAAAGTATAGACAGTTTCTAAATATAGACCTATCTGACTTTAAACTCACCCGGTAAAACTTTATATTTGTGATAAACTGTGTAGTATTTCAAGGGATAAGAACACAGTTCTGACTTTATCTAACAAAAACTATGTTCTTAAAAATAATGTACAAACTCTCTTAATTTGAACCCACACAATTTCTGATAGTGAAAATACAGATTTTTTCAACCAATGTTTGAAGTATATATTATGACCAGCTAAGGCTCTGAAGATGGAAAGAGATAAATTCGAATTCCTATGGCAATGTCCTTCTAGTGGAAAGAAATCCCTTGATTTCTTTAAATAGTATGCACAAACAGAAAAAATATACGGAAAATAGACCCCCTCGTCTATAACGAATATAGTTTCTCTGTAAACACGTTAAGCCCTTTCCTAGTGAAAAAACCAAGGAACAACAGTCATTAAATTTAACAAAAATGTAATCTCACTCATCACAGTGTTACTAAATTCAGACCATCCTCATTTCTCTATAGAATTTGAAGCTATTCCCTACATAGAATGATCCATTAGCCAATCTCATCAAAAAAAAAAAGAGAGAAAACACTCAAATTCAAGCAATTAGGAATAAAAGAGGAGAAATCACAATAGATCTTACAGAAATCTAGAAGATCGCCAATACCTACTTCAAGAATTTGTGCTCCAATAAGATGGAAAACACAGAGGAAATGGACAGATTCCTAGACCCAATCAAAATGCCAAAACCAAATCAAGAATACATAAAAATTCTACATTACCTGTTGTCAGCCAGTGAAATTGAAAATGCAATTAAAATGTTACCAACAAATAAAATCCCAAGTCTTGATGGATTCACTGTTGGATTCTACAAGAAATTTAGAAAAGAATTAATACTAATAATGCTGAAACTCTTCAAGGAAACTGAAAGGAAAGCAATATTTCTAAAATCATTCCTGGAAGCAAATATTATACTGATTCTAAAACCAGACAGTAATCCAATCAAAAGGAAGACTGTAGGCCAATCTCTCTAATAAACATAGATTAAAAAATCTTCAATAAGATTCTGGCAAACAATGCAAAAAATCGTCAAGAAGATTATATACCATGAACAAGTGAGATCCATTCCAGATATTCAGGAATGGTTCAACATATGCAAATAAATAAATGTAAAATCCTATGTTAACAGAACCAAAGACAAAAATCACATGATCATCTCAATAGATGCAGAAAAAGCATTTGACAAAGTCCAACACTTGTTCATGATAAAAACCCTACAGAAAATTGGAAAACATGGTCTTTAACTCAATCTGATAAAAGTCATCTTTGACAAACCAACAACCAACATCATACTAAATGGCCAAAAACTGAAAGCTTTCACTCTAAAATCAGACACACAGCAAAGGTTGTCCACTATCACCACTCCTATTTAATATCATTCTGGTAATAGTAGCCAAAGCAATTAGGCAAGAGAAAGAAATAAAAGGCATAAGTATAAGAAAGGAAGAAGTTAAATTATCAATATTTGAAGATGACATGATACTCTGTATGGGAAACCCTAAACTCCACCAAAAAACTTCTAGTATTAATTACCAAATCAGCAGTGTGGCTGGGCACAAAGTCAACACTCAAAAACAAATAGCATTCCTGTACACAAGCAATAACTCACAGAGAAAGAAATTAGAAAAACCACACTCTATAAATAGTATTCAAAAAATGAAATACTTAAGAAGAGATCTAACAAAGGAAATAAAAGATCTATACATTGAAAATTATAGTACTCTGAAAAAGAATATTGAAGAGGATATCAGGAAATGGAAAGGTAACACTTGCTCATGGATAGGAAGAACCAACATAGTGAAAATGACCGCACTCCCAAAATCGTTATGCAGGTTTAATGAAATCCCAATCTAAATACAATTAACATACTTCACAGAACTAGAGAAAATACTCCTAAAATTCATTTGAAACCAGAAAAGACATAGAATAGCAAAAGCAACTCTGGGCAACAAAGGCAAGGGCATCACAATCCCTCATTTAAAATTATACTACAAAGTTACTGTGATAAAATCAGCATGGTACTCAAAAAAAAAAAAAAACAGACCTGGGTAAGGTGCAGCTTCAACTCCAAACACACTCAACCACCTTATCTTTGACAAATGGGTCAACATGTTCACTGGAAGAAAGACAGCCTTTTTAACAAATGGTGCTGGAAAACTGGCTTTCCACATGCCAAAGACTAAAACTAGACCCATGCCTATCACCGTGCTCTAAACTAAAGGTAAAATGGATCTAAATATTAAAGCAGAAACAGTACTGGAAGAGAAAATTGACAGAAGTCTTGAAGACATGGGTGTAGGCAAAAACTTCATTAACAAAACCCAGACTGCACAGGAAAAACTACCAAAAAAAATCAATAAATGGGATCTCATCTTACTAAAAAGCTTTTGCATATCAAAAGAAATCACCAATCAAGTGAAAAGACAACCTACAGAATGGGAAAAAAATTATAGCCAGTTCTCCTTCAGACAAAGCACTTATATTTACAACACAAAAGAACTGTAAAAAAATCAGGCCCCCTAATTCAAAGATCCAACCCAAAAATGGGTATCTGAGATGAATACACATTTCTATGATGAAATACAAACAGCAAATAAATATATTTTTAAATGTTTAACATCATTTGTAATCCAAGAGATGCAAATTAAAACAACCTTGATATTCCATCTCACACAAGAACAAATGGCTGTCATCAAGAAATCAACCAATAACAAATGTTGGAGGGGCTATAGGGGGGAAAGGAACCCTTTTCCTAATTAGTAGGAGTGTAGACTGGTGCAAACACTGTGGAAATCAGTGAGGAGATTCCTCAAAAAAACTAGAATTGGATGCCCCATTAAATAAAGCTATTCTCCTTCTGAGTATCTTCCAAGAAAAATTAAACACATCATACCACAAGGATATATGTATATCCATGTTTACAGCAGAACAATTTGTAATAGCTAAACCTTGGAAACAACCCAAATGACCATCAACTGAAGAATGGATAAAAAAGACATGGTTGGGCTGGGGATTTAGCTCAGTGGCATAAGCACCTGCCTGGCAAGTGCGAGGTCATGAGTTCAATCCCTGGTACTGGAAAAAAAAGACATGGTTTTTAAATATGGGATATTATTATATATAATGGAGTACTTCCCAGCCATAAAGAAGGATAAGCTGGAGAATTTTTATAGGTAAATGCATGCCTATAATATTATACTCATAAGTAAAATAAATTAGACTCATATATAGACTTTATATGGTCTCACTAGTGTGAGAAACTTAACAATAGGACCCAAAATGTACAATAGATATTGTTAATTGGGAAGAAACTGTTCAAAAAAAAAGAGAATCTGTGATGAGAGAAAGAGGAAAGGAAGGAAAGGAAAAGGTAAAAAAAAAATGTATGTACATACACACAGACAAGATAGCTAAGATAGATATACTGCTAGTTTCTCATAGTTCATTGGAAAGAAAAATTTGTGCTAATTTTGTCTGGACAATATGTCATGCTTATATCTTATACCCTGAGTACTCTGAAGATAACAATATGTGATGCAAAAATTATTGTTACTCTCCTTTTGTCTTGATTTGAAATTTTTATTTTTTTCTTCTTTTTATAATAAAACATTCTACAAAAAATAAATATATAAAGTAGCTCTGTACCTCACTAATATCTGGTGCTGAGGATAACACATGAAAAAGATTGCTATCTTCTCTAAATAAGCTGAACAAATAATACAAGAGAAATGTAGGTCAATCTCAGATTTTTTTATCTCTAGATAAATGCAACATATCAGAACGCTAAGAACAAACTACTGTTCAGAAATAAAAGAAAGTCAAATGTAATTTCAGATCTTTACCACTTAAGTCCAGTTCAATCTTTATTAAGGCCAATGAAAAGGCTTGTAACAAAGTAAGTGCATGTGTGTTATCCTCCAGTGTGTTTTCTATGCCCTAGCAAAATTTTTTTTCTGAAATCACTTGTTGCTATAGCTACAGGGCTGAAGTCTTGTCAAAGGGAATGAGACTTGGGATTTAGGTCAATTGATTTTATGGCTGCACAACTAAAGAATGAAATGTGATCAGAGGTAGCATCTTCAATTGTCCATGAACAGCAGGTTCTCAGATTAATCCCTTCTGAAAAAAAAATCCAGATGAATGACTTCCAAATGCCTCTGGGTGGCAAACGGATGAGGTCTGTTCATTTTCACAGGTTGTCTAGAATAAGTCTCATTTAATGCATATATTTTATACCTCATTGCAAGCAATATCTGTGTTTTCTGCTTGGCTACTGATTTTTCACAGTGAATTCAATTGGCCAGCAAAAAAAACAATTTCATCCTAAAAGCTAAATTTCACAAGAGAAAGAACATTTTTCTTTTTAAATAGACTCCATTCTTCATATTTATCTTTATAACATACAAAAATTCTTCTGAAAAGTCACTATCATTTTATTTTAGCCCATTTGTTTCTCATGTTTTGAGAGATTTTTAGTGATGATGCAAAAATCTTTCTCCAATGAGAGTAAATAACAAGATTTTTATTGGAAGACTACAAAAGATCATTTCATGAATATACACATGAGAGAAATAAAGTTCCACAGGGTCTCCGAGAAGGACTGAGGATTGGAAAATTCAGAAGTTGAGATCAGCTGTTTTGGCTGACACATTTTCTCCTTTCTTCTCTCTTGTATACTTTATCAGCTGATTTCTGTCCCACTTTGTTGTGCCTATAGTTTTTACTCCATGTGAGTAAATGCTAAGAGTCATAGCAAAGTTTTCAGGGAGATACCAGTTCAAGCTACTTTCTCCAAAAGGAGTGAGGAGCACTTCAAGCCCTTGAAGATTCGTGAACTTCTCTATCCTTGTTCATCCATTAGATTTCCTTAGTCCTGATCAAAGTTCAGATTTTCCCTAACAAACCCACAACTTCCAGACACAAAGTGGGCACATAAACATAAAAGGAAGAAAAAAGAATCAACATTTAAGTGAGCAAACAACCAAATTCAGCCTCTTTTCAGTGGAGAGGAATTAAAGAATTTCTCAAAACACAGAGCAGAGATGGTGAAATATCCCTTTAGAAAGGAGTGAACCATAAGAAAATGTTCTCTTGAGTCAAAAATTAGCAGATAGCTGCAATGTGTGTACCAATACAATAAAAAAGGATATAACCAAACAAGTTTTCATGTTTAGTAGAGAAACTAAAATTTTATCAGTGTATTTATTCCTGTGCTTGAATTAAACCACCTTGCTTTTCACTTTTCCATTTCTGTAAAAATATCTGTATTTAACATACTTTTTCTTGGTACTGGGAATCAGCTCAGGCCCTTCACATTGAGCTATCTCCTTAGTCCTTTTTATGTATTTTTAAAATTTATTTAAAGAAAAACAAAAGCTTGTAAAAGATAGAGATAATACAGAATTCCAAAAAAAAGATAAACAATAATAAATCACTAGTTAATAAATTACATATTTTCCTATTAGAAATAGTTGTTCAAGTTACAAAATTAAAGCATACAAAGTAGATAGTCAAACAGTGAGAGTGTAAACAGCTATGCATGCATGAATCTCTGCATGTATTTCTATCCTTTCTGTATTAGAGGGAAAAACAAAACCTAGCAAGACAAAACAAAACAAATTCCTATAAAAACATAAAACCAAAAAGTCGTATAAAACCACAGTACAAGGTGATCTACAATGATTGCTGTATTGTTTCCTATTATCTTCAATAGAATGTCTATATCATCAGGCATAATTGCATATAGCAGTATAATTGAGTATAGCAGTAAATAACAATATTAGTAAAATAAAACATTGTAGACAGTATTAAACTTCAAAGGCAGGTTATGATCAAACCAGAGTGGATATTCTAGTGGATCTTGTCATCTTAAGTGCAGTTGCCTATACTCTCAGACTTCATACTATCAATCATATAACAGCTTTGAATAAAATCTATCAATACAAAACAGCAATCCAACAAACCAGATTCAATTATGATCAGTCATGGTAAAACTGTGTAGGTTTTACAGAGTTTTAGATTAAGTTAATAGGAAATTAAGGATGAGTACTGTACTATATCTTGTTATTTTTAGGATTACTGTCTGTGCCCTCAAATCTGGTACAGGTAGAATGACTGGAACAGAATATAATACATCTAAGCAGAGTAGTGTGGGTAATGTGAATTTTAAATCCTGGTGCACTATTAACAATATAGTGTATCAAGGCCATCTATGTTAGAGTTTCTAGTTATCCTTCTCTGCCTCATTTCTGCTATGCTATTTTTCTGCCTTTGTTTAGTTTTCTCCTTCATTCTACTGCCTGCCCCACTCATTGAGACCTTTCTGCCACTGTTTCTAAAATCCTGGTATTTTTTTTCTCTCTCTCTAGAATGTCCTTCAGTATTCTCTGTAGGGTTAGATTGGTGGTCACAAACTCGCCCAGTTCCTCTTTGTCATGGAAGCATCTTGTTTCTCCATTAATTTCTAGTGACATCTTTGCAGGGTACATCAATCTAGGCTGGAGGTTATTTTCTTTTGGGGCTTGGAATACTTTGCTCCAAACTCTTCTTGATCTGATGGTCTGTGTTGAGAAGTCAGCTGTGATTCTGATGGGCTTACCTTTATAGGTAATCTGTTTTTCTCTGATGCTTTTAATATTCTGTTTTTATATTGAATTTCTGGTATCTTGATTATTATATGTCTGGGTGTAGCTCTGTTTTGGTTGTAGATGACTGGAGTTCTATATGCCTCACACAACCAAATGTCATTGTCTTTTCCCATGCTTGGGAAGTTTTCCTTAATTATTTCCGTGAATAGCCTTTGTAATTCTCCTGTATGTATTCCTGCTTCTTTGTTCACATTTCTTATTCTTAAATTATAGATTCTCTTGTCATCTTCTAGCCTTTGTATTGTTACTGCCTGTTTCCTTGTTATTTTTAAGAGATCTTTTCTTTCATGATCACATATTGCAAACTTGTCTTCAAGTTTTGATAGTCTATCCTTAGTGTCTTTTAAGGAATTTTGCCAGCTTTCAATGGAGTTTTTAATTTCCTGGTAGTCTCTTTGAATCTGCTTCATATATTCTATATTTTCTTTATATTCTTTGTTGAATGTTTCTTTTTTTTGTGCTTCTCCCTTCTTCAGTCTATGTCTTCTTGAGAGGTGCTTAGCATTTCTTTTATTACTCTGCTCATATCCTGCTTTACCTGATTTAATATTTCAGTTTTGAGCTTGTCTACAAGGTCCCAAAGATATCTCTTAATGTCCATTGAAGCCATGTCTGATGTTGTGTGTTTGCCGCCCTCAGTCTCCCTTGTTTTTCCTTCTAGATCAGTGCTCTCAAGTTTCTGGGCTTGGGGCCTCCTCTTGCCTCTGTCTCCTTTCATGGTCCTGGCTTCCTCCACACAGGTTACAGTGCAGATCCCAGCCCCCTTCCCTGTTGGAAGATCCCTTCCCCTTCCATGTTTCCTCCAAAGCACACTGGTGAGGGACCTATGCCCTTTTCTGCCTGCTCTTGTCACTGAGGTGTAAGCAGTGGCTTTGTATGCCTAATCCTCCCCACCGGGCCAGCCAAACTTCAGGGGCCTTCACTCGGTTAGTGCATGCTAGGCTCAGGGAATTGATTTGGGATGGCTCATTGGTCCTGGCCAGGGGTGCTGCCCTGTTCAAGAAAATCCCACGAATCTGCTCTGGGGAGGGAGCAACCAACTAAAGTCACTGTCACTCCCAGTTCAGGTTCCTCCTGCCCAATCCCAACATGTTACCCATTTGGTCATGCCCTTCCTATGGGCGGGGGTCTCATTCCCAGCACTGACCATGGATTAATGAAGGTCCCTTCACTGGCTCCACTCTCCATTGGGCTCACCAACCCCTGACCTCAGCGCTGCTGTGCTTCCTGTGAATGGTGGCAGGAACAAGTTTGGGTGGCTCTGCCTGCTGGCATAGATTCAAGCTGGTGCAAACTTGGCAGGTCACCACAAAAACACTGTGTCCTGTAATTTTTATCTGTTTCAGTTGTAGTCCCGAAGTATTTGATGAGCTTTTTTATGTTTTAATTTCTTCCTGTGTCAGGAGGATCCATCTCCCTCTGTATGGGTCGCTCCAGGATGTTTTATTCTGGCAAATGAGTTGTTTCTCCCAGGAGGCTTTGTATTCTGTTGCTCACTGAGCAGCCATCTTGTCTTCTTCCTCGTTTTTTTTTTTTTTTTTTTTTTTTAGATAGTCATGCTAAGTTGTCCAGGCTGGCCTCAAACTTGCAAACTTCCTGCCTAAGTAGCTAAGATTACATTTTGAAGCATATATAAAACAACCTTTTATGAGTTAAAATAGATTTTTCTTTCTCTGCTAAGTTTCTTCATGTTTTTCCACTTAATCAAAAATGTCCAGAGTTCCCAGTTACAGGACCATTGGTAGTTATTTTCCATTGGTCATATTTTATTAAAACCTAGAAATAACTGTGCTAATCTATCTTCTTGAGCTTAATTGTGATATTCATTTTTATTGATCAACTCAGCTAGGCTATTGTGTCCAGTTGTTTGGTTAAACAGTAGCCTAGATGTTGCTGGAAAAATATTTTCAGAGGGGATTACCACTCAGATCAGTGGCATTTGATTAGAGCACCCTCCTCATCATAAGCAGACCCCATCCAATATTTTCAGATCCTTAAGACCTAAGATAAAGGCTTCACAAAGAAGAAGGAATTTGACCTCAAGATTATGACAAAGAACCTGCAGGAAATATAACAAAAATACTAAAGACAAGGTGGCTTCACAGAAGTTTATATCTTTGTAGTTCCAGGGGCTGCAAGTCCGAGGTGTTGGCTGGGGTGGTCTCTCCTGACTTTGATTCTTGGTTCATAGGTAGCCATGTTTTTGCTGTGCCCACCCACTTTTCTCTTTAAGTACATCCCTGATGTCTACTGCTTCACCTCTCATTCTTCTGGCCTCATTTTATCGGAACTTAAAGCCCCTGTATACACACATCAAATGTTAAAACTTTCATCTATTCATTTGTGGAGACACATTTCAGTCCACGACACTGTTTTTGTTACTAGCCTGCCTGGTTTGCCCTGCAGATTTTGAATAGTGCAACATCAGCTCATATCTGAATCTCCAGCCTGTTGGCCTACTTAACAAATTTCAGAATTGCCAACCTGCTAAATCTCATGAATCAATTCCCTGAAAGAAATATTTCTGTCTCTCTCTCTTCGGTCTTTCTCCTTCTCTTCTCATCCTCACTCTCACTCCAGTTCTCTCTATTTCTGTCTCTTCAGCTTCTATTAGTAGCCCCATTTCTCTGGAGAATTCTAAATAATACTCCAATAATGTATCCAAAACTTTATCATTTCTATATGTAATAATATAAAAATTATTAATGAGATATTTTACATTCTTTTTATACTCTCTTTGAATAAACTCAAAATGTGGCCAGTCTTAATTGAGGAGTGATCCAAGTACAAACTGCTTGCAGACTCCTCAATTAAGACTGGCCACATTTTGAGTTCTCCTCAATGCTACTAAGTGTTCCTTGCCATGAGAAGCTGTTAGAATGGGCATAGCAACAAGGTAAAGTAGAAATAAAAATGTATGATGCAATCAAGACCACAGTTTAAACACTGTGCTCTCTCTGAAGCTCAGTGAATGTTTTAGTTTCTACCCTCCTAACTTGAGGACCTCCCTGAGCCTCAGTTTCTTTGTACTTAAATGAAGGATAAAAGTACCTACCTTGTAGAGCTGCTATGACAGTTCATAGGAAACCACTAACGAAGTGCCAAGCAAAGTGTAGGTACTCAATAAATATCAGGAAGTTTGCTTTCCCGAGTCTTTATATATATTTTCCTGGCTTCTTTCTTAGGAAACGGTCTGTTGATTTCACCTTTTTCCCCCCAGTCTGGTAGGTGCTCAATAGAGGTTCATGGAATTAATCAATGGCCTTACACTACTACTGTGCAGGACATCCACTTGTTAATTTGTATTTTCCTTTAATGAATTAAATGTTAAAATCCTCTAGAAGGGCTTGCAAATTGTGGAGTTATTGGATGGCTCATTGGTGAGATGGGTCAAAGTCTGAGTTTTGGGATGTTGAAAGAAGAGCTTGGGAGTCTAAGAGCTTGTTCAGCTAAAGGAAATACGGCAGCATTCCCAATAAAATAAACAGGAAAGATGCTCGAAAGACAAGGCTGACATAAGACTGCACTCAAATTTCAAATTCCTTTCCATGAGTAACTTCCAATCAATGGGAATAAATTTGATAGGTATTAATGAGCTAGAGTGCATCCCCATTAAAGGAAAAAAAAGAAGCACATTCATCCTGATTCACAAAGCAACTAGTTCAGATCCAAATATTTTCCCCTACCTGTGAGTACATTAAAAATCTAGTTCATATGAAAAAGTAAAATTTCCTGATAATATGACAGATTGTGATGACATCTGGTTCTTCAGAAACAAAAGCAATAAGATATGATATATGTGTGCAGATAGATGATAGATGAAAGATAGATAGATAGACTACAGACAGAGAGACAGATTTACTAGGCAGAAATGGTTTATTCTATTACAAAGGGTGACAAGTCCCAAGATCTGCCATTAGCAAATTGAAAACTCAGGAAAGCTATTAAAATAGTTACAGTCTAGACAGTGGCAGGCTCTCAGACTAAGAAGTGTCAGTGTTTCAGCTCCAGTCTTAAAGAATAGGAGGGGAAATCCACCCATCTCAAAGGCACTCATGCAAGAAGAATTTCCTGATATTCACAGGAGGTCAGCTTTTTGTGCTGTTTAGACTTTCGACTAATTAAATGAGGTCCACCTACATAGAGACATCAATCTGCTTTACTCAGTAGCATCCCATCAAAATGTTAATCTCTTCCCCACTAGTGCTCATGAGTATGTTCACACACGCACGCACAGACACTGTGCATGTCCGCACACACACCCACACACATGCACACACATATTTACGTAGAATCATATTAACTAAATAGGGCATGTTGTGCCTGGTCATGTTGACACATGACCAGGCACATTAGCCATCACACTTGAGAAGGCACGATATGCCACCATGAGAGAGATTTCATTAGGAGTTATGTCAGGAAAGCATTGTCTCCAAAGAATGGCCCTCTCTTTCCTTCTTCCCCTCCTCCTCCTCAGGTGATTTCTTTTCCCTTGTTCTCATCCCAGCTGGCATAGGAAACATTTTGGGATAGAAACTCACATTTGTGATGCCCACTCACTTTGCCCGTGGGACCCTTAATCATGAGTATTAACTTGACTGGATGAAGAGAAGCCTAGCAGATTGGAAAGCACATTGCTGGGAGTGTCTGCAGAATATCTTCAGAGAAGGCAGGTGGGCCAGCCAGCAAACTGAGGGAGGGGACTCGCCCTGACCATGGGCTCTGCTTCCAGTAAGTGTACAGCCAGATGGCCTAAAAGGGGAAGGAGGAAGAACTCACCTGCAGGGTGAAAAACTCCATCCAGATTGAGTGGGTGTGTCTCTCACTACTGCCATCCCCTGTGGACATCACACTCCGGTTTCTCAAGCCTTTTGAAGCAAATTCAATCCAGTGACCCACACCCACCCCAGGGAACTTCCATGCCTTTTGCCTCCGGCCGAGGCTGCATCCTTGATCCTTCTGGTTCTGCAGCTTGTATCTTCTGGGACCAAACAGCTCTGACTCTCCAGCAAGCAGCAGATCATTTTTGAACCACTCTACCTCTAAACCTGTACATATATGTAATAAATCCTTTTGCATTATCATATCTACATAGTTAGCTATGATTATCATTATAGTCATTATTACTTGATAGTAGTCAATTATAATTGTATTGATTCTGCTCCTCTAGAGAGCTCTAACCAGTACAATAAGGTACATATTGTCCTGTGTTCCCACAAAAGAGGACACCTGGAAGATCCATCCAAAAGTTGATAATGTTAAGAAAGCCAATTTTTTGTCTAAAATCTCTTGCTCAGGTTTGTCATCTCAGAAATAATCTTGTCAGCATGTCAGAGAAGTCACCGTTGGGGATTATGATTTATACAAGTTAGATTTAGGAGATTTCTGTACAAACTAGGAAGAAACTCATGAATTATAATAAGAGGCACAAGTGCCAAGCCTCTTTCTAGTCAAAGCATTCTTTCCTTGTAAAAGTACATCAGAAGTCAAGTTACAATCAAAATATTCCTTACTGAACCTGAATTTGCAGCAAGTGGAGCCTGATTGGGACAAGCTGTCCGATGGCATCAAGGACATAAAAGCTCATGCTACATCTCAGCAGGCAGCATGGGTAAGGACAGGCCCTGGCACCAGTGTCTCTATAATTACTGATTAGAAGACTACACCAGGGATTCTTTTTTTTTCCTTTCATACTCCAGCTGGACAACTCTTTTTATGTTTAACACAATTTTTTGAAAAAAACATATCAGGTTATAAATGAGTCTTTCTGGTTTATAAGTTATTTTGCCTCACAAAGATGACTTTCATGTTTAAATGTTCTTGTTTCCAAAAAGAATTTCAGTAATTAATTTTCTTTTCCCAATATCTACTGAATCTTTACAACAGTTCTGTTTTGGTGTCTATTGCTGATAAACGATCACAAAATGTAGTGACTTAAACATTGTTACTAACATCGTTGCTCTCAGCACATTCTTGAGGTCATTTTCATTTCAGGTTATTTGGTGCCGGTGACATTGGGGTGTTCTCATTTTCGCTGGTGCTTTAGGGATCACCTGACAAGTTTTATGAGCAACTTTTATACTTTCTCTAGCCAGTTTGCACATGTCACATGAGCTGCCTCCTGATATATTTTACTCCTTGCCACATATGTACTTATGTTTATCCTATGTTCAGAATCCTTAGAAATCCAGAGGCCCACTAACTGGTCCATTAGATGATTCCATCTTAAAATGTTGGTGATGACCAAAAGTAGAAAGTAAATTGTAGTTACCAGGAAGAATATCTTCTAATGTTCTATAGTACAGTAGAGAAAGTATAGTGGACCATTAATTATAGATTTCAAGTAACTTACAGGGAGGATTTTGAATGCTCCTAACACAAGAAATGATAAATATTTGAGGTGATGCATATCTTGATGACCCTAATCTGACCTTTATGTTTTGTATACGTGTACTGAAATATCTTATCACATTTTATTTTACAAATTATGTAATTATTATGTATCAACCAAATGAATTAAATTTTAAAATTCATCTCATACAAACAGAAGAAAATATTCTCTCTTAGATGAAACATTCTTTAACCTAAAGAACTCAGTAAATATCAGACATAAGACTGGAAGCAGAGCAAATAGCAAAAGATTCAGTCCAGGAAGAGGAAATTTAAAGGTGATGAATTAACTCATTTCTAGAAAAAGACAGAGTGATCCATAAGACACAATTCTTTGATGGGAACTGCCATTTGGTGGCAAACAGCCTAAGAAAGTAAATTTGTTATTAATGGAAATTTTGTTTAACAATTTTTAAATCCAGATATAGTGCACACCTCTAATTCCACCACTTAGGAAGTTAGATAAGACTGCCTCAAGTTCAAGTTTGAGACTAGCCTAGGCTATATTGTGAGTTTAAGGTCAGCCTGAACTATTTTCTTTAAAAAATTAACATTTTTTAAAAATCATAAGGATTATACTGTCTGACAAAATTATAAAAGGATTATACTGTCTCACAAAATGCTCCTCCTATGAGTCAAATTAAAGTTTTGGAAGCCACTGAGACATTTAAGGTTAAACCTTCCACCTCATGATAGAATCTCACAAGAGAAAGTCATAAGACTCCTGATACTTTATGATTACTAGACTGCTGAGACTTCAGAAGAAATTTATTGCTTGAGGATTTCCACAGAAAACCATAAGAACTTTTTTATAGGGTACTGTGTTCATTTATTCAACAAATATTTGTTGAGTGAGTGTTGCTATGTGCCAGGAACTAAGATACAAGGAGCCCAGCACTGAGCAAGCGTGGCCCTTCTGAGGGCAATTTGCAGTATGAACAGACCCTCCAACCTGAAGCCTATAGGGCCTTTTCACCTCTCTCTCTCTGTATCTCTCTCTTTCTCTCTATCTCTATCCCTATCTCTATCTCCCCTTATCCCTCTCCCCTTCCCACCACTGTCTACTATTATCCTCACTCCTCTATCTGTCATCAGATTGCTGTTACCTGTGTATATCTAGGCATGGTGGTGCATGCTTATAATCCCAGCAATCTGTGATGCTGAGGCAGGAGGATTGCAAGTTCAAACCAAACCTGGTCAATTTAGTGACACAGCAAGGCAATCATTAAAAAATAAAAAAGAGTTAAGGATGTAGCTCAGTTCAAAGGGCCCAGGTTCAATCTCCACTACCTTAAAAAAAAAATGCTACTATAGTGCAATGATTGAGAGAACAATGCTAGAGTTCCCAACCCATCTCCACTAAGAAGACTTTTTAAAAGCCATAAACAATTAATAAAAAATAAGTGCCAGAAGAAATCATAACCAATGCTCTTACAAGAAGCATCATTGTTAAATCCCAGAGGAACTAAGAGCATTTTGATTAATTACTGTACAACTGCATTGTTATTCCTTAAGAAATGGTTCCCGTAATAGTCTCAAATAATATTCCTTAGATTTTTTTAAATCATCCCATTTGATCTTACTTTTTCCTATCCCTTGTGAACTGGTCACCAATGAAACAGTTTCATTTTCCCTTTTTCAAAATGATAGTATTAAAAAACAGAAGTGAAAGTATGAATCATAACTTAATCAGGAGTTCATAGCAAGATAACCATTTATAACTCAGAAATACTCAGGGTATTTCCAAACTGATGTCATTCATAGAAAGAATGCCATGAGCTGTGGAAGAAAAAGAAAAATCACCTAGCCCAGTTGGGGGATTTAGAATACATGTGGGATATTCCCAGCAATTATTGTTTTAAAACATTTTTTTCAAAGATCAATGTATGTTTCAAATATTTATCAGAAGAGTCAGCTTAGAAATTACAAACCTGATTCTTTTTAATCCTGATAACTGAGACAATGGACATTAAGATTCCACTTTAGAAAGCATAATACAAGATGTAACCAAGGTTTTCTTTCATTTCTTTTAGTTGCATAAATTCCAAAGTCACTATGAAATCCCTGCAATTACTTTATTTATAAGGGATAAATTATATATTTAAAAATTGTGATCTCTAATCAAACAATTTAAATTCACTGTTTTTATTTTATCCATTTTAGACAGAATAAAAAGTATAAATCTTATTTTCTCACTCAATTAAAGTATTATTTTTCCCTTCTCTCCACAACATTCTGCTGCACTTAAGTTTTTTAAAACTTGAAAAAATGTATGCTATGTGCTAAATAAATTAATGACATTACAGATCAGAAACATTTCCCAGAGAATATTTTCCTCTGTGTTGTGTATACTTGCTTGGGAAATATTTTGGCTACTAATTCTGTCATGATTTCTGCTATGTTTGTGCCTCAGGTAGTTGCAGTGACCTAGATCCTGATATCCAGATACGAAGGCAGGCCACCTCTAGATGCCTTCAGTCAGTGAAAGTCCCTCATCCTCCCTCAGTGAATGTCCCCGACAGAAAGAATCCACAGAGGCCCCTGCATTCTCAGAGCTGGGTGACAGCCTGGTCTGTCCCTTGCTTCTGAGGCTCATGCCCAAGCCCTGTGGTTACTCCCAGGTCCTGTCCTGACACCTAATATGAACTAACTTGTCACCCTGCATCTTTACCTGTGTGGAGACACAGGTAAATCTGCCAAGAGGATGGTCTCAACCCATAGGATTTAGGCACCAATTTTAAAATTTAACAGAAAACTAAATTCCTTTTCTTATTTTAAAGAGAAAAAGAAAAATAACAATAAAACAGTTTCAAAACAGGTTAGTAGGAGACTTACAATAATTGATACATTGCACATGTTTGGCTTTGTAGTAGCTATTCAGAGTACAAGATATAGGCATGATATTTTGTCCAAACAATATTAACATTAACCTCCCTTTTCAATGAAGAGAACCTAGCTGTATAACTATCTTAACTATTGTGTGTATAAATATACTTTTTTCTTTTCCCCTTTCTTCTTTTCCCCATAGAGTTTGTTTTTTCTTTTGAACAGTTTCTTCCTAATTGACAATATAAATTGTACATTTTTTATCTTATTTACCGATTCAGTTTCTTACACTTGGAAGACAATATGGCGTTACACATGTGAGTGTGCCTTATTTCACTTATGAGTGTGGTCTCAAGTTGCACCCATTTACCTACAAAAGCCTACAGTTTATCCTTCTTGATAGCTCGGTAGTACACCATTATATAAAAACACTGCGTCATTTTTACCCATTCTGCAGTTGGCGGGTATTTGGGTTGTTTCCAAGATTTAGCTCTCACAAACTGTGCTGCTATGAACATGGGTGCACATATATTGCTGTGGTATGTTGTTTTTAATTCTAATAGCAAGAATGGGAACAGCTGGGTCAAATGGGACCTCTAATCCTAGAATTTTTAGGAATCTCCACACTGATTTCCACAGTGTTTGCACGAGTCTACACTTCCACCAACAGTGGAGATGTGTTCCATTTTCCTCACATCTCAGCCAGCATGTTTTTTGTTGATTTCTTGATGATAGTCATTCTTTCTGGGATGTGATGGAATCTCAGTATTGTTTTAATTTGTATCTCTCAGATGACCACTGAAGGTTTTTTTATCTATTTATTTTCCATTTGTATTTCTTCATCTGAGAAGTATGTTTTCATCTCACATGTCGATTTTTGGATTGGCTCTTTGAATTGGGGGAGAGGTTTCAATTTTTTATATGTTTTAGGTAGAAGTCCATTTTCTGAGGGGTACTGGCCATAATTTTTTCCATTCTGTGGGTTATCTTTTGACTCTGTTGGTAATTTCTTTTCTTGTGAAAAAGTTTTTTGGTAAGGTTACATCCCATTTGTTGATTCTTTATATTTCCCTTGCCATCTGGGTTTTGTTCATGAAGTCTCTGCCTACACCTATATCTTCAAGATTTCTACCTATTTTTCTATTCCAGTAAATTAGAAAACTACATTCTTCCTCATTGCATAAAACAATTAGTAGTCCACAGCTTCGAACATTTAAAAAGGGAAAGCAGCCCTAAAATTTTTAGAAAGTACATGCAGGAGACTTCCTCAGAATATTAAAGGAAAGATTTCTTAAGATATAAAAGGTCTATAAATTTCAAAAAGATCCACTCTGGTGGGTGTGGTTGTTAATGGGGAAGCCAAGTAGATAAAGGAGGTGTAGAACTCTTGTATTTTCTGCTTTACTAAGAACCTAAAACTTCACTAAAAACAGTCCATTAAACAAAAAAAAAATTAAAAACAAACCATTAAGCTCAAGCTAAGAGATGAACAGATTTGTGACATTAACATTTAAATTTATACACAATTAGACAACATTAAAAAAAGTTAAAAGATAAACTGGAGACCGAACACATAAGATCATGTAAAAATAATTACAATCTAGAATAATATAAAAAATTCCATAGCCAACTGAAAGACAAAAGTCTCATAAATAAATGTGTGTAAAACTTCAGATCACAGAAGGGAAGTTCTGTATGACCAAGAAAGTCATAAAGAAGAAAAAAAGACATAACTTGGTAGTAATAGAAACATGCAAATTAAAATAAGATACCCTTTAAAATCCTCCAGACAGGAAATTTTTCAAAAGCCTGACAACAATAAGTCATAGCAAAGAAGTGGGTAAAGTAGGAAATTCTTCATGGTAATTAGTGATGATTAATGAACATAAAACCTTTACTGAGGAAAGCATAGCATAAATTGGAAAAGAAAACTATTAAGAGCTTGAGAGAAAAAATCTATAATTTGGAATGAATTTTGGCAACATCTAGCAGTTTGAAAATTAGGACCCAGCAAGTTAATTTTTAAAGTATACAAAAAAAAAACATTTAAAGTATGCCAGAAAATTTATATGGGAACCTACACTGTTCATTGTAACTTTTTTTCTTTTCTTTTAATTCCAAAATGTCTGTTACTGGGAGAATGGGTCCTCTTATCTTTATTTGCCTCAACACCATGCATCTATTTCTCTCTTGGGGATCTTCCCACCCATTTTGCTCTGTATTTACAAGGTCAGAAACTATTCTGATCTACTTGGTCCCACTGATTTCTCCTTCTTCCTCCCACTGCACTCCCCAACTCCCATGGGAATGTCTTTCTATCTCAGAAAACTTGCCTCTCATCATACACCTGGCTCAGACACATGCTCTAGAGGACATGTCCTACTTCATTTTCCCATCTGTGACAGCCTTGCCTGACCTCACCATTAGATCTAGGTTACTGGAAATTAATAAGCAGAAATAGTATCTGCCTCATACTTTCCAGAGCTGACAACTTGCTTAAGTGAGGGGAATAGAGAAGATGAGAAGGAAAAGGAGAGGAGAAAAATCATAGATTAATAACTTTAAACACTACCTTGCCATAGTCCTCTCCTAGTAAATAACTGGGCAGGGACACCCTTGCATGTAAACTGATCCCCATTTATGTGGGTGGTTGAGGGAAGGAAACCTGAGCACCTAGTAAATTTCCTGATTCACCTAGAAGTTCTACTCATTCTTGAAATAGCTGCACACTCATCCTTTAGCAATTCTCCTAATTCTCTCCACCCTAAGACTTTGAGCTTCTCATGCATAAGGACAGAACTCTTCCTGAGATGGAATATTACTACAAGTTTGCATTTAGCTAGAATGAATAACAATGCTCATCTGTACATGAAAGACAGGCTAGCAGTAACTCTGAGTCACTTGGGTTCTCTAGTAGTCCATTTTTCCTTTTCAGACAAAATCTTCTTCCATCTCTTCAAGGAAGCCCCATGCTCCCATTTAGGCGATATGACGGGTCTGGCTGTCATGTTGGTGTCTAGCCATGCTCTCACTCAGGATCTTTTAACAGAGTAGTATACTCGCCTTTCCTTTCCCTTCTGTGGCTTCTCTTTTCTCCATAATAAATTAATGAGTGAAAATCTTCCCATACCTCCTTTAGGTAGTAAATGTGAAATACTGGGTAAGTAATTGACTCTATTTTCTTTAATCACACAACCTGGTTTGGGGGGGCAGGTTAGTACATTGGTATTATTCATTTTACTCTGAGTTAATATTTTTATCTCACTTTATATTGCACACATCCTCTCATTTGGGATATTTTTATATCCCAAAACATATACATGGGAGAATTAATGCCTTGTTTGGAAGAATTGCATCGTGTTACACTGTGTGCATGCATGTGTACATGCATGAGCCATCATCTGTTCAATTCCTTTCTGATGGATGTTTGATTGCTTATGGCTTATTGGCAGTATGAATGATACTTTAAGTAGCATTGTGTCTATTTATGTCTTTTATCAAATATGAGTTTTAAAATTCTGTTAGAATTTTAAAATTTAAAATTCTGTTAGAAAAAGTGGAATTTCTGTGTGTAAATAGTAATTTAATCCAAATAGCTACCACTAGATTTATTTGTGAAAACAAACTGAAGAATTCACACTCCTACCACAAAAATATGGAAGTGTTCATATCCCTGGACATTTGCCAACAGTTGTTATTGCTGGCTTAAAATACTTAGCAATCAGACAAGTGAAAAAATATCGTCATTTCAATCCAGTACGGGAACAGAGTAGAAGCCATCATATAAATGCCAAATGACAAGAATAATGACTGAGAACCTGAAATATTTGCACACACTGATGTTCCTTTCTCTCTGTGACCCCAGTTTGAGACCTACATTCCTCCATTTGGAGGTCTCAGAAAGCTGGAATAATGAATATTTCCTGTATTTTCATCAGTGCAACAGCAAGATGTCAAGTGTGATTAGAAGGAAAGGGAATCAACACACAAATATAAAAAGGAAAAGTTGTTCCCAGTTGGGGTTTTAGCTCAGTGGCGTATGCGCCTGCCTGCAAGCACGAGGTTGTGAGTTCAATCCCCAGTACAAAAAAAAAGAAAGAAAGAAAGAAAGAAAGAAAGAAAGAAAGAAAGAAAGAAAAGAAAAGGTGTTCCCAGTGTCTAAAATAAATAAAAGGGCATACATATAGAAATAATGTGAAAACTCAGCAATCTCAATAGTATGGAGGAAGCCTTTAAGACAGAGCCAGACTGGATGCCTGTGCATAATGGGAGTTCCCTGAAATTTTACATCCTAATTTGGGAAATTAACCAAAGATATCCTTGAAAAAGTCTGACCACAGCATTGATCATATAGAGGGATTCAAAGGGTGTATTAACTATGCTCAACTCTTAGCTTTTTTTAATAGTTTAAAGCCAGTGACCAAGCATACATTACATGACATGCTAATATATGGACATTCCCAATTTCACTGTACACCAAAATAGAAAGTAGGTGCAACTGTAAAACCTTAATTTTTGCTTAATTTTAACTCACAATCTGGGGAATAAAGTGTTTTTCACAAGAGGCAAGTGATTCGATTCCAGTTAAAATCATCCCTGTATTTTGTTCTCTATGTGAGGGACAATAAATCAGCTCTTAGAGAATGTGAAAATTATCTAAATATTTCAAAGCATAATAACCACAGTTTGAAGGAGGCAAAGGAAGAAGAAACAAGATGCCAAAAGTGAGTCTTTGCCACACTGGTGGAAAAGAGTAGAAATTTTTGTACAAGATCCTAAAGCATCTCAGAAATAAAACATTCTACACAAAACATAGTATAGCTATTTGTGACTGACTGGACAGTACTTGCTGGGTTGACCAGAGCAAAAAAGTAAGGAACTACTACTATGCAAAAAAAATTAATGTATCCATTAAATGTTTTCATGGGAAATATAGCATAGGAAGATATTCCATAATAACATATTACATTTTCCTTCATTTCTCACGCAATATTATGTTTACGGGTACACATGTCAAGCTTAATGATCAAGCTAAAAATCTTAACAGTGGGTAACTCTTTTACTCATCTATATAAATGCCAGAAGTCTAGAAGAACTAGCTACAAAGTACATGTTCTATGAGTGTTGATTATAGAAATTCAATGCGCAGTATTAAAACACTGGAGATACAGACACAGGTCTGTTGATGTCTAAGTGCCATGAACTGAACTGTGCTTACTTGCATGCCCTGCCCCCAACCAAATTCACATTTTAAACCCTAACCCACTGTGTGGGTTTGTGTAGACATAGAATCTTCAGATGATAATTAAGGTTAAATGAGATCATGTGGGAGGGGCCCTAACAAAATAAGATGGTGCCTTTATAAGAAAAGGAAGAAGAAAACCTATTTCTGTTCATGTGTGATCACCTGAAGAATGGCCTTATGAGTCCAGAGGGAGATGATGACCACCTGCAGGCCGGGAAGAAGGCTTTCACCAGGGATCGAATTGAACAGAACCTTCTCCATAGACTTCCCAGGCTCCAAACTGTGAGAAAATGAATTTCTGTTATTTAAACTTCCCAGTTATGGCCATCTGAGTGGAGTAATATAATCAGTAACCCAGTAACATTTCTGATGCATTCAGTGGGTTTCATGGCAACAACAAGATGGGGAAAATGACTTTTTCAAGTTATTCTGTGATTATTCAAGAATGTATTGTACCAATTGGCATGCTTGTATCAAGGAGTAATCCAAAGTGGGCGTAATAATATAGAACAAAATATGTATAAGTTATATGCAACAATAAATTTCTTGTATAGTAATATAGAGACTACTCAGCCTGCTTTTTGTTTGACAGAAAATTCTTTTAAGTTCAACTAACTTTGATAAAGTTTGACAGACATTTCAACCTAATGCAAACACTCCATTCTCTTCTTGAAGATTATCAGATAGATCATGTAAATGCTACTTTTAAGCCATAGCCCTAATGTATTTTGTAAATTTAAGCAAGGAAACTTTTCAAGTGTTCCTTATAAAACATCACAGCTCACAGAAAAAAAATGCCACTTGTTGCTCATATTTCTCTCAAAAGATGATGTATTTCTGTGGAATGTTGATCATCAGAAATTTGTAACTCCACATTAGCAAGAAAATTGCCTTATTAATCTCTCACTCACTTTATATTCCTTGAATTGCAGTTGCCTTTATACTGTAAAAGAATTAACTGAGAAATCTGAGATGTACTATACACACTTATCATAATGCAGCCCAAAATGAACATGCCACTGTAAATCAGTAATCCAGGTCTAATATACTTCTCACCCAGGTCTAAAATACTACTAATATTTGAAGTTGTAAATAGAAGGATGCTCTAAGTGACTAGCACGGTGATGCTTGACATGTTTATGAAAATGCAAGCAAGTTAAGAGGGACATGTCATTTCCAATGCTTTGTTTTTTTCTAAAAGTAACAATTTTTATTGTTTCTTTTCTGCTTTTCTTTAATGATTTTTTTCAAAATTCACTTTTACCTGACTAAAGTGCTGGACTTACCCTTAATTTTAAGAGCATGTTGATGTGTTTGTCATCATTGTTCCTCAAACTATTTAAAGAATCGTCACTGTGACAAATGAAATTTTTAAACTAAATTGCAAAAAAAAAATTATCCTTGTTATGTCTTCTATGTTTTTACATCATAATTTTGGGCTTTGTGAATTGGATTTGTCATCTTTTCTGTGCCAAAGACATTGAAAGTAAACTCCTGAGGTTTATTCTTTATGATACTGTTTTCTCTAAACATGTGTTCAAATAGATGTTTCATGCTGTGTGGCATTTGTACCTTGTAGCAAATATTTCTAACTAGGTCAGCATACACTGTTTCTAGGCACCATCGAAGAAATGTTTGTTATGCTCATAATAGAATATTGCCAGAGTAACAGGACTAAAGTGACTCACTGGCCCCTGGTGGAGTGCTCTGGATAGCAAGTCGTGCCAAATCAAGGGCTTGAAAGACTGATGCAATTGTGAAAGTCTCCTTTGAGGTCAGAAGTGACTGTCTTCCAAAACGTAATCCATCAAATGGGACAATGTGCTGAGCCAGGAGAAAAAAAGATGTGGCCCCTCTTCCTCCTGAAAACTAACACATACTTCATTCAGTCTGTGAGACTCAGAGTGAGCAAAAGAAGCTTGCTCACACATCAGCACTTTGTCCTGCATGATCTAGAAAGATACAGAATAACTGACTGTGGTGAAAGTCCAGATGCATTTTTCAAAAACTGATTCCTACCGTGAGCCACAAATGTGAGTTCAGTCCATTATACAATGTTGTTAAAAAATTATCAATCTCAGAAGTTCCTCAACTTGACAAAATTTGTTTAGTGACCTAGAACTCACAGAATCATATGCCATGGATGTCTGTAGAGGCTCCTTTCAAATATTACAAAACCTAGACATTATGAAAGAGAAAGAAAATAAATGGTTTTTGAGATTTCTCAATGCAGTAAAAACATGGAAGCAAACTGCAAGTGCTCCGGTTAGGCTTCTAATAAACAAACACTGTCCAAATTTCATGAGGTCCATGAACATTTCCAAACCAGATATTTCCAACACCTTTCTAAGAAAACAAGTTCCTTTGCCTCCAATGCTGGTAGCTCAGAGTACATCCCAGGACTTCATGCACCTCTGAAAGAGGCCAGAAAATTGTGTAGTGAAATTCACAGGTGTGAAAGAAGCTGGTGAGAGTCCCTGGGAAGCAGGCAGTGAGGACGGTCTTACTACATCCCCAAAGCATGTCCATAGGGAATTCATCTTGGAAAGAGACAAAGAGAAAATCATCCTACAAAACCTCCAAAATATCCCTGCAACAAAGTGATGAAAGTGGCCATGTGACAGCCCTGCACTCCCTAAATGGGGTTCTTTAGACAGTGCTTCAGAAGCAAACGTTCCTGAGGCACTGTCCATCCCACAAGGTTTCCTCAGCCCTAGACTTTTCAATCAAACAGAATGCCTTGTGCACAAACTGACAAATGGAACTTCTCTCTCTCTCTGAAAGCTCTGGAACACCTGAGACAGCCATATTATCCTTGACATCTAGAAAGAGTGCAGATTTTAGCCTTGTAGACATGGATAAAAAGGATATGAATGGTCTAACGATGGAGCTAAAAATATTTCTCTGAAGCCACTAGACATTTCTTTTGTATCTACCGATAAGAAAAAGAAACCTATGCTAAAAATGATCCTTGCTCCCCCTTGGCATTAGTAGTGGACAGGCCTCACAAAACTCCAAGGGGAAAAAAATCACAAAACAAAAACCACAGATAGGCAAGGACCACACAGTAGTGTGGGTGATACAAGCAAGGCAACACTGTAGCTGATGGTGTCATAGATCCCAAGTCAAGAAAATGCTCAAAGTGAAATCACCATCAAAAGCTCTATTCCCATTATTTTTTCTTCAATTTATTCCCATCCACTTCCCCTCCCTTTTTCTCCCCTCTCTCCATTTCTTGTTCCGTTTCCCATTTGAAAAAGATACAGATAGGACTAAAATCCCAAGCCAAAACCTTCAAATGAATTTACAAGAGATTATATACCTGAAATTGACATGACTGCTTATAAAATAGTGTCTCCCAAATTCCTGGAAATATTGCAAGACTGGGACTCAAAAACCGTGGGATATAACGATGATAGAAAGTGCACTTTTGGGAGGAAAAAGGGAGCATATTTTTAAGAATGTGAAAGAAATTGCCATGTAAATGAAAGACTTTGTTACTTCTAAAAACCCCAAAGGAGCCACAACAAGATTTCAAACTGAATCCTATCCTGAGTACAGAGCATAGTATTGTGAGTTCACCTGATGGTGCCATGACTAATCCTCTGAAACCTCCCAGAATGACTGGAGACACTGATACGACACCTTTTACACCAAGTTTAAAAGACATAAACAATATTTTGGAGTCAAAACTGAAATATCAGGTTTCAAATCCTCAGCCCAAACCAATTTCTTTTTCCTTGCAAATGTAAAAGAGAATATGATGTCAATATGTGACATTTGCAGCTGCCAAGAATATCCATATTGCTCCTAATCCAACCCCCACAAAACTAACAACTGAAGAGATGGAAAATACACACTGCTCTCTCCAGAAGAGACTCTCCCTTAAGTAAAACTACTCATTCTGCTAATGGACCTATATAGCAAGGACAGATAATGCACCATCAGCAAGAACCCTGTTCCTTCTTCTGTAGACCCCAAGCATATGCATCTTCCCCCAGTCACCTGGCAGCAATAAAGCAGAACACTTTTGGTGCCCTTCAAGTTCTGCTCCTTTGCTATTTTGCCTCACTGTACAGCAAAAAGCCCAGTCTTGCAGTAAGGTATGTACTGACTCATCCAGTGAGGGACCATCTCCCAACCTCCAACCAGCACAGAGACAAGAAGATGTAATCTGCAAACAAGTTTTCCAACATCCCACAGCATGATGTGAGTTAAAAGCAAAATAACTCTTCATGTGATGAACAGAATCCTCAAATTCCAGTTGACTGTCCATCTTTCAATCTGAAGACACATAGTGCTATAACAATCCAAAATTCTGACACACACATACACAAAATTAAAGAAGAAATTAAACAATGTCTACAACCAAACATGACACAAATACAACTTAACAGAACTTTTGGGATGCAATGGAAGCAGCCCTGAGATGAAAATTTATAGCAATGAATTTGCATGTGAAAAAAATATAACAAGTACAAATAAACAACTTAATGCTGCACTTCAAGCTTCTCAAAGAAAGACAGAAAGTCAAGCCCAATACCCATACAAGGGAGGAAATTATAAAGATCAGAGCAGAAATTGACACACTTGAAACTAAGAAAAACAATACAAAAAATTAATGAATCAAACAATTAGTTCTTTGACAGAATAAATAAAATTGATAAACTCCTAGCCAAGTTTCTCAAAAACAATAGAAAGAAAAACTCCAATTCATGCAATAAGGACTAAAAAGAATAAAATCACTAAACATCCTGTGGAACTTCAGCAAATCTTCAGAACCTTTCAGAATACTAAATAACTTAACTTGCACAAGAAAGAAAACAGAAGAAGTGCACAGATTCCTAGATATGTAGGAATTACCAAAGCTGAGTCAAGAAGATATAAAAATTTTGAATTACCCAATATCAGTCAATGAAATTGAAAATGTAACTAAACACCTCTCTACAAAAAAAAAAAAAAAAAACCCAGGTCCTGACGGATTCACTGCTAAATCCAACAAGAAATTTAGAAAGAATTAATGCCAATACTCTTCAAGCACTTTAATGAAACTGAAAGAGAAGCAATTCTCCTTAACTCATTCCTGGAGGCAGACCCAACCAGAAAAGAGAACTACAGGATAATCTTCCTAATGAACATAGATTCAAAAATTCTCTTGTAAGATACTAGCAAATGGTATACAACATATTATGAAGAAGATTATATAACATGAATAAAAGAGATTCATCCCAGGAATTCAGGGATGATTCAACATATACAAATCAAAAAATGTAATACATCATATCAACAGAACAGAAGACAAAAATCACATGATCATCTCAGTGGATGTAGAAAAAGCTTCTGATAAAGTCCAACACTCATTCATGATAAAAATCCTACAGAAATGCTAACTCTGCTGGAAGAAAAAGTAGGTAGAAATATTGAAGACATAGGGGTAGGAAGAGACTTTATGAACAAAACCCAAACAACACAGGAAATACTTCAGAAAGTCAATAACTAGAATCTTGTTTCATTAAAAAGCCTTTGCACATCAAAAGAAATCACCAACACAGTGAAAAGATAACCCACAGAGTGTGAAAACATTTTAGTGAACTGTCATTCAGACAAAGGACTTCTATTTAAAATATATAAAGAATTGAAGAAAACCAGGCTCCCCCAATTCAAAGAGCCAATCCAAAAATCAGCATGTGAGATGAAAACATACTTCTCAGATGAAGAAATACAAATGGAAAATAAATAGGTGAAAAATTACTTAACATCATTGGTCATTCAGGAGATACAAATTAAAACAACACTGAGATTTCATCTCACCCAAGAAAGAATGTCTATCATCAAGAAATCAACAAATAACAAATTCTGGCAAGGCTGTGGAGAAAAGGGAACCCTTCTCTGCTGTTGGTGGGAGTGTAGACTGGTGCAAACACTGTGGAAATCAGTGTGGAGATTCCTAAAAAATCTAGGATTAGAGGTTCCATTTGACCCTGCTGTTACCATTCAGGCTAATTTTCCATAAGAATTAAAAATGCCTCACAGCAATATATGTGCACCCAGGTTTATAGCAGCACAGTTTGTGAAAGCTAAATCTTGAAAACAACCCAAATGCTCATCAACTGCAGAATGGATAAAAATATGCAGTATCTTTATATAATGGTGTACTACTCACCTATAAAGAAGGATAAACTGTAAGCTTTTGTAGTTAAATGGTTGCAACTTGAGAGCATACTCATAAGTGAAATAAGTCACACTCGCATGTGTAAATACCATATTGTCTCCCTAGTGTAAGAAAGTGAAAAAACTAAATAGATAAGATCCAAAATCTACAATAGATATTGTGAAAGGGAAAGAAAAATTGGGATTGGTGAAAGGAGAAAAGAAGCAAAAGATAGCTAATTATACTACTGATACAATTGAGAGCTAAGATAGTTGTACTACTGATCTCTTTTTTTTTTTTTTAGTTTTATTTAAAGAGGGGGAAAATAAAGCAAAACAGAAAAAAAACAGTAGAAACAATACCGAATTTTTAAAAAATGAACAGTAAGAAATCACTATTGATACATTACATATTGTTTTCCTGGATATAGTTGTTCAAGTAACAAAATCAAAGCATACAAAGTGAACATTCAAACAGTGAGGCTGCAAACAGGTCTGTTCTCTGTTCCATCCAAAACTTGGCAACATAATTATCATTTCTACATTCTTAAATATATAAATATAATTCAGTTATATCCTTTAGAGCACCTGCTTTTCCTTCTTTTGCTTTTTATGTCCATTATCTGTTTAGTTATATCATGTTTCAGGTTGCTCAGTACCTTGCTGATCTGTCTTGCTGTTGTTATTTACTTTTTTAAATTTTTTCTTATTTATTATTTTTTTATTTTATTTATTTCTTTTATTTTGAAGGTAGTAAAATACAGCAGAACAAGACAGGACATAGCCAACTGAGGCAGTGCAGTGAAATTGGCACAGAACCTCAAAGCAGGCCACCGGGACAACAGCAATAGGCATAATAGTACATCTGGTTTTCTTCACAATAGTTGTTCCTTCAATCAGGCAGAGCAATGTCGAAGGAAATACTGAAATTACAAGAACAGAATATTGAATACAGCAATACCATTGATCAGAACAGAGCAAAACAGATAAAAATATTTGCCCTCAAAGAGATGGCAGAAGAAAATCCCCCTTATTTGCTATATCGCATCTACTCAAACTCGCAGGCACTCACTTGCTAGCTGGGGTGGGGGTGGGGGTGGGGAATGGTGGGTGTGTGATTATTAGCCCAAGGTCTGGAATCTCAGGAAACGCTGATATGGTTCTCACCCCGGGGCGGCTGCAGCTTGCCAAGCCACAGCCACTTACCAGAGCGGCATGCTGGCAGCTCCTGGTTTCTTTTAGTTTACTGAAAAAGATGGTTTGTGCTTATATCGTTTGATCAATTTTACATGTCTATATATGGTAATCTGAGTAAATAGAAGATAACAATATGCAATACATTAACCTTTGCTAATTTCTTATTATCTTGTTTCAAAATTCTGTATCATTGTTTTTATTGGGTTTTTTCTCTTTAAAATAAAAAAATAAAGTTCTGACCCAGAATGCATTAGATAGAGTTTGCTGACTCCAATCCTTTTTTTTGGCAGAAATTGCTACAAAATTGAAGAGAGTCGTTATTCCATCAGACACAGTGTCTGTGAATGGAAAGCTAGGGCTCAGCCATGGCAGTCCTCTGCCGCCCGGGCAGGAGTGCCACCCTTCCCCGCCACTCTGTGCCTCCTGCTTCCTTTCATAGAGCAGCGTCACCCCAGCAGAGGACGGGAGCAAGTAGATGTATCTTCAAACATACACCACTGTATCTCTATGAAAGTATAAAATTGTACGCTATGGCTTTTAATGCCAAAGAATTATTAGAATTTAGAATAATCTTTGGTCTTTTTACCCCTAGAGATAAATACACCGTTTACAAGGAGTGTATTCACAAGTTCATTTGCAAGGAGTAAATGAACTCCATGTTTTAAAATAAGAAATGCCTTTTATTGGTATCTGTTCTTGACACTTTCTCTACAATTGTGTTTAGATGAAAGTATAAATTAAGATTTATAGACATATTTGTATGATGCATGAATAGGCAAGCAGATCTGACATGCTGTCCCATTGTTAGGTTAATTGGAAATCTTTACAACTAAACCTGTTTTGTGTTGAAAAATAAGTAATATTGGATCAGTATATCTATTACTTTCATTGATGAATCACCTGGTATGCAAAACTTGTGAGTTGTTTGTAAAACTACAAATTAGTGTCAAATTTAGAAGAAACATTGTATTTTACTATTTTATTAACACAAAATTCCTGTTCTTTTTCATCTTTAGGGTTAAGATTTCACAAGGAGAATCTGAAATATTTTCTGTGTATAATTATGACATTGATGCATAAGTATTACTTATTTTATGTGCCAGAAGTCTAAAAATATCTTCCTGTGAAAATACTGATATATTTTGACAATTTTTCACACTTGATATATATTTAGAGGAATAGGGGTTAATGCATATTCATACTAGAAAACTTCAAATATTTTTTGAAAGTCCCAGATATTCTGACTTTAATTCAAGCAAAATGATAAAATAGTCACTATGTAGTTCAGATATTAATATCCTAAATTGTGGGGCTGGGAATTTCACTCAGCAGTTCAAGCCCTTGCCTAGTAAGCACGAGAGCATAAATTCAATCCCCAGTACCAAAAAAAAATTTGAATTATATATTTACATGAAAGTTCAAACAATTAAGCTACATAACTTCTAATTTGTCTTATGACTATTACAGGATCTAAAGCTTGTTGGTATCCTCTCCCCACTTCAAGAACTGAATTCCTCATTTGTTCTAGAAGCTCTTATTCAAGCAAGTTTACATTAAGTTGGTTTTCCCTAAAGGGAAATATTGGTATATCTGCCTGTTTGAAAAATTTGTTCATATTTTTTCTCCATGGAGGGACAGATGGATGGATAAAGATATAGGTTAGATATAGATATAGAGAGAGATGAATAAGCAATTGATGCATTTAGGGCAAAAGTCACCGGTATGAAAATGGTTGGAGGATATTTGAGAGATATCTAGAGCTAAAAAGGAATAATCGATATATATTCCATTATTATGTCTGAAGAAAAAGATTTTCAAGCACCTTAAGAGTTTGGTAGCATAGGAATAGGGACCCTGCTTCACACAAAAGCAATGGATATGGTATCCTACCCGAGTGTTCATTCATCCACCCACTATTTGCGATTTCTGCCTGTGAACTATATACTAGAAAAGTACATACCACCAAAAAGTCTTATCTGATTTCCATACTCACACAACTGACTAATGAGATGTAAGTTTGAACTTCAACCTTGACATACACACGTCTCTCACACTCTACACAAAAGTTTTCAGCAAAATCTACTTACGTTGTCTTCAAAATATATCCAGAATTGGCTGTTTATCACACAACATCAAGAGAGTCCAAGACAAAGTTATTTTAGCTTACCTCATTGCAAGTGCCTCCTAATTGTTCTCCCTTCTTAACTGGTTTGTATAACTGAAGCCTGGTCTTTAAAAAGCAGAAAGAGAGATTCTATTAAAACATAATGTTGGCCAGATACAGTTGTACATGCCTATAATCCCTGCTCCTTGAAAGGCTGAGACAGGAGAATCACAAGTTGGGTCCCACCTGGACATCTTAGAAAAACCTTATCTCAAAATAAAAAATAAAGAGGGCTGGTATTTAGCTCAGTACAAAGATCCTGGGTACATACTCCAATACCACCACTAAGAATAATAATATTAATTTTAACAATATCACTGCTCTCTGATCTTTTTGTTCCTTCCTATCTTACTGAGAATGAAAATTAAAGCCTTTGCAATGAAGTGTGGATGCCCACTTGGTCCTCATTACTCCCCTGATCATGTCTCCTCCTATTTCCCTTTTATTTAGTTCACTTTCATTAAATGGGCCAATCACTGCTCTAGGACCTAGCAGGGAAGTCCCTTTTTCAAGACATCTCATTTATGTCCTCTCTGCTTGAACTCCCGACTCCATTTTCCTCTGATATCCACACAGGCCTGGACTGCACAGAGAAAAGCATAAAGTTTGTGGTTTTTAATTGTTTAACTCAGACTATCCATCATTTTGTGTTGGATTGGTGCCCAGTTAAATAAGATAAGCAAGACTCTCTATAAAAATGCTTTACAGAGCCTTAAACTTTGCTTTAAGCCTTTTTCTCCACCTACAGGGCATGTACTTTAGTTCTAATCCTACCCATCAGCACTCACTTAGACTCAATTTTGTCACACTTCAATTTTCACATTAATCATAGTTAGTAAACAACCTAACTAGTGGCATCAATCAAATTCATCAGTGCCAAAGTTGAACTATCTTTCTCAATAATTCTCAGTTTAAGGTGGTAGACTTTGCACACGTTTGACTTTAATACTTCTCAAAATCCTACTGATAAAAAAATATATAGAAGGAATAACATCATAACAAAAAGATAATATGGAAGGAAACAAGGATATACATACTCTATCAACACATGAGAATATGCACACATTTTTTGAAAGATCAAAAATGAATACAATAAACCAAGAAAAGCTTGAATCAGCTACCAAACACCTGCAAAGTTATTAACCAATTACATAAATGTAGTATTTTGTATCATAGTTTTTTCAGGGAAGCCTTCAACTTGTTTTCCCAGTGCAGTTTTTAATGAAGCCCCTATTCCTCTCAGAAGATGCTGCTCTGGAAGTTTATTAAATGACTATCACATCAGTGAAGTTTGGATACTGTAACAAGAAAAAAGTTATCTGTAATATCTGTAGTAGTATACAACTCTACTACAGGTATTCTAGAAAGAATACGAATGCATCTTGAAATATTTTTCATTTTTGCTCTACTCAGAATCAAGTAGTTTTGTCTCCTAGGGAAAAAAAAGTAACCTTTGGGGAAAATTTTGAAAATCATAAACATAGGCTTAGAAATAGGTTTAGAAGTCATTTACATGCACGTTAGAGTCGAAGTAAAGGGATTAGATTATCCAGGAGGAGAGCGCCAAAGAGTTAGAAAAGAAGGCAGGCAAGCACAGACACTCCAGGACACCTCATCTAAATGGTTGTCACAGTAAAGAAAGACAGTGGCTGCAGGAGCAGCATAAGGAACAAGGATAAAGGGTCTTAAGTTCTGAGGCCATGGATACTGTGAGTATCCTGAGTCGATCAGCACACAGTGTATTGAAATGTCACATCTATAAAGGTTTACAGTGATTATTTGTCAATAAAATGAAGAAGAAAAAAATCTTAAAACACACAAAGGAGTAATTTGGGTAAAAAAGGAGTGGGTGGGTGGGCGGGAGGTAGATCACTTAATCATAATTGGTGCAAAAGGTTAAAGACAACTGAGCAAAGGGCTACTGAACTCAATGAGTAGTAAATTAATAGGGGTTTGGAAAATGTAGTAGAAACATAATGAGTGAAAAATGATGTGGAATCAATTTTAAAGCACATGTGTCCTAATGATGTGGTTATCGAAGAAGTTTACTGGTAAGGAGAAAAGACGAAATACTATGACAGTATTTCTTCACAGAAAAGTTGTAAATAAATGCCAAGTATTGTGAGATTGAAAATTCTTATTTTAGTTTTGAGGAATGCATCATTCCATAAAACTTGGAAAAGTAATCTTATAAGGCAGTGTAATGATAAATTACAAATTTGAGGGCTATTCTCTAATGTTAATTAAATAGCATACATGCCATTTTTAATGTTAACAAAGTATATGCAGAGATGAGCTCTTTTCTCTTTCAATTTTATTTTATTAGTGTATATAAATTATACAGAACAGTTGGTTTTGAGTACTTGTTCATGCACATAATAGACTTCGATCATCTTTCACCACAGTTATCCCCCTCCTGTTCCTTCTAATCCTCTTCATTTTCTATAATAATCTACTTTCCTGCCATCACTTTTTTAAAATTTCACATAGAATAAGAGCAAATGTGACATCTGAATGGATCTACCTTATTTTACCTTTTTAGCATGGTGAACTCCTGTTCCATCCATTTTCCTGCAAATGCCATGGTTTTATTCTTCCATATGGCTTGTCATGTGTTTAGGACAAGTAACATGGGAAATAATAAGAATTTCCCCAAACCAGGGTTTATTCAGGCCAGAGCACACTGTCCAAGGGGGCAATAGGCAAATTTCCAAGAGAGGACTCCCATCCAAAAGAGGAAAGACAGGGTGAGAGACTGAGGTTTGTATAAGTGTTTGAGGAGGCAGAAAAAGAGTCTAGGAAGCAAATGTGATTATCTAAAGAATATACCTACCTGGATTACCTAGCACCTTGTAGAGCTTTTGGGAGCACCTGCTATATGTGTGAAATTATGTGTTCAAAATCACAATTTAACAAGACCAATTCCTCTGGCTTACCAAAGGCCTTTTAACTTCGGATAAGAAGGTCTACACATACTGTCTTTTAGAGAAGAGAGATCTGAATTTCTTGCAAGGAATTAATGGGCTTTGCATCACAGGTTTGTTTTTGTCTTGTGAAGTTTTCATGAGTGCCACTATTTTATAACTCTGGGCTGGATGACTTTAAGGGAGTTCTATTGTTTGGGATTTTTAACCCTTTTGCTGCCAGGGGGAAGCTACTACTTGGCATACATACACTGCATTTTCTTTATTTATTTGTTGATGAATACCAAAGCTGTTTCCATAGCTTGGCTATTGTGAATTGCACTGCAATAAACAAGGGTATGCATATGTGAATACACTATGCTGAGTTTAATTCTTTTGAGAATACACTGAGGAATGATATATCTGGATCAAATAGCAGCACTATTTTCACTCTTTTGAGGAACCTCTATATTGATTTCCAAAGTAGTTGTACTAGTTTACATTCCCATCAACAGCCTTTTTCTCTGCATACATTCCAGTATTTATTGTTTTATCTTGGTTTGGTTTGGTTTGGTTTGGTTTGGTTTGGTTTGGTTTGGTTTGGTTTGGTTTGGTTTGGCTTGGTTTGGTTTGGGTGTTGTTATTGGTGTTTGTATTCTTGGTAATAGCAATTTTGACTGAAGTGAGATGGAATCCCAATGTAGTTTTAATTAACATTTCCATAATGGCTAATGATATCAAACACTTTTTCACATACTTATTGGCCATTTGTACTTGTTTTTAAAAATTGTCTATTAAGATTTGTCTTACATATCTGGGTGCTCCCATATTGGGTGCATATATATTAATGATTTTAATATCTTCTTCAAGTTTTCCCCTAACAAGTGTGTAGTGATCTTCTTTATTTCTTTTCATCATTCTTGGTTTGAAGTTCACATTGTCTGCCAACAGAACAACTACCTCAGCTTTTTTCTGGGTTCTTGCTTGGAATATTGTTTTCCATCCTTTGACTTTTAGTCTATGAATTTTCTTTTGAGTTAAATGTGTTTCTTGTACATAGCATATTAATGTATTTCGTTTCTTAATGCACTCTGCCAGTCCGTATCTTTTTATTGGTGAATTGAGACCATTTACACTGATAGATGTAACTGATATGTACTGACTTATCTTTGTCATGCTATCTTTGTTGTTGGTGTTCTTTTTCTGTTTAATTGTTTGCCCTGCTTAGTGGTTTCCTTCTGCAGTTGTTCTTGGAATTGCAGTTATCTTTGTCTCTTTCTAGAATATCTTTCAGTACTCTGTAGTGTTGATTGGTGGTCATGAATTTCTTCAGTTATTTATCATGGAAATATCTTATTTCTCCACCAATTTTCAAATATAGTTTTGCAGGGTACATCAATCTGGATTGGAAGTTGTTTTCCTTCAGGATTTGAAATACTTTACTCCAAGCTCTTCTTGACTTGAAGGTTTGTGTTGAGAAGTCTTCCATGATTCTGATCAGCTTTCTTTTGAAGGTGATCTATTTCTTTTCTCTGATATCTTCTGGTATTTCGTTCTTGTGCTGAATTTCTGATATCTTAATTATTATATGTCTGGCTGAGGATTATTTTGGTTATGGCTAATTGGGGTTCTATATGGCTCACTTATATCTGATATAAGATTCTTTCCCCATGTTTGGAAAATCTTCTGTTATTATTTCTGTAAGTAGTCATATATCATTTGTATTGATCCCCTGCTTTTTTCATTGACACCAATCAGTCTTCTATTGTTTCTCTTTGAATCATCTTGAAGCTCTTGATTTGCTGTTTCCTGGTTCCATTATTTTTAAGCTATTATCTTTCATTATCATAAGCTTCTATCTTGTCTGTAAGGTCTGAGAGTCTGTCTTCCACTTCATTCAAGTGGTTTTGCCACCTTTGAAGAATTTTTAATTTCCTGAATATCCCTTTGAATCTCTTTAATGCATTCTAATTCTGTCTCACATTGTTCATTCAAGATTTCCATCATTTTCTTACATTCCTCTATTTTTTATCTAGATCTTCTTTAAACATATTCAACATTTCTTTTATGTTTGTCATTTCTTTTTTTTATCTGGGAGATTATTTCTGATTTGATTTCCTCTATAGCTTCACAGAGTTGTTTCTTTACTTCAGTTGCTATGATTTCAGAAAGTTCAGTTGTGCAATTTCCAGTGCCTTTCATTTAAATATCTCCTAAGTTTGTTCTCAGTGGGGTGGAAGACTGAGACTACATCTTGCTCTTTCATTTTGTTATTTTCCTCAGGGACCTGTGTGACAAGCCAGGCACCCTCCAAATGGATTGCACTGGAATGCTGTGCTGGGCAGAGCTTTGATCCTCCAATATCCATATGGCTAGCTGGGGTGCACCCCTGAACTATGATACCTGTGTTGTGAATTTGGTCTTCATAAATTTCCCTGAGAAAACACTGACTGCTTTTCCCATTCCTTTGTGTTTAAATTTCCTTTCTATATCACTGCTAGAATGAAAAGGAAGAATTCTATGTTGTGAGACCACTAAAATAAAATGCCCATAATGCAGAATGTTAATATGTGAGCCAGGCAGACTTTTTGATACACCAAAGGTTATTTTCCATCTACTAAATGAGAAGAAAGTACTGGTATTCTTCTTGTTTGTTAAATTGTTTGCCTTTTAATCTTTAATTTGTGACTAATAACAATCATTATTATAATTGAAAGTCAAACTAAGTCTTCACAAGCAAAGATATTTTCCTCAATCTAAAGAAACTTTAAAGCAAAAATGTAATGTGTGAACAAATAGATGCATCAACACTGTAGAATATTGATATTTATTGAAGCTGGCTGATGGATATCTAGATTTCTTTGTACTATTCACTCTACTTGTGGTAAATGTGAAAATGTGCATTTATAAACAAATAATGGTTAATGTTTTTTGGAAAACTCAAATTCTTGCTCTAGGATTCAGGAATGTGGTATGCTCTGCTCAACGGTTGAAGGGAGAATAGAGTTTATGCTGCAAAAGATATCCATCCCCAAGATGCTTTTATATATATATATATATATATATATATATATATATATACACACACACACACACACACACAATCACAGTAGGAAAGTCTTCATGAAAATGAGAATATACATGAACCCCTGATGAGCTATAAATTGATCCAAAGTTTTAGGGCCAGTAATTGGTAATATATTTTAAAAGAAAGGCTAATATATTTGACCTTTAACCTAAAATTCTACAAAATTTTTTCAAGAAAATAATTCTAGTAGCATTTCTTGGCTCTAACCCAGTGATTCCATATTAACATATTAAGGACTTAGCTGAGTGTGCTAGCACGCACGCATTGGTAATCCCAACACTAAGTAGGTTGAGGCAGGAAAATCACTGAGAGTTCGAGGTCAAACTGGACTACATAGTGAGCTCAAGGTCAGGCTGAAATAGTTTGAGACCCTGTCTCAGAACAAAACAGAGCCACACTAAGGAAATAACATTTAAATACATATTAAAATATGAAGATGTAAAAGTGGTCACTGTAATATAATATGCAATAGTAAAAGGTGGTAGCACCCTAAACAACAAACAAAAGAGATTATGTAAATTAGGCAACACTCACATAATGAAATACTATAAAACCAGCTAAAACCATGTAGTGTATATTTATTTCTTAACACACAAAATTACTCCAAGAGAAAAATCAGGTAACAAAAGAGCATTATGGCAAGTTATCTGAAAACATTTACTCCAAAATGTTACCAATTTCAGGTCCTTTCTGCTGTTCTTCAGTTTTTGGTGTTTCTGTTATGATCATAAATTTAGTAATAATAAACCTAAGAAAAGAAATGTTATTTTTAATAAATGAAGTTTATATTTCTGTGCTTTTATATAAACTTTCAGATTTATTTAGTCAGGACCAAACTGACTATACATACTTCAGGGAAAATTATAAAATAATTATTTTTTTTTTGGAGGAAAAAATTAAGATAAAGATGTTCTAACCCTCAGAGGTTTGTGACTATTGGGAGGGAAATTTTAACATTAGTTTTATCACTTACCAAAACACATGTACCTACTGCTTTTTTATTGCCACTACATCTATAAATTCTGTACAAAGTTTGCACCAAAGTTTATTAGTCAGACTCATTCACCTGAATGTAAATGTTAAGCAGTTTAAGCATCTTCATAGAACTAGAACTTGCAGAAATAAGCTCAATCCTCACTTCTATCTTTACCACAACAGAAACTGTCTCAAAGTGTTGTGTGGTTCCATCGGACAGAGAACCGAACATGAGTCTATTAACTATAAACATACCAAAGACTGTGATAAAATTTAGCCTCAAGAGAGAAAGAAAGTGAAAATTTTATTTTTGGAGATAACTGCTTATCTGAGACAAATCTGAAATGCACATTTTATGAGATTTTTCTCAATTTCAGTTTTCAGTTCTTGTACTGACTGGTATAAGATGAAGTTGTAACGAAAAATAAAATGAGATCTTAGTGATTCACGGGACTGTATTTTAAATATGTATTTACTTGTTACTAAGTCCTTGGTTGCTACTTAATCATAAGTACCAAGTACTTGGGTTCTCTCAACTAAACCTAATCAGCTCCCAAAGGACTCACATCCCAGTATTGAGGGCTAGCACTTTGACATCTGGATTTGGGAGAGGAAAACACAAATATGCAGTTCATATTTATGTTCATTTGCAGTTCTAGTATTCCTTGAGAGTTAAGTTAGATAATACACATAGTCCAGGACATAGGTGTCTGTGTCCAGTCACAATAATTACTGCTGCAGGAAGCTAGGGATTAAAGATATACCAAGGAAAGAGTGCATGATAAAATGTAGAGGTGGGAATGGATTGTTTGTGCTCAGAGAAGGCAAGAAGTTAAAATGAGACAGAATATAACACTGATTTTGGGCAGAAGAGCTGCCTGGGGATCAGAAAGAACCCTGGCTTTCTTTGCATACATTTTTCTTCCTATTGTGTAATGTGTTCAGTCAGCCATTCTTGGTCTTACTTTCTCTCAGAATGCCCACTATTTCTAGAGCACCAACAGCAATACTCAACCAGCCAGCAATCATAAAAGTGGAAATTGTTTTGAATACTTATTTGGAGCATGTTTTAAAAAATAATTGAGCAAACAGAGTTCACTAGTTCCAAGGCAGAAGAGCAGTGTAAACTCAACATCCAGAAGCTGAACTAATATCTCAAGAGTACAGTTACAGCAAGACTATGCAGAGAAATATGTCACAGAGCAGCATTTAAACTTCCTTGCCATTAACTTCAGACTGAGAGTTGCTTATTCCTTTGCTTTGAAATTGACCCTTAGTGATTTGCAGTTTGTTTCAGATATGTTCTTTTTAATAGATATATTTCCTCTTCCAGTTTTTTTTTTGCTTTATGATGTTATGAGTAAATTTGATAGAATGATGTAGTAAACAGCAGATCTGTTCCAAGCAGTAAGTTCCAAGCAACTAAAGTAAAAGAAAACCAGATAAATTTAAAATTAGTAAATCAGTATTATTTGTTGGTACCATTGACTTGACAATGATTTTATAGATCCTTGCTGCTCAGTGTGGATTCACAAACCAGCAGCAACATCATTTGAGAATTATTAGAAATGTATAATCTCAGGCATCACCCACACCTACTGAATCAAACACTACATTTTAACAAAGTCCCTTAGTGATTCGTATGTGCTTTAACATTTGAGAAGTAGAATATAGGTATTTGGAATTTTATTGTTGCTTTAACAAAGTCTTCCCTCCCAGGCATGGCAGTACACACTTGTTATCTCAATGTGCTGATACTGAAGGGAGAGGATTGCAAGTCTAAGCCAGTAGTAGACTTTATCACAAAATAAAAAATTGCGAAATGGTTGGGGATGTAGCTCAGTGCAAAAGCCATGTGGAAAGGAAGGAAAGAAGGAAAGATGGAAGGATTTCTGAACATCTCCCTGTCTACCCCAAAATCATGCATTAGGGTTTGCATTTAGCTGCCAGTAACAATGCCAAATATAAAGTAAATTAGTTTTATTTTTCTAATGCAATGGAAGGTCATTTGTCAGAGCAATTCTGAGAAAGAAACCCAGTAATGCTATCAGAAATTCAAGTGGATTTCACCTTTGTGCTTAGCAGTCCTTAGCATATTTTTGTCATCTCATGGTAAAAAATGAAAAGAAGAAGAGAAAGAAAGAAAGAAAGAAAGAAAGAAAGAAAGAAAGAAAGAAGAAAGAAAGAAAGAAAGAAAGAAAGAAAGAAAGAAAGAAAGAAAGAAAGAAAGAAAGAAAGAAAGAAAGAAAGAAAAGAAAGTCCCATTTCACGTTTTGGTTCCAGCCCCTAGACCTACAATGATACATGGCTGAGGCATCATACAGCTACATGGAGGAGAAAGATTCCCTAGACTTTCTGAGCTTCTCCTTCAGACTCCTTGACTTTGTGGAATTTCCCATCCTGTTCTTACTTGTCTGCTAGCACCAAAATTTCAGGAACATTAGTTAGTGAACACAACACTTATCCTCCAATTTTCCCTTTGGGGACTTCACTACCGAACCTTCTTCCACAATTGGTAAAATCTAGTTCTTATATTGATTCCTCATCCCAAAATGCTAATTATGACTGGTATTCTGTGACTTAGCACCGATTTATCTAATCCCAATGATGACTTTCAAGTCCACTGAAAAATCAAATCAACTCAAAAGCAAGTTAGATAAACATACAAAAATGTTCATGTATTCAAGTGTAAAAAGAACTTGAGCTCTAAATTTTTAACCCTCCAATGAAACAAATTTTTTCTTGATATTGGTACAAAGTAATTTTCCTTGTATTTGATTGAGCACCATCTATTTTCCTCTTCCACTAGTTTCTTCTCATTCAAATCCATCCTCTACCTCCCTCACTACCAAGGTAGTCCTCATAAAATAGATCAAATAACAGCAATTGATTCACTAAAATCCTTTGGTGGCTGGACATTGTCTAGCGGGTAGAACTCAAATTATTATAGGGCAAAAAATTCCTTCCTGAAGTACCAGTAATTCTTTTTCTTTTATTTAAAAAGAAACAAAAGCATGTAAAGGGTAGAGGTAATACAGAATTCAAAAAAAAAGATAAACAATAAGAAATCACTAGTTAAAATTACATATTGTCCTTTTAGAAATAGTTGCTCAAATTACAAAATTAAAGCATACAAAGTAGATAGTCAAACAGTGAGAGTGTAGACAGCTACGCATGCATGAATATCTGCATGTATTTCTATACTTTCTGTATTAGAAGGAAAAACAAAACTTAGCAAGACAAAACAAAACAAATTCCTATAAAAACATGAAACCAAAAAGTCGTATAAAACCACAGTACAAGGTGATCTACAATGATTAATGTGTTGTTTCTTATTATCTTCAATAGAATGTCTATATCAACAGGCATAATTGAATATAGCAGTATGATTGAGTATAGCAGTAAATAACAATATTAGTAAAAATAAAATATTATAGACAGAATAAGACTTCAAAGGCAGATAATAATCAAACCATAGTGGATATTCTAGTGGATCTTGTCATCTTAAGTGCAGTTGCCTATACTCTCAGACTTGATATTATCAATCATAAAAGCTTTGAATAAAATTTATCAATACAAAACAGCGATACAACAAACCAGATTCAATTACAATCAGTCATGGTAAAACAGTATAGGTTTTACAGTGCTTTAGATTAAGTCAATAGGAAATTAAGGATGATTACCATACTATATCCTGTTATTTTCGGGATAACTGTCTGTGCCCTCAAATCTAGTACAGGTAGAATGACTGGAACAAAATATAATACATCTAAGCAGAGTAGTGTGGGTAATGTGGGTTTTAAATCCTGGTACACTATTAACAATATAGTGTATCAAGGCCATTTATATTAGAGATTCTAGGCATCCTTCTCTGCCTCATTTCTGCTATGCTATTTTTCTGCCTTTGCTTGTCTACTTTTCTCCTTCATTCTACTTCCTGCCCCACTCACTGAGGCCTTTCTGCCACTGTTCCTAAAATCCTGGTATTTTTTTTCTCTCTCTCTAGAATGTCCTTCAGTATTCTCTGAAGGGTTGGATTGGTGGTTACAAACTCCCCCAGTTCCTCTTTGTCATGGAAGCATCTTGTTTCTCCATCAACTTCTAGTGAGAGTTTTGTAGGGTACATCAATCTGGGCTGGAGGTTATTTTCTTTCAAGGCTTGTAACACTTCACCTCAACCTCTTCTTGATCTGATGGTCTGTGTCGAGAAGTCAGCTGTGATTCTGATGGGCTTACCTTTATAAGTAATCTATTTCTTTTCTCTGATGGCTTTTAGTATTCTGTTTTTATATTGAATTTCTGGTATCTTGATTATTATATGTCTGGGTGTAGATCTGCTTTGGTTGTAGGTGGCTGGAATTCTGTATGCCTCACACAACCAAATGTCATTTTCTTTTCTCATGCTTGGGAAGTTTTCCTTAATTATTTCTGTGAATAGCCTTTGTAATTCACCTGTATGTATTCCTGCTTCTTTGTTCACCTTTCTTATTCTTAAATTGTAGATTCTCTTGTCATCTTCTAGCTTTTGTATTGTTACTGCCTCTTTCCTTGTTATTTTTAAGAGATCTTTCCTTTCATGATCACACACTGCAAACGTTTTCAAGTTTTGATAGTCTATCCTTAGTTTCTTTTAAGGCATTTTGCCAGCTTTCAATGGAGTTTTTAATTTCCTGGTAGTCTCTTTGAATCTGCTTCATGTATTCTATATTTTCTTTATATTCTTTATCAAATGTTTTTCTCCTTTTTTTGTGTTCCTCCCTTCTTCCATCTGTATCTTCCTGAGAGATGCTTCCTGAGAGCATTTCTTTTATTACTCTACTCATATCCTGCATTACCTGATTTAATATTTCAGTTTTGAGCTCGTCTACAAGGTCCCAAAGATATCTCTTAATGTCCATTGAAGTCATGTCTGATGTTGCATGTTTGCCACCCTGTCTCCCTTGTTTTTCCTTCTCCTGGATCAGTGCTCTCAGGGCTCTGGGCTGGGGGTCTCCCCCTGCCACTCTCTCCTGTCATGGCCCTGGCTTCCTCCACATGGGTTACAGTGCAGGTCCCAGCCCCCTTCCCTGTTGGCCACGTTTCCTCCAAAGACTGCTGGCGAGGGAACTCCACCCTCTCCTGGCTGCTTTTGTCACTGAGGTATAAGCAGTGGCTGCATATGCCTGCCCCTCCCACCAGGCCAGCCAAACTTCAGGGGCCTTTCACCCAGTTAGTTCATGCTAGGCACAGGGAATTGATTTGGGACAGCTCACTGGGTCCCAGCCAGGGGTGTGGCCCATTCCAAGCAAGTCCCATGAATCTGCTCTGGGGAGGGAGCAACCAACTGAAGTCACTGTCGCTCCCAGTTCAGGCTCCTCCTGCCCAATTCCAACATGTTGCCCATTTGGGTGCACCCTTCCCGTGGGGGGGGGTGTCTCATTCCCAGCACTGACCATGGATTAATGAAGGTCCCTTCACTGGCTCCACTCTCTGTTGGGCTCACCAAGCCCCAACTTCCGCACTTCTGTGCTTCCCGTGAGTGGCAGTGGGAACAAGTTTGGGTGGCTCTGCCTGCCAGCCACACAGATTCAAGCTGGCACAGCGAAAACGCTGTGTCCCTTAATTTTTAGCTGTTTCAGTTGTAGTCCCAAAATATTTGACAAGCTTTCTTGCATTTTAATTTCTTCCTGTGTCAAGAGGATCCATCTCCCTCTGTCTGGGTCTCTCCAGGGTGTTTTATTCTGGCATATGAATTGTTTCTCCTGGGAGGCTTTGTATTCTGTTGCTCACTGATTGGCCATCTTGTCTTCTCCTCAGTACCAGTAATTCTTAAAGCAAAAACACTCATTACTGCCCTCAACTATTTTATTCTCTTAATTTTTCCACCTTCACAAATACCACATATATCCACTATCTTAGTAACTTTTCTCTTGTTGCTGGGACAAAATACCTAATGCCCAACATTATGGAAGGAAAGGTTAATTTAGTTCAGAGTTTGTGGAGGTTTCAATCCATAATCCGTTGGCTCCAAGGCAGGATGGTGTGGCACAGGGACAAAAGTTCAAGGAAAAGAAGACAGCAAAATCAGCAAGGGCACATTATTGAAACAGAACAAACACAAATAAACAACTGAATGTTACACCTCAATCTTATAGAAAAGAAGAGCAAAACAAACCAAAAGCCCATACAAAAGAGGGAATTACAAGGATCAGGGCAGTAATTAATTCAATGGAGATCAGGAACATGATACAAAAAATTAATGAATCAAAGTTAGTTCTTTGAAAGAATAAATAAAATTGATAAAAACTTAGCCAACTTTATTTTTAATAAAAAGAGAAAGACTCAAAGTCATGAAATAAGGAAAGGGTGAACTCATTGCAGATCCTATGAAAATTCAGAAGATAGCTAATACCTGCTTCAAAAATCTTTATTCTCATAGGTTCAATAACACAGAAAAACTGGAAAGATTTCTAGATATGTATGAATTACCAAAGCAGAATCAAGAAGATATATAAATTCTGAATAACCCAATATCAGACAATGAAATTGAAAATACAATTTGAAATTTACCAAAAATAAAAGCCCACATCCTGATGGATTCACTGCTGAATTCCTTAAGAAATTTAGAGATTTAATGCCAATACTCCTTAAACTCTTCAATGAAATTGAAAAGGAAGCAATATTCCCTAACTCATTCCTGGAGGCAAGTATTACTCTGACACCAAAACCAGAAAAAGACCCAACCAAAAAAGAAGACTACAGGCCAATTTCCCTAAGGAACATATATGCAAAAATCCTCAATAAATAACTAGTAAGCAGAATGCAGAAAATAAGCAAGAAGCTGATACACCATGACTAAGTGGGATTCATCCCAGGAAGGCAGTGATGGTTCAACATATGCAAATCAATAAATGTAATATTCATATCAACAGAACCAAAGACAAAAATCACATAATCATCTCCATTGATGTAGAAAAACCTTTTGCTAAAGTCCAGCACTCATTCATGATTAAAAAAAAAAATCCTACAGAAAATTGGAATAGACAGTCTTTATTTCAATCTGATAAAAGCCATCTATGAAAAACAAGAAGCCAACATCATACAAAATGGAGGAAAAAATGTAATATTTCACTCTAAAATCAGGAACAAGACAAGTATGTCCATTATCACCATTTCTATTCAATATAGTTCTGGAAGCATTAGCCAATTAGACAAGAGAAAAAAATAAAAGGCATAAGGATAGGAAAGGAAGAAGCTAAACTATCATTTTTCACAGATAGCATGATACTCTACATATAAGACTCCAGAAACTTCACCAAAATACTCCTAGAGCTAATGACCAAATTCAGTAGCATAGCTGGATGCAAAGTTAACACTCAAAAATCAATAACATTCCTATACCCAAATGACAAACTCACTGAGAGAGAAATTAGAAAAACAACACTATTCACAATATCATTAATTAAATATTTAAGAATAAATCTAACAAAGGAAGTAAAGTATCTATAAATTAAAAAGATATAGTACTCTATAAAAGAAGATTGAAGAGGATATCAGAAAAAAGGAAGGATTTCTCTTGCTCATGGATAGGAAGACCCAACATAGTGAAACTATTATACATATTTAATGCAATTCTGATCAAAATATCATTAAATATCTCACAGATCTAGAGAAATGATTCTTAAAAATCATTTGGAAATTGAAGAGAACTAGAACAGCAAAGGCAATCCTGGGCAGCAAAGGCAAGGCAGGAGGCATCATAATCCCTAACTTGAAATTATACTACAAAGCTACTTTGGTAAAATCAGCTTGGTACTGGAAAAAAACAGACATTAAGAAAAAGTGGCTCTGATTAGAAAATGCAGACACAACTTCAAACATACTCAGTCACCTTATCTTTGATAAAAGAGCCAAACACATTCACTGGAAGAAAGATAACCTTTTTAATACATGGTGCTGGAAAAACTAGCTCTTTACATGCCAAAGACTAGACCCATATTTATCACCATGCACTAAACTAAAGTTTAAATGGATCAAAGATCTAAATATTTAAAACAGAAACACCAAATCTGCTGGAAGTGAAAGTGGGCAGAAATCCTGAAGACATAAGTGTAGGCAAAGAAGTCATGAACAAAACCCAGACTGTATAGGAAGTACTTCAAAGAGTCAATACCTTGGACTTCACCTTATTAAAAAGCTTTCACATCAAAAGAAATCACCAACGCAGTGAAAAGACAAACCGCAGAATGCAAAAAAAAATCTAGCATACTGTCCTACAGACAAATGAGTTACACCCAGAACATATACAGAATTGAAAACTAAGTAAAGAAAACAAAAGAATTGAAAAAAATCAGAATTCCAAAATTCACAGATTCAATCCAAAAAATGGGCAACTGAGATAAACACACATTTCTCAGATGAAGAAATACAAATAGCAAATAAATATATGAAAAACATTCAACATCATTGGTCATTTGAGAGATGCAAATTAAAACAACACTGAAAGGGGATATCAAAAGATGGTGGATTGATAGGTAGCACAGTAGAAAGCCTTTCTGAGAAAAAAAACTCAGATGCTAGAATTTAACACCATGGAGAACACCAGACAAAAGGAGAGGGATGCTCATGACCCAAGAAGAAACTGAGGAAAAAGGGAAAAAAAGAAAAAAAATGCAGATGGAGGGCTAGAGCTGGTCCTGCATTGTGCTGGGCAGAGGGCTGGAGCTGGACACCCTCCCACTGAATTCAGTCCCACGTTGTGCTGGGCACGTCAAGGAGTCGGGCAACTCACAATTGAGCTGAGTTTGCAGTCCTGCTAAGATCGGGGCTTGGTGAGCCCGAAACCCTAGACTGGAGGATGTGCCACAACAGGGAGCAGAACTGGCATGGTGAGCTGCACTGACCCGTGGTGATTGCTGGGAACTGGATCCTGCAGACAACATATTGGAGTTGGGCAGGACAGGCCTAAACCAGCAACCACAGTGGCATCAGTTGGCTGCTCCTGGCCCAAAACAGACATCACCTCTGTGTGCAGCTCACAGATCAACAGCAAACTGGAGAGGGCAGCAATCCCCTAGCCAGCACACTTCAGAAAAACCATAAGCAGTATGGAAAGGACCTGACACCTCCACCATACATACACCTATCTGAAAGAAACCAGAATCATGATGAGAGAAAGAAACAAGAAAAAGCCTCCAGCCACTGACCCAGGGAAAATAAGTCCAGGAGAGGTAAATACAGATGAGATCGAGGGCAGCAAACATGCAATATCAGACATGACCTCAAAGGAAATAAATACTTCCATGACCTCATCAATGAACTTAAATCTGAAATTCTAACTCAAGTGAAGCAAAATATAAGAAGATTAGCCAGGTGTGGTGGCTCATGCCTGTAATCCCAGCACTCAGGAGGCTGAGGCAGGAGGATTGTTGTGAGTTCAAGACCAGCTTGGGCTGCAAAGTGAGCTCAAGTCCAGCCTGAACTGCATAGAGAGACCCTGTCTCAAAAAGACACAAAAAAAACATATAAGAAGATTAATAAAAGAAGTGCTAAGTACCTCTCAAGAAGACACAGAAAAAGGAGAGAAATGTTTGATGAAGAATATAAACAAAATCTAGAATACATGAAACAGATCCAAAGAGAATACCAGGAAATTAAAAACTCCATTGAAAGCTGGCAACATTTCTTGATAGAAACTAAAGATAGACTTTCAAAACTTGAAGATATTGGCTATCCATATGCCAAAAACTAAAACTTGACCCATGCCTGTCTCCATGTACTAAACTAAAATCTAAATGGATCAAAGATCTAAATATTAAAACAGAAACATTAAATCTGTTGGAAGATAAAGTAGGTAAAAACCTTGAAGACATAGGAGTAGGTAGAGAATTCATGAACAAGAACCAAACTGCACGGGAAACACTTCCCAGAATCAATAACTGGGATCACATCTTATTAAGGAGTTTCTGTATGTCAAAAGAAATCTCCAGCATAGTGAAAAGAAAAATCCAAAAACTGGGAAAAAATCTTAGTGAACTGTCCTTCAGACAAAGGACTTCTGTCTAGAACTTATAAAGAATTTTTAAAAATCAGACCCCCAAAATTCAAAGACCCAATCCAAAAATAGGCATCCGAGATGAACACATAGTTCTCAGATGAAGAAGTATGAATGGCAAACAAATACATGAAAAAATGTTCAGCATCATTAGTCATTAGAGAAATGCAAATTAAAACCACAGTGAGACTCCATCTCACTCCAGAAAGAATGGCCACAATCAAGAAAACTACCAACAACAAATGCTGGAGAGGCTGTGGGAAAAAAAGAACTCTTCTGCACTGTTGTTGGAAGTGTAGACTGGTGCAACCACTGTGGAGGTCAGTCTGGAGATTCCTCAAAAAACTAGGATACTTGTAATACTTTCATTCTCTTGAATGGTTTTATTCTATTTTGTTATGTTTGATACTATTGTGTGTGAAGCTACGCTCAAATATTTCAAAGAAAGAGACATTATGGTAGCTACTGTTAATGTCCTTGTCTTGTCTTGTTGTGAAGTGCTGTGTTGATTACATTGTTCTGTTCTGATCTTCTTTGTTCTGTCCTCTTTTGTTTTATTCTCTGTAAAATAAAAATTAAAAAACTTGAAGATAGATTTGCAATGTGTGATTTCAAAAGGAACGATCTCTTAAAAATAACAAGGAAACAGGAAGTAACAATACAAAGGCTAGAAGACAACAAGAGGATCTATAACTTAAGAATAGAAAATGTGAGCGAAGAAGCAGGGACAAATACAAATGAAACAAAAAGGCTATTCACAGAAATAATTAAGGAAAACTTCCCAAGCATAGGAAAAGGAAAAGGTATTCAGATATATGAGGCATTCAGAACTCCAGCAGACCAAAACAGATCTACACCCAGACATATAATAATCAAGATCCCAGAAATTCAACACAAGAACAGAATATTAAAAACAGTCAGAGAAAAGAAGCAGATCACCTATAAAGGAAAACCCATCAAAATCACAGCAGACTTCTTGACACAAACTATCAAATCAAGAAGAGCTTGGAGTAAAGTATTCCAAGCCCTGAAGGAAAATGACCTCTGACCCAGAGTGATTTATCCTGCAGAACTATCACTCAAAATTAATGAAGAAACAAGATGTTTTCATGACAAAGAGGAACTGGAGGAGTTTGTGACTACCAACCCAATCCTATAAAAAAAATACTGAAGGACATTCTAGAGAGAGAGAAAAAAATCACCAGGATACCAGGAACAATGGCAGACAGGCCTCAATGAACAGGGCAGACAGTGGAATGAAGGAGAAAAGTAAACCACAACAACAGAAAAATAGCATAGCAGAGATAAGCCAGAGAATATTAGCTATAATCTCTAACAGAGTTTTGTTAGGATACACTAACAAAAAGAAATATAGGCAGAGTAGATCAGGAGACAGGGTCCATCGAGATGCTCTGAAAAGGAAATACAATCAACCTGAAAGAGGGTTAATGAACCAAAAGCCAAAGGTGAGAAAACAATGCTCTATGTGTCAGGGAACCAGAGAAAAATAGGGACAGCTCATCCAGCAGCTGTAGATAGGTTGGAAACCCATGACACTTGTACAGTGGAGAACTACTCAGCTATAAGGAAGGAAAACCTGGAGGCTTTTGTAAGTAAAGGAATACAGCTCAGGATCAAGCTCAGGGGTAAAAAGCTTCAGAACCACTTAGGTAGATAGCAGGTTGCCTCCCTAATCTAAAAACTAAAGGAGTTAGTGGAACCTGAAATGTACAAAGCACCCTGAGAAAGAGAAAAGGGAGGAATTATCTAAAAAAGGAAGGCAGAGGACATTATTAATAGTGTATCAGGATTTAAAAGCCACATTTTTCTTATCTCTCTGTATAGTCTGATTTTATTCTGTTCCAGTATGCCTACTCATACTAGATTTGAAAGCACAGGTGGCTACCCCAAAAATAGCAGGATATACTATGGTAACTATCCTTAATTTCTCATTAACTTAAACTGAAGCCCTACATTACTTACACTGTCTTACTATGACTGATCTTACTTGAATCTGGTTTGTTAGATCACTGTTTTGTCTTGACTGATTTTATTTGAATCTGGTATGTTTGATAGTATCAAGTCTGAAAGTAGAGGCAACTATTCTGACAATGACAAGATTCAACAGGATACCCATTCCAGTTGGATTATTAACTGCTTTTGAAGTCATATAATGTCTCCAATTTTTTTATTAATATTGCTATGTACTGCTATGTCCAATTGTACTATGCCTGATAATATAGACAACTCTATTGAAAATAACAAGAGACATCATAGTAACTACTGTAGATCACCTAGTATTGTGGTTCTATGTGACTTCTTTGTTTTGTGTTTTTCTAGCAATTTGCTTTGTTATCTTGTTTTGATTTGTTTTTCCCTCTAATACAGAAAGGATAGGTATACATGTAGAGATTCATGCATGTGTAGAACTTCTGAACAGTTTACAAGAATTGATTATAGTTATTATAAAAAAGAGAGGAAAAGAAAGTACTCTAAAGGAAATAACTGCATATATGTTTAAGTGTGTAGGATTGATAACCATATTACTAAGTTTCTGTTGGATAGGTGAACAGAACTGTTTGCAGTATCACTGTTTAAATGTCCACTTTGTATGCTTTAATAATGTAGCTTGAACAAGTACTTTTAAAAGGAAAATATGTAATGATCAGCTAGTGATTTCTTAATGATTTTTTTTAAATTATGTATTATTTCTACCCAGTTTCTGGTTTTTTTTTTCTTTAAATAAAAAAAAGAAGAAAACATGAGATCCCATCTAACCTTAATAGGAAAGGTTATCATCAAGAAATCAACCAATAACAAATGCTGGAGAAGCTGCAGAGAAAAAGGAACCCTTCTCCAGAGAAGAAACTGTTCAAAAAGAAAAAGAAACTGGGACAGGGAGAGCAGAAGGCATGGAAAAGAATATATATATATATATATATATATATATATATATATATATATACACACACACACACAAAATAGCTAAGATAGTTTTACTAATAATTGCTATTAGTTCATTGAACTATTTGTGCCTATATTAATCAATTTTTCATGCCTATTTCTTGAAATAGGAGCAACTACTTTGAAGATAACAATATACAATGTGCTAACCATTGTTACTCTCCTACAATCTTGTTTTTTAAAATTTTACCATTGTTTTTATTGTTTCTTTCCTTTAAAATAAAAAAGAAAGGAATCAGAATGGACAAGTAAAAATTGAATGGATGGCTTGGGGATGTAGCTCCATGTCACAGTGCTTGCCTGGTAAGCACAGGGTCAATTCCTGGTACCAAAAAGAAAATTGAGTTGGTGCTCAATTCTATTACTAGTCAGAAGGAGTCAAATTAAATTCATAAGAAATAAACCAATAGACTCAAGGGACATCTGTAATTAATACTGAAGAGGCAGAAGAGACTGAGATTGAAAACTTAAATGTAAGGGTGGGTAGAGGACAGGAGAAAAGCCACTACTCTCACTGTAACAACAAGGAATCCAGAGGGTATAATTTGAGATGAAAACATGTTAAATTTTTATTGTGGAACAATGTCAAATGGAATGACTTCCTCTGGAGCAGGGTGAAATCACATGGAGAGAGTCTACTTGTGAAGGGATGTCTAGAGGTATGAGGAGAAAATAGATGTTACAAAGAAAATGTAAATAAATATATAGATAATAAAATGGAAAAGACTTTAAAGTGTTGGATATGGAGCAAATGGAACTTTTAAACTTGAAATGTAAATGAGTGCAACCACTGGGTCAAATCTGCTAAAACTAGATGTATTCTTATTCTCCAGTCCTATTCTTGTACTAGTTCTAATGGGGTAGTCATACATATGATTTGTTCCAGAACCCCTCAAAGATACCTAAAATTTCCAGATTCTTAAGTCCTTCATATAAAGTGACAGGCACAAAGAAACAATTTGCCTGCCCTCTTGGTAAGCACCTTCCTTCAGACTGACCCTGAGGAGACCCAGTAGTGTCTCCTGTGAGCCTACCGGTGCACGGGCTTGGAATCAAATATCGCAACCCCCCTCCTCCCCCATTAGCAACTGGACACAGAGGTCTGAGCATCTCTTGGGAGGATGACTGTATGCAATATAGCAAATATGGGAGGTCTCCTCTATCTTCTGTTTGAAAGCAAATGTTTTCAGGTTTTTTTTGTTATGATTAATTACTTTCTATTCAATATTCTCTTTCAATTGATTTTATAATGTTCTGTCTTTGGTTTGATTTTTCTATATCTAATTGACTAGACAACTATTGTGAAGATAATGAGATATACTATGGTACCTATTACTGTTTTCCTGGTAACCTGCTGTGAAATTCTGTACCAAATTCACTGCACTGTCTCAATTGGCTTTGTTCTGTCTTGTTCTGTTGTATTTCTACTACCTTCAAAAGAAAAATGAAAAAAAGTGGCAGAAAATTTCCATATAACCTAGGCAAATTTTTCAATATACTGTAAATCATCTTTCAATTACTTATTATACCTACAACAATATAAATGCTGTGTGAATAGTTGTCACATTGTCCTAGGGAACAATAACCAAAAAATAGATGAACATGTTCAACACAGACATATTTTTTTTCTGAGTATTTCCTGTCTGAGATGTGTTAAATCCACAGGTGCAAAACTTTAAGATATTGAAGACCAATTGTATACCCAAGATAAATTAGTATATATGTTATAAAATGATATTATTGAAATATTCATTGCCACTTTACTCAAAATAACCCAAAAACTAGAAGCATTAAAAATGCCTCAAATAAATTAAATACATAAATGAATTTTGGTACAGTGACATAATAGAATACTACATTAGAATATTTAACAATACACAGTTACCTGTACATGGCCATTATACTGAGTTAAATAAGCAATGTATATTCAATATGATTCCATGTATATAAAGATCAAGAGCAAATATGATCAGAGAATTGTGAGAGCCAGCATAGTGACTGTTTCAGAGGAGAGAGGGCTTTTGTCTGAGAAAATGCATGATGGAAATATATTGAGTGCTTAAAATATTCTATGTCTTGATTTGGATCATTTAAAAATTCAGAAAGCCAAACTAACCCTAAAGATATTAGCTTACATAATTTACTCCATGCATGTTACATTTTAATTGAAAAGATATAGAAAGTTAAATAAATATACTCACATTTCTGGAATGTAGGAGATAAGAGTTCCCAGCTGTGTAAAGGCATAGGTATGTAATAGCTAAGACATGGCCCATGATAATAATACCCAATTGATCTAAGGTTCTTAACCAAGGAATAAGAGAAGTTAGCCCAAAATTGATCAGGAGACAGACAAATTCTTTGAAATTTAAGCCATCTGTTCTTGGCACAGCCAGATTTTAAAAGATATTTCTATCTATAGCAGAAAACATGACAAGCATTTGTGCACTATTACTGGTAAGACTTGGACCTACATACGTTGCTTAGCACCACTGAAATAACCATTTGATCTGGATCCACCTTGACTCACAGGTGGTGATGATATATCAAGCATCCTGCTTCTCCCTCTTTCTACTCTGGACCAGTGTCTGTTTTCTATTTGGCCATGTAAATAGCAGAATTCTTCTGGAATAAAATGTGGTCCAAAACCAGACATCTTACCTGAAAATGAAAAATCTCCAAAATAGTCAGTATAAAATAAAAAGAGAAATTATCCAAATGCAGGTGACTGAATAAAACAGACAGAGCAGTCTGCAGGTCTAGCTCAGTGGTGGGGCACTTGCCCCACACATGCAAGACCCTGTGTGCAATCCCCAGCACAGCAAAAAGGAAGGAGGAAGGGGAGAGGGGAAGGAAATGAAACAAAATTAAAAGAAAACCTCATGCTTAAGGTAATATTTTTAGTGCCATTTCCTCCCTGACTACTCAAGTACAAATATGTAAGTTTGTCCCATGCTGCATGTCACCCATCTTCCTCCATGGAGGTGAACTGTGGGTGGCAGAAAGGGAAAAGCAGTCAGCTCCCTGTAAAGGAGAGACCAAAACAGCCAACATGAGCTATTTCAAAAAAGTACAACCGGGAAACAATCTAGTCCACTCAACTTTTGATTACTGCTTTAATAGCGTTCTTGCTTTAAATAATATCTAAAATACTGACCAAAGTTATACGATAGTGTCTAAATCCAGTAACACATCCCTAAACCTGGAGCACATATTCTTACTCACTGCCTCGTCTCTAATCTCATAATACTTTTAGCAAACAAAGCACATAGGCTGACAAACAGTAGAGACTCAATAAAAAAATTGCTGAATATACAAACAAACAAACAGACAAGCACATTCTCTCAGGGTGCCCTGAAACGTCCCATACTATTGCCACCCCCCACCTATACATTGAGAAATTGTTGCTTCCTCCTTGAAGGGGCATCGCTGACATTTCATGAATTATATCCTAAGTCCCCTCTCTTTTCTGTGTTTCCATGGAGATATTTGTACTACTATTTAAAATTCATTATATTCTTCTTCATGATTCATGCTTGTATTATCTCTTCTGATGAAGTAATCCAGTCCCCTACCATAATCCACAGAAATTGATTTTGTGTATTCAAAAGTGGTCTCAATTGACATACACTCCCTATTTATCAGAATTCTCCTGGATATTTGGGGAGGTGAGTAAAAGTAGTTGCGTTTTATTTACTTTTTTAAGGTAAATCAGAATATATTTTCATGTGTAGGTTTTGTGTTTATTTCAAAATGTATATTTGAATCTCTTTTTATGTATATTTGACCTTTATTATACTGGCCCTACCATTTTATTAAATAAATGCTTGCTTCCCTATTCACACGGATATCATGATGGATGGATGGATGGATGGATGGATGGATGGATGGATGGATATCCATCCATCCAAAAACAATGCCCATAAAGATTAAGAGAATATTGGTTTTATACTCATGCATGAAAAGAAAGTCTGCATTAAGAAGTGTTACTGTCCTTGGCTTCTGGCTGATGATCTCCCTTCCATCCAAAAACAATGCCCATAAAGGTTAAGAGAATATTGGTTTTATACTCATGCATGAAAAGAAAGTCTGCATTAAGAAGTGTTACTGTCCTTGGCTTCTGGCTGATGGTCAAGCTCCCTTACTTTGCTGTTTACTCAAGAATTTTGAGTCCATGGACTTTTCTCCCAGCAGTTTTGTATTGCTGATAGGATCTGGAATAATGTAAACCCTGAAGAAATGAGTATATCAGACCTCTGGTGTCCTCTTTTCTTTTTTGCACGGTATCCTCGTCATCTTCTCTTCACCTCCAGGGGTTTCAGAAATACCTGTTTTCAGTTCAGAATGGTTGTGTCCTTTTAAGTGGGGATTGCAGGCTGAGGCCACCTGTTTGTTTCAGCTCTGTTACAGCTTGCCAGTAGGGGAAGGGAGGGGAAAGCAGAGGAGAGGAGAGAGGAGAGGAGAGGAGAGGAGAGGAGAGGAGAGGAGAGGAGAG